>CM018680.1:118479712-118933206 GCA_009363875.1 Mikania micrantha
AAATTTTAATTAAAATAATTGATTTAGTGACACACAGGTTGCTTGATGATGTCCTCCATGGTGACAACTCGATGTTCGCTAAAGAAGTTTCTTAATTTGCAGAACTGACAAGCATGGTTCTGCTTCAATGTAGATATGATCATGATATCAAATCACAAGCATTCTATTAATATTCAAGCATGTGGTTATTTCACAAACTATAAAAATCAAAACTCTTAAAATGGCTTTGAAGTTAAGTTTTTTTTTTTAATCAAGTTCAGGGTTTGAAACAGCTAAAACAGATTGGTGTATTGATGAAAAAAAACCAAGCCTAATTAAGTCGGTGGTCCTCCAATTCAGCCTATTAGTTGAGTTTTATCTTGTGACCGAGAGGTAATGGGTTCAAACCCTATTAAGACATTTAAAGGACATTTAGGTGAGTGAAAAATTTTAAAGAATAATATCTGGTTCTGTATCAATACGGGGTGAATGCTTACCCAATCCAGGACGCATCTAAGGTGTCGCGTCTTACTTTTGCCTAATAAGATCATGTTAAAATAACACTATGGTCGATTGTCGCCGTTCAATAAAAATTAAGTTGGGGGAAAATGGTAGTTAGATGTTAATATCAAATAGAGGGTGGGGGGTTAGACTAACCGCCACCGACGTGCTCCCAAATCCAGCTGTAACTGAAAGCGACCACACTTGCTCTACAACGCTTACAACATTTCCCCGTCAGATCTGACTGTGTCACAGGTGTCCTCTTCTGTTCCCACGTGTCAATGACGCTTGTCTCCTCGTCGTCCATTCCAGCACGCGCCACCCTACGCGCGTGATAATCGGTTTCGACGGATGGATGACCAATTAAGCTCTATATAAACCTTAACCTTACCCTTATATGCTCTTTCCATCCTCCCTCTACATACTTATACGCTTTTGTAATTATAGGACCATATCTCCGTCGTCTCTCTGTCTATTTCTAGGGCTTTTGCAGGTTTTCTGGACCTAAGGTATGCCGTTTTGTTGCTCATCATGTCGTCATTTTGGTTCTTAATTTGTCTATTGACGACTATTTTCCTGCATTTTGAAGGTTTACTTTCAATCGTGCTGTGATATTTTCGTTTCGAGTTCGAAAGTTGAATCACAGCTTCAGAATCTCTCCTCGCCGAACATCCGTGGTTAGCAGGATTTAATTTAATATATAATCGTAACGAAAGAAGTTTGTGTTTGCTTTAGTTAATTGGCAAACGTTTTTACTTATGTTTGTTATGAAACATGTTTTAAGCTTTGTTTTTCGATTCGATTAATTGTTCATATTTACAATGATTTGTTTACCCTGTTGAGTAGGTTTTTTTAAGACATGATTGTCGTGTAAATGTACTTGACCTCATTTTTGTTATTTCTTCATGATTTTGATAGAATGTTAGGTTAAAATCAGATAATTTTGAAACCTAATTTTCTGGCACTGGAAACGTATGGTGAGATCTTGTTCAGGTCCAGCAGTCTACTAATTGTAATTGTCTCGATGAATAGATCTTGCTCTTATTTGCCTGTTACTGAAGCTTTATGTACTTCATGAATCCTCCACAGTAAACTAGTAACGAGATGTAATGTCCTTTCTATGCCAATGAAAATTTTGAAAATCGGCATCACTAGAAGAGACCAAAAGGTATATTGAGAAGAAATTTTATAAAACTGTTAACTCACATATGCTGCCTTGTTTATAGTAAGATCTGAATCCTCAACCGTTTGACAAGGAACATCTTTTCAAACACCTTGATATCCCTTGACAACAGCCCTTTAATTGGATGCTTTGTTTTCTTTTTCTGAACCAATGGAGTATGGCTTGATTTCTTAATTTCCATCTTTCTTTCACTTTTTTTTTTTAGTTTTGAAACATTGTGATTGTTTTGTATTAATTCTGTGATTTGGACTAATTTATTTACTTCTCTTTTAACGTGTGAGTAATTGCAACTGTCCTGGTTTATTCAACTTCACTATTGTTGACAATTTTGTTATTCACAGTGTGTTTTTGCTTTATTTAAACCCTTACAATGGTTTTTTTATAATTGTACTAAAAAGGTAAATGTGTGGTGCTTAAAAGGAAAAAGAAACAAAAGATGAGAGTTTTGAAAAAAAAGGCACATAGGTAGTATTATCATAATTTATATCATTGTAGCTAAGTTTGTTTTATGTTTTCCTGCAAATGAGAGTTTGAAGGAAATAAATTTGCATAGTCATGACTACATCAAGTAGTCATGCTCAGACAACTATGCATACATATGTTTGATTATACGAATGGATACTTAGGGGTATGTAGTTCTGATGATTCGTCATCAATCTACATTCATATCATCTTTTGTTTTTTTTTTTTTTTTTTGTTTTTTGTTTTTGTTTTTTGTTTTTGTTTTTTTTTTTGTTGGGATGTATTTGTGTCATATCCAATGCTTCCCATTTTCCAAAACATTGGGCCATATTATATTGTTCCATATACTCTTGTTCTTTCCAACACGTTAAGGCCCCACCATTTTATTTTGGATTGTTTAGTATATACCAATCGTGGTTCTCACTTTCTCTTCCATTTTTTTTGTTCCAGTCAGCTATTGTTTGGTCTAGCTGAATGGCCATGTTAATTTTCTTGCCTCATCATGTATGCATTATACTCCATTCATTTTACACTTTTACATCTGTGGAAGTATGTTTGAAGGGGTGACAGTCTGGTTTTATATGTTTGAAGGGCTGACTGTCTAGTTTTATATTCAAACATTGTGTTGCTGCTATGATCTTTTAGTGGAGTGTGATTATGTCATATACTAATTAGTCTGCCTACCAAAGTAGATGTTCCCCAATGGTACCAAGGTGTTAGAATGGTGTCCCTTTCAAGTGGTTGAGGATTCTAGGCCCGTTGTGGACAAATGGTGTGGATTTAGGAGTAGGTTTAGAGGGGGTGTGAGCTTGCCATTAAAAAAATAAAAAAAGAAAAATCTAATTAGTCTGCTCATCTGTTCAGTTATCTGTGCTGATTATATTTAGCAAACATAAACTACAGAATTATTGTACTACATTATTGTCATGCACTCATGCTATAAAAGTTGGCACACGCATCTATAGTGAACTCACTGACCACTGCTATTGTTTGGACGTGCATTCCATTCATGGGCCCACGACAATTGTTGTTCATCTAGCAAATATTTTTGTAGCTGGTAAATAAAGGTGTAGTTATTAGGTTCCTGGAAAAATTGATAATACAGTAAACCTATATTCAGGAAACCTGTTCAAGTTTACAGCGGTTAACGCATCTAAATTCTCTTTAAATATGTCTGATTCAAAAGAGGGCAGATAGTAATGTAAATATAACTTTTTATCTTGCAGTTATTTATCTTGACTAATTCAGATTATACTGTTGCCAACTTTGTATCTTTGTTATTGTTTTTTTATGGCCTTCTAATTTTGAGTTTACTTAATAATTCAATTAAACATACTTATGGTTTGCAGTTTCCAGAACTTTGGCGCTTAATGGATTGATTTCCCTAAACCAACCATAAAAAATATATTGAAGCCGTGGTTTTTTATAGACACAAGATTTGGTTAACCCAGTTGTGCTGACTTGTGTTGTTAGCGTCTAATTATTGAAAAGTTTTGTGTTTTGATACTAATGGATCTTAAGGCTAATCATAATGCGCCCATACTCACTGATCCCACACCCATTAGCAAACCAAGATTAGGAATCCATGATTCCTTACTACCATACTCATCTTCTGGAGTTTTCTCTCAAGCTCCATTTCTTACAAACCAACGGAAAAAACCTGGGCTACTTGATGATGTCCGTTCTACTAGCTGGTTGGATGCCATGAAATCTTCTTCCCCAAGGAATATTATTAAAAATAATGGCACTGCCTCGTCAAACGACATTGCTTACCGCAACTGGATGGTATTCCTCTTCTCATATTTTTATTAGTATTTAATCCATATTATATATTAATTTTTATATTGCTTTGTCTTGTAGCTTAAGTATCCATCTGCACTTGCTTCCATTGACCAGATTGCAAATAATGCAAAGGGAAAGAGGATGGTATTGTTTCTAGATTATGATGGTACATTATCCCCGATCGTGGACAATCCAGATCATGCCTTTATGTCTAATGCAGTGAGAATTCAAACTTCTTAGTTTTCTCAATCCACTTTAAACCCCTGTAAATTATTATTTTTAATACTCACTTGTAAACAGATGCGTGCTGCAGTGAGAAATGTGGCAAAGTGTATTCCAACAGCAATTATCAGCGGCAGAAGCCGTGAAAAGGTATTTGAAGTTTTAATTATTTTGCTTACCATTAACTAATATAAAGATTTAGATTGTTTGATGTAACATTTTGCTATATATATCCAGGTACGCCAGTTTGTAGGACTGAGAGAACTATATTATGCTGGTAGTCATGGGATGGACATAATGGGTCCTGTCCAGCCTCCAACTGATCATACAACTGAGGTAGAAAATAATAAATTTTCTGCGTTAATACATAAGCAAATCAACATTTAGATCATATTATTTGCTGCTATAGGTTTTGGAAGGAAACTTGTACCAGCCAGCTAGTGAATTTCTACCGATGATCAACGAGGTTGATGTTTTAAAGTTGGTTTCAGTTTTGTAGGATACATATGTGTCCATAGCTTCCCATTTTTTTTAATACTTATGGGGTGTGCATATTTGATGCAGGTTTTTGTGTCCCTTGTTGATATAACCAAGAACATAGAAGGAGCAAAAGTTGAAGACAACAAGTTCTGTGTCTCAGTGCACTATCGTAATGTAGATGAGAAGGTAACGTTTTAACATTATTTGCTTAAATAAATTTTTTTTTGAATCTCATTTTTTCTTTATTTTACAGAATTGGACCACAGTAGCACAATATGTCCAAGACACATTGAAAAACTATCCACGCCTGAGATTGACACATGGGCGAATGGTATGAAGTTTCTGTTTCCCAACAAATAAATGGATAGTAAAAATATGTATGGTTCTGTTGAATTCTATTTTTCTTGATTTTTGTTCTATTTTTCATGATGATTAGGTTTTAGAAATCCGTCCAGTGCTTAAGTGGGACAAGGGGAAGGCTGTTGAGTTCTTACTTGAATCACTTGGTTAGTAAAGTTGCAATTGGTTTTTCATCAAAAGAAATTGTATTTAACTTGACACCTGAACATGATTGTGTTTTTGTGCAGGCTTTAGCAATTGTGATGATGTGCTCCCTATATATGTAGGGGACGACAGAACCGACGAAGATGCATTTAAGGTAAACCTAATTATTACTATTATTATTATTATTATTATTATTATGATAGCAGTAGTGTACCATGGTGACATTTAATGTACTTATGAATGAACTAAACATGTGAAATAGTAAGCCAATCTGTATTTAATATTAATTCCTTAAGTTGATTAAAACAGTTTTTGAGAGACGTTAGCCCAGGTGGTTATGGCATCTTGGTGACTCCAGCCCCAAAAGAAAGCAGTGCATATTATTCTCTCAGGGATCCATCAGAGGTTTGTGCACCTATATTATAAATAAAATAATAAGCCTTATTAATTAATTGACCAAATAAATAAATAAATGTGTGAATTTGGTATGCTACACAGGTGATGGAATTTATCAACTTACTAGTGATGCATAAGAAGTCCGTTCCATGATTTGACCGACTCATATCATATTATAGGAAGAATAAAACAAAGGAATTGGAGTAGAAACGAGCACTTCTCCGACCTCTCTTATCCGGCCGTCAATTGTAAATCTTTTAAATTTTTATATATTTGTAAATTTTATGGGAATTCTATTGTCCATGTATTCATCTTGCTTCCTGCGTTTGCTGCAAGTGTTTAGAGAGCTCCGTCTTATTTCTTTGTAGGGCTAAACTATCTTATATATATATTTTTTGAACAAGTCTATCTTATTCATACTTTTACGAAACTACTCCAACTAAATATTTCCTTGTCTTTATTTAAACATAGGATCTTTCTTCCAAGAGACAGTTCTATCAAATAGACTAGTCTCACATTGACAACTATTTTTTTATATATGTTACATGGGTGTTGCCGTCACTCCCCCACCCTATATCTGCTAAACTAAAAGATAATTTACTGACTCTAACTGTAATAACTCTTAAAATTACTTTTTTTAATTATAATATGTTATTTAGTTTTTATAATTTTTTCTAAAGTAAAATACCACTTTCGTCCCTGTATTTGTTCACTTTTGACATTTTAGTCCAATTGTTTAAATTTCGTTATTTTTGTTCTTATGGTTTCATTTTATTTCCATTTTGGTCATTATGGTTTATATTTTATTGTTATTTTATCTTAATTGAACTTTTAGACTAAAAAGCTTAGCACTACCGTCTACCAACACAACAAAAACACAATAACCTAGATAACACCACAACCTATATAGACAACATCAATAAGAAACCCATACAACAAAATAAATCATACAAAGAATCCCTTGAACAAACAGCCACTAAAAGCCAGCTCCAGCAACAACATCAAATGCAACTCTCTGACAGCTCACTATATACAGCAACAAAATATGTACAGAACACCCAAAAAAAAAAAAACTCTACTCAAAATAACTATTATGAGGGTTTAGGTAATCCCTTGACAGGAGGCAATCCCTGGTCGTACATCAACTGTCTGGATATATTTGAGACATTTGAAGCATAGTTAGCCATATGATCTCTAATCTCCATCTGAGTCTCTATCAACTTCCCCCACAAGCGCGTCCGGGTCCATATCCAAAGCTTGGCATTGATCCGAAAAGAACTACCATTCTCCAGGACCACATTTGTTAGCAATCTTCTCTTTCACTGACCCAACTTAGTGAATACATTTTAAAATAAAAATTTTTTGCCCTGCAGTTAGGTTATATTGTTTTTCTCCCCCATCTGACTCTATTTTAGAATCAATCACAACTTTCAGAGACACTATGGGCTTAGGAAGGGTCCTCCCAGAAGGTTGATCTTCCACCTCCATATTTTGGCAATTAAACACAAAATCCTTCACTAGGACTTCTTAATACTTTCTGGAATATTGAGCACTGAAAATCGATTATTACTATGCATTATATCTTGATTATCCTTTTTTGACTTCTCCCATTTAGCCTTGACTTCTCCTTCCTTTTGTTTATTCTTTGAAGCTACTTGACCTTTTTGATTGTTTATCACTCCTGGTTGATAACTCTTACCTTTAGCAGAAGCTCTTTGTCCCATGGATGTATTACTATGTAGTTGTTTGTCGGGTTTTGCTCTTATTCAACTTATTATGTTTATTAGTCACCATTGTAAACCCCTCCTCAACCTGATCAGTATTTACCTCATCTAGATTTTCTCCTATGGCAGTTCTATTAGTGTTGCTCTGTTGTTCCAGAATGCCTATATTCCCTACTTTAGGGGGCTGCTCAGTCAGGTCAGCCTTCTCTTGCGGGCAGGCTTTGCATAGCCCCAACGAGTGGCCATAAATGTTGCAATGCGAGCAGACAGGAGGCTTCCACTGATAGGAGACGAAGGTGAGCAATTTGAGCAGCGTTATTACCAGTAGAAGGAAATTCTACTGTAACCAATTGAGGCAGATTATAGGATGCTGGAACCTCAGTTAAGGCTCTAGCATATCCAAGTTTGCCTGTTTGATTAAGGCATCTATCCAAAGTCACTCTATCCATCATCATAGGCTTACCTATACCACTTATAATCTTGCTAATACCCGTTTTTGTCCACAACTCTAAGGGTATATTAGTAATGGTGACCCATAGAGGCATTACACTCGGCTCAATTTTTTCCAAACACATACCTGGTTGCCACTTTTTAGAAAGATAGGGATATTATTTATGAACCAAGGCCCATTTTCTAACACCCCCAACATACCTTGTTCAGTCCCAAACTTGAAGTAATAATACCCATTTGTACCCTTTGAAACATCTAACAATTCATAGTCTCGCCATAAACGTTTAAGTTTAAAATTGACCACATTATAGTCCATTGATGTTCCTAAAACATAGCCATACAAATGTAAAGCGTAAACCTGGGCAGATAATTTGAGATCTTCATGTGTAATAAGCACCTTTCTCTGCCCATCCTGAGTTACACATGGAGGGACATACTCAAGACTAAATTTATCTAATTCGTACACATTTTTACATTTTTCTGCATATGAATCAGCCTGGTTCTCCTTATTCGAATTGGCACTAACATGGTTCAGATTATCACATGTTGAATCTGAGACATTTATACTACCAGCTTCCAATGTGCAATGATCACCAGCATTCATCTTATGGTCATCAATCTTTTCAATCTCCTGGACATGACCCAAATCAACGTCCATTGTAGGGTCTATGACAATAGGATTTTGATTCAGCTCCTTATCAGTTGCATATTGATCTTGAGTTACCGGTGGAACCATCTTCAACATTGACGGATGATAAGGGCTAAAATCCTTGACCCGTAGATCTGACAGCAAGGATGAGTATCCATTAGACATTCTTTCCTTCCGAACAGCCCTAAATCCACGGATTTTGACCGAACGGTATCCTCTCCGAGACCCATAAGGGGAACCCTTACGTGAATTAGGAGATGTTTCTTGGTGGTTATTATCTTCTGAATCGCTCTTGCTTCTCTTCAATCAATTGAGTTCTCTAAGTTCAGAGGAATCCAAGATGGTTGATCTTGTTTCCCGTCATGAATTTCTTCAATAGCTTCTTGCAATTTGTCACCATTTTGGTGAAACTCGTCTGCCGCACAATTTTCAGAATACCTAGAGGATGCGTCCACAGCATTTTGACATTCCAAAGTAACATTTGTGGGGATCGAAGCTTCCACCCCCATTGTAGAATCATCAGGAGGTTTATCTTTGTTAGTTTTGATCAGAGGAGTCGTCCTCCGAGATGGCTTCATTGCTCAAACAACACAGGGAAGAAGATTCTTGATTACTATGTGAGCTTGAGATCCATCCCCTCGCTCATACTGCAACGTCTGTGCCAAGTCGATTTGTTTTTTTTTTTTATATATTTTTAGGGTTGTTCACGAGCCGAGCCGAGCCGAAACGAGCGAGAGTGTGCTCGTGTTCGCTCGTTTACAAACCGAGCGGTTTGGCTTGGTTCAAATTTGCAAAATCGAGCCAAATGTTGTGCTTGTTGCTCGGCTTGTTTTAAAACCGAGTGGCTCGGCTTGTTCTGTTTGGCTCAGTTTCAAAATAAAATTAAATGCGAACCAGTCATCAGTTTAGTTTCACGGCCGGTTTTTTTTCCAAACATTTGGCCGGCAGTTTCAAAAGTTTGAAGCTATAATGAACGGTTTGGTCTATGATTTCCACTAAAAACATGTCGTTAAGAAACCGAACCGGACTTTATGATACACACATACATACACACATTTTAAATAGATAGATATATAACTTTATTGATTTAAACATCATCGACACACATCCACATATATTTTGGTTTACAATGCAACTAGTGAATCTCAAATATTAAAACAATTTATTTTTACTTTTAATGGATCAAATATTCCAAACCTAAAATGCCCAAACTCTAAACCAAATTGTTTAACGGTTTGGTTTGCTTTTAGTTCTTAATGGTTCACGTTAGGTTTATGGTTGAATCCAAAAACTATAAAAACTGGTTCCTTGAATGCCCCTAATACAAAAGCATAAAAACATTTAAAATGTATGAATAGTTCTAAACATCATTATATGTTAATTTGAATACACCAATTTCATTCATCTTTAAAAACTTGAATCATGTTAGTGTTAATAAAAATTTATGTAAATGTATAACTTAGTTATACTTAAACGAGCTAAATCGAGCGAGGCAAATGAGCTACTATCCGAGCGAGCGACGAGCGGGCTTACCTTGGCTCGTGCTCGGTTCGTTTTGAAACCGAACCGAGCGTGCTCGGATCGTTTAAAACCGAGCAAAATTCAAACGAGCTTTTTTCGAGCTTTTACAGAGCGAGTATCGAGCGTCGAGCGACGTGAACATTTTGAACGGCCCTATATATTTTTATGGAGTAAGTTATCAAGATATTCCCTATGATTTGCTAATATTTATCTTTTAGTTTCTACGTTTAATAAATTACTCATATGATCACAAACTTTAAACATTTGTAACACGTATAGCCTTTAAGAGAAAGTAATTTGGTTAATTATATGAGGATAATTTGGTGACCTAAGGACGATATGTGTTATAATATCTAATGTTTAGGACCATATGTGTAATTAATGAAACATAGGGAACAAGAGTAAAATACTAGTAATCCACTGTGACCATATCGGCAATTTACTCTATTTTTTATATTAAATTTTATCAATTATATTAAATTTATTTTAATTGCGCATTATATGCGGTGCACACATATAATAAATATATGTGTGAGCCTTAAGGGGTTAAAGTAAAATTGTACTAATTTTAACGTTAAAAATGTTGGGATGATTTAACTTAAAAAGAAAACTTTGAAACGGGAACTCTTTTAGAGCAGCATCTCTATCCCAACTGGGATAATGATAAGGTTTGTGTCAATCATTTCCCTCTCAGGCCCTACTGAAAAGTGAGAATTTACTGGGTAATTTGTTTGTTTGTTATTTAATTTCTTTTAATTAATTCATCTTTTCCTTTAATCTCTAATATTTTAATCTTTATTTTTTCTAACATTTTTTTAATATAGTTTAACTCCATACCTATATTTTTATATTACTTTTTATTTACTTAGTTTTTCCTTGTTTACATGTAAGTTTCTGTAATATATTTAACATTTTTATTTTATTCATTCAGATTTTCAGAATATAACGTTTATTTTTACAAGGCTGCAACAGTACAATTAATATCAAAATTTTATGATTAACCCATGAAATTTTATGTTCTAACTCTAGACTTTGTATAACGTCTATGTTGCGCTCTTATTTTTTAAGTTTCAACTCTGAACTTTGTAAAGTGTTAGTTAGATCTCTTTGATTTTTTTAATTTTAGAATTTGTCTTGCACTCAATGTCATTCCTTTTAGTTTTCATTCAAATTTTTAAGCATTGAGTCAAATGTAATATGTTAATCATTCAACTAAATATATATTTGAATCAATATACGTTAATAACTCGTTTATTAATATTTAGTATTTGTGCATAGAAGTACTTGCTACTGCTAAATAAGTTTATTTTATTAAAATAATTAAATATGGTAAAATATATAAACTGCACGTGGATTTTTAAAAGTAGAATTGGAATCAAAACATATTCTTCACAAAGCAACTTATTTTCTGAGAGGATAGTTTCCTAGCAGTGTTATTCTAATCTATAAAAGATAAAATAGCATTTACTAATTCGTAATCATTTATATTAAGTACATAAAAATTTATATTCTTATAATTTCAAACGAAAGAAAAGTGAAAATAATGCAACGAAAGTGACACAGATTAGGGGTGTCGAAAATATCCGAACCCGACTAACCCGACCCGCACTCGAACCCGAATAAGCTTAATAGGGTCGGGTTATTGGGGTCAAAAATGTTAGGTGGGTTATTCGGGTCAAGCCGATTAACCTAAAATGTTAATAGGGTCGGGTTTTGGGTCAACCCAAGTAACCCGAATAAGAATGATTTTTATTTTATATATATATTAATTATTAAATGTAAGATATTTTTAACTTTTTACCAAAATATGACAATGATTATTAATCAAATTATATATGAAAAATAAATTATTTACATATTTTTCATTGAATTGTACGTTTGCAAAATGAATTATTTGTAGACATTTAAAACTAGGACAAGATAACAGCAAATAAATACCAACTCAACTGACCCGACCCGAATAACCAGTGACTCGACTAACCCGAATGTTATTCAGGTCGGGTTGCTGGCTAATAATTTTTTAGGGAAAACCCGATCCGATTAATCTTAAACCCGATCGGGTTGACCCGACCAACACCCCTGTCACAGATCCTTTCTTTTTATAAAGAAAAGAAAATAAAATTAAGAACATCACATATATAGTCAGTCACATGTGTCATCTTAGATATTTATTAATAAAAAAATTAAAAATAATTTAACGTAAGGATAAAACAAATTCATTATTCTCTCTTTTTTTGGACAAATTTCTTTTCATTCTTTAGATCAAGCTGTCTTTTAGAGGATGGGAGATCTTCCAACTTGATGTAAAGTGTGCTTTCTTAAATGGAGAGCTACAAGAAACGGTTTACATTGAGCAACCTCCTGGTTTTATTCAGAAAGGTGATGAACACAAGGTATGCAAGTTAAAGAAAACTCTCTGTGGATTAAAGCAGGCTCCAAGGGCATGGTTCAAGAGAATAGAAAGCTATTTTTTGAGGGAAGGATTTCAAAAAAAGTTAGTATGATCACACTTTCTTTCTTAAGAAGAATGTAAAAGGGCGGGTGATTGCGAGCTTGTATGTAGACGATCTGATATATACTAGAAATGATAAGGCCATGTGTGAAAATTTCAAGTTGTCTATGATGAGAGAGTTTGAAATGACAAACCTGGGTAAGATGAAATATTTCTTGGGGGTTGAGGTTAATCAAAATGAAGATGGAATAAAAATGAATCAGAAGAAATATGCAGCAGATGTGCTAAAAAGGTTTCACATGTGGGAAGTGAATGGTGTGAAGAATCCGATAGTCACAGACACAAATGTTACTAAAACCGGAGATGATAATAAAGTGAATGATTCATTTTATAAAAGTTTGGTGGGAAGCTTGATGTACTTAACTGTTACAAGGCTTGATATTATGTATCTTGTAAGTTTCATTTCACGTTTCATGGCTGATCCACGTGAAGAGCATATGCAGATTTCAAAAAGAATCCTCAGGTATGTTAAAGAAACTTATGATTATGGGCTAGTGTACAGGCGAAGAGTTCCATTCAAACTTCAAGTTTTCACGGATAGTGACTATGCAAGAGACACGGATGATCGTAAAAGCACGTCTGGATATGTCTGTATTCTGAGTAATGCATCCATTAGTTGGAGTTCAAGGAAGCAGGAGGTTGTCACTCTTTCATCAACTGAGGCAGGATATGTTGCTGCAACTTCATGTGCATGTCATAGTGTGTGGTTGAAGGGATTACTGGAAGAAATAGGAGGAGAAAATATTGGTGTAATTGATATTCAGTGTGATAACAGTTCCACAATCAAGCTGTCAAAGAATCCAGTACTACACAGGAGGACGAAACACATTGATGTGAGATTTCATTATCTAAGGGAGCTAGTGAATGAAGGGAAAGTCCAGTTGCTGTTTTGTCCTACAAAAGAGCAAGTGGCAGATGTGTTAACTAAGCCAGTGAAGTTGGAGCTGTTCGAAAAGATGAGGAAGAAGCTTGGAGTTTACAAGGATGAAAATTAAACTAAAGGGTGAACCCTACTTCAGTTTAAGGGAAGGTTATGTTATGGGTCTTTCATGCATGTGAAATAATGGGAAGTCTTCCCACGTGAGTCTATATACTGCATGAGTACATGTAGTATTATTATAGTTAATTATGTTGGAGTCTATTTTATTTTATTAGTTTTATGTTGTGTCAGTTATCCAAGTAAGTAGGGAAACGTGACCTGCATGTAGGTTCACGAGTAGTGGGGTCAGTTATCTTTTGTAATCGTATATGAAGTTGTTTGGTTAATGAAATGAAGAAGTAGAGTATTGCATGATATCACTGTGTTTAACACTAATTAACGTTGATCACAAAACCATAAAAGTAGTTGCTAATTCTCCATGTTGACGATTCACAAAATCTCACAGATTTCAGTCACACACACTTTTCTTAAGATCACACGCACCGGTCTCCTTTAATTGGTATTTCTCTAGCTCACATATATGACTCTAGATCTCTTTGGCTCACTCAGAACCAATATCTTATATATTGGCTAACACTTAAACCACTTTAGTGATTTAACTCTTTGGCTCACATAGAACCCTTCGATTGATCGGCTTTGGTGTTCTTGGGTCAGACATCAATTGTTGGCATAATTGAATCAAAACGCAACGATACACTGGAGTAGAAAACTTGACAAAATAAGAACTTTTTATTAATATTTTTTAACTCAAAAATCACACCTAAAACCCTAAGATTACTCACATTCACAATTAATCCATCTTAACTATTCCTTAAAAAATTAATTTCTCTCATTTTCATCTTCACAACCAACTAAACTTAATTTTTCCACTCTCATTCATAATCAACCCAATCAAACCTAATTTTCACTAAATAAACATGGTTTTATGATTATTTTTATTTTCTTAAAAATAATTATTCTATATAGATTATGAATTTTAAAATAAAATAAATTAAAAAAAATTATATTCATCATAATTTATATAATTTTAGTTGTTTATGTAACATTTTAATTTTTATTTTAATATATATAATTTTTAATTTAAATCTATGTTAATAATATCGTGTTTTATATATGCGTTTTGGTTTTGATATTATGTTCTTTTATTGTTTTGGTGATGAGTGATATTTGATTTTTAATTTTTTAATTATTATAACATGGGTTTGCAATTAAGTTTATTGACATGATATTATTTTTTTTAGCATGATAATCCTTGTTTGATTTTTAGGATTTTGGCATAATTTGCACTGTGAAAACCCAATTATTTAAGTCGTTTTAATCATAGATTATTTGTGATTCTCTTTGATATAAAGCAATCTTTGTGAAGAAAAAAATGTTGTTTGTATATCCAGCAGCCAGTTGAATGGACATATGGGAAAGCATAGTGGGTCATGCGCGAAGTAATTGGGCCTGACATTTTGTCGTAAACTGTTAGCAGAAATCACGAGAGCACGTGCTCATTGACTCTAAACCTAATCGTTCAGTTACAAATTTTGCTTTTTGTGGTTGAAAATCGACACCGTGTTCCATTGCATTTTTTATCTCCATAATCGAAATAATTATTCATGGACGCACGTTTAATCCTTATTTTAATAAACTAATGACACATCTTATTCTCATTAACTTTATAAATTTTTTCAAAATATTTCTTCAATTAAATAATAATCATCGTTTATATTAAATACTATGTTAGTTACCCGTGTATTTACAAGTTGATTAAAATAATTATATTAAATTATACGAATTAGTAACTAAAATTTAATATTTGCAAAATGATTTTGTCATATAACTTTTTGTTAAATAAGTTAAGTGAATAATGTTATTTGATAAAAAGATAGTTAATTTTACTGAGATCAAATGAAGAAATTTAAGATACAAAATGCAAACATCTGACTAATTATATTCGTATGTAAATAAAAATACATAGACACATTAGGTTATTTGGATATAGTAATGTTAGCATAAATATGAAAAAATAATTTAAAAATATAAATAATAAATATTTAAAAATTATAAAGTATATTTAAAAAGGATTTAAAAGTTATAGTTGAAATCTTCTTATGGTTTTTTTTAAGTTTTAATATATTATTAGAATAAAAAAAATTATAATTTTTATATATAGTAATATATTTTGATTATTTAAAATTGTTTGTATTAAATAGGAGAGATAAATATTATTTAATAGAAAAAAGGCAGGAAAAAATAAGAAAATATTTAAACAATTGACATGTGTTAATTTTTGCTACTCTTTTATTAGAGTAGTTCAATAGTTAATAATTTTAAATAATGAAATTGTACAATTAAATATTAAATATATAAATCTCATCATAAAAATTAATTAAAACTTAATAAATCATAAGAAATTTGAATTATATACTATCTTAAAATATAATTTTATAATTCTTAAATTTCATTGTTTGTAATTTGTTATTTTTAAACATTCATTAGTTATAAATTTATTAATAATTAATAATATCAAACATACAAATATTTTATAAAAAATGTTTCTTAAAATATGTTAAATTCATTAAACTCATTTAATACATGGGTTTTTAACCTAGTAATTAACTAGAGTAAGAGCCTAATGTGGGTGGCAAAAAAAGCAAGTGGCATGGAGGGCTGGACTTAATGTGGAGTAAGTGGGTGGCAAAAAAAAAGCAAACATTATTGTAACATCAGTGCCGGACGCGTGCCGGAACAGTGATCGTAACAGTAAACATGTACAGTGATTCAGGTACACATTTCGTTAAACTATGTTTAGACTATTTATACATTTGATTGGCATGAAACTATTAAACGATTTTCTGAATCTGACTAAAACCTTAGGGTTTAACAGTCAGAAAACATGTCAGACAACACAGTGTTGAAACACGAATACATGATGTGATATTAGTTGTATAAACGTATGTGAGGTTTAACAAAACAAAATCTTTACGGTTATTGTTGCGGAATGCTAAACCGACGAGTCATTCGTATAGGTGACGATCTGTACGAATGATTCTGATAGTTTAACGTTCTGAAATAATGACTTAACAGTAGAAAACAAGAATCAGAAAGCCAAACCATCGACGTGTTCGTTCGAATGACGATTCGAACGAATACGCGCGATGGTGACGCGATCTGATGAAACGATAATGAAACCGAATAACGATACGAACGATCATAAATTTATAGAAATGTTATATTTCTTATTTTACAATTTTGAAACTCATCTTAAAATAATTTAACTTTAACTATCTTAAGTTTTAATCGCGATCAAATTATCTAAACGTTAAAATTAAGCAAAGCGCGTAAACTATTAAAATCTGATAATTATTTATACGTAACGATATTTAATATAATTCCTAGTAATATTTATAAGTTAGTCATCCTAAAATAATTCATTTTATTTTATTTTACGAAAAACACGCGTAAAGTGCCGGATACGCGACGAGATTACGAACCGAGCAACCGAAACGAACCCGAACCACCTCGGGGTATATAAACCTTTGATGAGTGCATTTATTTCATTTTCACAAAATCCTTTCTCTCTCTAGCCATCAAAACCGTTCACCTCTCTCCTCACCACCAAAAATCACCATCTTTGATCTTTGAAGCTCCATAACTAGCTCATTTCTCCACCAATTTGCGTGATTCTTGAACCCACACGAAGCCATTGACGAGATCTACACGAAAGTACAACTCATCTGAAGATCTAGCCACGAAAACTTGAGGTATGAGGCGTTAAAGTAGCTGAAAAATAGGGTTTTTATCATGTTACACGACCCAACCCTAGAACCGGCTACACCCTTGTTTCTTTGAACCATACGACCTTGAGAGACTAAGTCGCATCACCATAGCTACGAGAACAACCTGCAAATCGTTAGGTTCTAGGGCGAGGTCGAGGCACTGGTTGGGGTTACAGGTTCGCGAGACAACAGCAGGTCAGCCGAACCATGCGCATCCTTAGGCGAACCATATTCTTAACAGCGAACCCGTAGACCTAGCCGAACCTTGGTCAAGTGGCGAACCCATGAGGGTGAACGAACCTTCTGCGAACCAGGAAACCGCCGAACCTTAGGGGAGGCAGACACGAACCAGGAGCGAACCATTGTTGTACGCGAACCCTGGGGACACCACCGAACCCAGCTAAGCTACTAATCTTTATGTTGACGAACCCTTGGTTCGTTGGTCATGATCAGCCGAAACCTCATGCACAAAGCCGAACCCTAGATACAGCCACGCACCATGAGCGAACCTACAACTGCATGGGAGGGTTTTGGCCACGAACTTTGGCCTGGATGGCGAACCCATCAGATTCCACAAACCCTACAGAGCCTTAGCCGAACCTTCTGTCGCCTGGGAGCCGAACCCTGCTGGTGGGTTCGCTGCTTATGTAGGTGATACAACCAGTGGCCGAGCCTTCCTAGTTGGGTTAGTATTAACCGCAGCCACTCACTTTCCTCGGCCCACTTTGTTACAATCGGCCCACCATCATTTTATTGACATATGAGTTATTCGGCCAAGAGGCCCAATAGGCCCAATATCATCCCAACCGGCCAACAACCCCTAGTTAATTAAGATCCAATAGTTTCGGCCCAACAAGGTTTAACAGGCCCAACCACATCATCTTTGGCCAATATCATGTTTTCACATAAACACTAAATGGACCATGAATGTTGACCAAGCCTAAAGCCCAATGGAAACTCAACGTGTTAGTCTAACGTTTTATTTGAACAAACCCATCTTGCTATTCGGCCCACATCACATAAGCTCGGCCCAACATGAATCATTTGGCCCAATTGGGGTATTTTGGCCCAATACATATAACCGGTCCACCCACACATTAATGATAGGCCAATTTCACATTTATTAGTTCAAAGGGGTTATCCGGCTCAATAGATTTAAAAACATATTAAACGTTTGAATAATTATTGGAAATAATAACAATGAAGGATAAAGACTTTTATGGAAAGTAAATTGTTCGTTAAGGAGATGACAAGTTTAAAGTAAATTGCCCAAGGGTTTAAAAGCCTTATACACAAATAAAGAATTTAGGCCGGATAACAACCAAGACTTGCGAGTGTTAGTCCACTTTAGGACTAACACTTACACGCACAACAAATCTTTACAATCTTATATTTATAAATCATAAATACTATGAAATCAATACAGGAGATTGAACCTCATAACGAAAGCAAACCAAGAGCGCGTGCATTTTTATTCTATTTAGTCAAGCACTTCGGACCTAAGGTGAGTTCATTGTCCCCTTTCAAACTTATTTGTTTTACTTCGGGACTGAGAAGCATGTCAAACATTTTTATTGAAATGTTATTTAATGCTTTAAACATAAACATGATTTCTTATGATGGAAACCTTTATTTTAAGCTTGATGCTTAAAATCAATTGCATGATACTGGATACGATTACATGATATTTGATACAATTACATGAGACTTGATACAATTACATGAGACTTGATTCAATTACATGAGATGCGATTCAATTACATGA
This sequence comes from Mikania micrantha, assembly GCA_009363875.1. Taxonomy (NCBI): domain Eukaryota; kingdom Viridiplantae; phylum Streptophyta; class Magnoliopsida; order Asterales; family Asteraceae; genus Mikania; species Mikania micrantha. The sequence continues at coordinate 118,498,550 of CM018680.1, forward strand.
GACATGATACAAATACTTGATTACTTGATACGATTACATGATTCTTGATACAATTACATGAGACTTGATTCAAATACATGAGACATGATACAAATACATGATACTTGATTCAATTACATGAGATGTGATTCAATTACATGAGACATGATACAAATACATGATACTGGATACAAATACATGATACTTGATTCAATTACATGAGACTTGATACTATTACATGCTACTAGGCCATCATACATGTATCTAACCATAGGCTACGTAATTGCTGAACGTCTGGTATTCCAGAGCTTGTACCTATGGGGTGAGATACATGTAATAACATAAACGTAATGATACTCAGCTATTACCTGGTTATAAGTGACATATAATTGCTGAACGTCTGGTATTCCAGAGCTTTTGTCAGCTTATATGAGGTATGTAAAGGCTAAACATGAAAGTATCGATTCTAAGCTATTACCTGGTTATAAGGGACACGTAATTGCTGAACGTCTGGTATTCCAGAGCTTGTGTCGGCTTATATGAGGTATGTAAAGGCTAAACATAAACGTAACGTTACGGGGCTATTACCTGGTTATAAGGGACATGTAATTGCTGAACGTCTGGTATTCCAGAGCTTTTGTCGGCTTATAAGAGGTATGTAAAGGCTAAACATGGACCTATTGAATGCTAAGCTATTATCTATATAAGAGACATGTAATTGCTAAACTTCTGGTATTCCAGAGCTTTTGTCTGCTTATAGGAGATATGTAATTGCTAAACTATGTGTATGTGAATCTATGATGCTTGACAAACATGATGAGAAACTAACACTTATGAATACAATAGACATGAAAACTTTGAAACAGATAACAAAGGCTTTGATGAGGATTGAGTTGTTTGGTAGGTAAAATGCTTAATTATTATTAACAACAATGTCATATCCGGGTTAGTATGTGGTGGGATGTTGGCTAGGGCTTGTTCCCTTACATATGCCCTATATATAAGCATACCGACTTGGATATTACAGGTGGAGTTAATGAGGTTAAGGTTTTACCGAAGGAGGTTTGTGAAACTATTTTTAAACTTATAAACTATATGAACTCACCAACCGTTGTGTTGACTTGATCTTTTTACATGCTTTCTCAGGTGAAGAACAGGTTTAAGCATAAGCTCTTGGATTTATATACTAGGCTGCCCAGATAGAGGACCTAGTAGACTTTTGGAGAAGCACATATTTTGTTGATGACATATATCATTTTGATATCTTGTACATATACAAGATATAAACATTTATTCTTTTGGTTAGGTTTACTTAGTTAAATTGCAGAACATTACTAGTGTAATTTAACTTTGTAATCCTATATATCATTTGATTGTGCTTTAGTTATTCTTAAACGTTGATGCTATGTAAACAATCTGATCATCATGATTATCATCCGCGATATCACGCCCCGGGAACCTTCCGCCCGGCGGGGACTCCGATCCAACCCCGCCGGCTCGGGGTGTGACAGATTGGTATCAGAGCTCAAGGTTATAGAGAATAATAGGTCACTACATAAACGGTTTGACCTAGACTATAACTTAGGGACCCACATGTAGAGAACTTAAGACTTAAGTTTGCATTATGTTTTCTGCGTTCGATCATTGCACTAACCAAATTCTTTTGGTTATGATCAGAATGCCGCCGAGAAAACAACCCACTCCGCAAGTCTCTGCTCCTCACTCATCGACTCCTACACCACCGGATTCACCACCGCCACCTCCTCCTCCTCCGCATTCTCCACCACCAGGCTCAAGCAATACACCGACACTGGATCCTGCTACTATCGCGTTGGCTACGCTACTGAGTACTCAACTGACAAGCCAACTGAAAGAGGTCATCCCAGAGATGATAAACAGGATTCAAGGACAAGGCAACACTTCTGGTCACACTACAGGCGAGGCTAGTGGAAACACTGGTCATACTTCGGATTGCTCCTACAAGTCCTTTGTAGGATGCAAACCCCCGAGCTTTACCGGAGTTGAAGGAGCTGTTGGACTGATCCAATGGCTTGAGAAAATGGAAAATACTTTGGACATCAGCGGTTGTCCAGAACATCACAAAGTTCGCTATGCAGCTGGTTCTTTCAGCAAGCGAGCTTTGACTTGGTGGAACGCACAGATCAGGGCTAAGGGAAGAGACGAAGCTATGGCGATGCCCTGGGCAGAATTTAAACTTCTTCTGAGGAATGAGTTTTGTCCGAAACATGAACTACAACAACTGGAGATTGAGCTCTCGAATCATGAGATGAAGGGAGCTGATCATATGACTTTTACCAACCGCTATCATGAACTGGTAGCCCTGGTGCCAGAAATGGTACCGACCTTGGAGAAACTAATTGATCGCTACGTGGCAGGACTACCTTCATGTATACAAAGCGTTGTACTGGGTTCATATCCTGCTACTTTGGAGTCAGCCATTTCCCTCTCAGCTAAGCTTACCAAGGTAATGGTAAAGTCTGGAGTCTTGAAAGATGATGCTGGAAAAGTCAAAGAAACAACATCGAAGAAGCCCGAGTACCATCAGAAAAAGAAACAAAAGGTTGTCAAGAATTATGCAGCCGTTACCCCTCTGCGACAGGCACCTGCAGCACCTGTCAATCCTACTACTAGAGGTTATGGAGGGGAATATCCCCAGTGCACAAACTGCAAGTATCATCATCCTGTTGGTGCTCAATGCAGGAAGTGCACGAATTGTGGCCGGTATGGCCACTGGGTTAACAAATGTCGCTTTGCGGTGAATCAAGCAACCAACACTGCAACAAGAGCACTACCACCACCACCACAGAACCCAGGCAATAACAACAACAGAGACTGCTACAACTGCGGGGAACCAGGTCACTTCTCCCGCAACTGTCCAAAGAAGGTGCAAGCTGGAGCACAAGCACCTCGTGGACGAGCTTTTGTCATCGGAGCCAATGCTGCACGTCAGGACCCTAATGTGGTCACTGGTACATTTCTTTTACATGACTCTTATGCATCCATACTATTTGATACTGGTGCAGACCAGAGTTTTATTTCATCTGATTTTGCACGACAACTTAGCCTTACTAAGGATACTTTAGACTCCCCTTACATTATTGAAGTAGCTAATGGGAAACAAGTTACAGTTAGCACTATACTTAGGAACTGCCCACTTACACTTATAGATCATACATTTTCCATCGACTTGTTACCGATGGAGTTGGGCAGTTTCGATATCATCGTGGGAATGGATTGGCTCTCACTCAATCGAGTGGAAGTTATCTGTTCCGAGAAGCTACTTCGGATTCCAATAACGGATGATCGAGTATTGGAAGTTCGTGGGGATCAAGCCAAGAGAAACGTAAAGATCATATCATGCATAAAAGCGCGTAAGTGTCTGCAAAAGAAGTGCATAGCATTCTTGGCTCATGTGGTGGAGAAAGACACAGACAAGAAAACAATACAAGACGTACCGATAGTGAAGGAATATCCTGAAGTATTTCCTGAAGATCTACCTGGTTTGCCTCCTGTGCGACCGGTAGAGTTTTGTATCGATCTGATTCCTGGAGCAACGCCTGTTGCTAAATCTCCTTATAGGTTAGCACCTTCGGAGATGCAGGAGTTATCTAACCAACTACAGGAACTGCTTGATAAAGGTTTCATCCGCCCGAGCTACTCACCTTGGGGAGCTCCGGTTCTGTTCGTGAAAAAGAAGGATGGATCCTTTCGGATGTGCATAGACTACAGAGAGCTAAACAAACTAACCATCAAGAATCGGTATCCGTTACCGAGGATTGATGACTTATTTGATCAATTGCAAGGAGCTCAGTACTTTTCGAAGATCGATCTACGTTCCGGATACCATCAGCTTAGAGTACAAGACGAAGACATACCCAAGACGGCGTTTCGTACCAGGTACGGGCACTATGAGTTCATGGTGATGCCTTTTGGTTTGACGAATGCACCTGCGGTTTTCATGGACCTCATGAACCGTGTGTGTAAGCCGTACTTAGATCAATTTGTTATTGTTTTCATTGATGACATATTGATCTATTCTAAAAGCAAAGCAGAACACGAGCAACATCTGAGAACGATCTTGGAACTGTTAAAGGAAGAGAAACTCTATGCCAAATTCTCTAAGTGTGAGTTTTGGTTAAAAGAGGTTCAATTCCTAGGCCACGTTGTTAACAGTGAGGGAATTCACGTTGATCCTGCCAAGATCGAGGCGATAAAAGATTGGGGCACTCCGAAGACACCTACGGAGATACGTTCTTTTCTAGGCTTAGCAGGTTATTACAGAAGGTTCATCTCGAACTTTTCTAAGATAGCTCTGCCACTCACGAAGCTAACACAGAAAAGCGAACCGTTCATTTGGGAACAAAAACAAGAAGAAGCCTTTCAGACATTGAAACAAAAGTTATGTGATGCTCCGATCTTATCTCTCCCAGATGGTTGTGATGACTTTGTTGTTTATTGTGATGCATCCCATCAGGGACTTGGCTGTGTACTTATGCAGCGGGACAAAGTCATTGCCTATGCTTCGAGACAATTAAAGATTCATGAGAAGAACTACACAACTCATGATCTGGAATTGGGAGCAGTGGTGTTTGCACTGAAGATCTGGAGGCATTACTTATATGGAACCAAGTGTACCATATTTACAGATCACAAAAGTCTACAACATATATTCGATCAGAAGGAACTCAATATGCGACAGCGACGTTGGGTTGAGCTTCTGAATGACTATGACTGTGTGATTAAGTACCATCCGGGCAAGGCAAACGTTGTTGCTGATGCCTTGAGCCGGAAGGAACGAGTCAAACCCTTGCGCGTCAGAGCAATGGGAATGACTGTGCAGACAAGTTTACACGATCACATTAGGCAAGCACAACAGGAAGCAACTGAACGAGGAAACTTGAAGAAAGACTTAGATTGCGGTGTGGAGAAACATTTGGAAACAAAACCCGATGGACTTGTTTACTTCAAGGATCGTATCTGGATTCCTGCAGTAGATGAGTTAAGGAAACTTATTTTTGATGAAGCACACAAAACCAAGTACTCTGTGCATCCCGGTGCTGATAAAATGTACCAAGACTTACGTGCATTCTATTGGTGGCCGGGTATGAAGAAAGACATAGCTGAGTATGTTGGAAGATGCCTTACGTGTGCTAAAGTAAAGGCTGAACACCAGAAACCATCAGGTTTACTGGAACAGCCTGAAATTCCACTTTGGAAGTGGGAACAGATAGCTATGGACTTTGTTACCAAGCTACCCCGCACATCCAGTGGACATGACACTATTTGGGTTATCGTTGATCGATTAACCAAATCTGCACACTTCTTGCCGATGCGAGAAACGTACACGATGGATAAACTAGCAAAGCTTTACATCAACGAGATAGTGGTACGCCATGGTGTGCCATTGTCTATCATTTCAGATCGTGATAGCAGATTTACATCAAGGTTCTGGCAATCATTGCAGAAATCTCTAGGGACGCAATTAAACCTGAGTACAGCTTATCATCCACAAACGGATGGTCAAAGCGAACGTACTATCCAAACCCTGGAGGATATGTTAAGAACTTGTGTTCTAGACTTCGGTGGTAATTGGGATTCTCACTTGCCACTAATCGAGTTCTCCTACAACAACAGTTATCACAGCAGCATCGGTTGTGCCCCATTTGAGGCTCTTTATGGTCGAAAATGTCGGTCACCGATCTGTTGGTCGGAAGTAGGAGATAATCGTATCACTGGACCAGAACTTATTCAAGAAACTACAGACAAGATTGCTCAGATACAACAAAGGCTACAAGCAACACGAAGTAGACAAAAGAGCTATGCTGATAAACGGCGCAAGCCGTTGGAATTCCAAGTGGGAGATCGTGTCATGTTAAAGGTTTCTCCTTGGAAGGGCGTAGTTCGATTCGCGAAGAAAGGCAAATTAACACCACGATATGTAGGACCGTTCGAGATCATCGAACGTATTGGTCCTGTAGCATACAGATTGAGCTTACCTGATGAACTTAGTGGTGTACATGACGTAATTCACGTCTCAAACTTGAAGAAATGCCTTGCTGATGAAACTCTTATCATACCAATTGAAGAAATTCAATTGGATGAACACTTACGTTTTGTGGAAGAACCATTGGAGATTATGGATCGTAAAGTCAAGCAACTGAGACGAAGTCGTATTCCTATCGTTAAAGTTCGTTGGAACTCAAAGCGCGGACCTGAGTTTACTTGGGAACGTGAAGATCACATGAGAAACAAGTATCCCCAACTCTTTGCCGAGGAAGTCGTACCGAATAACGAGTCTTAAATTTCGGGACGAAATTTCTCTAACAAGGGGAGACTGTAACATCAGTGCCGGACGCGTGCCGGAACAGTGATCGTAACAGTAAACATGTACAGTGATTCAGGTACACATTTCGTTAAACTATGTTTAGACTATTTATACATTTGATTGGCATGAAACTATTAAACGATTTTCTGAATCTGACTAAAACCTTAGGGTTTAACAGTCAGAAAACATGTCAGACAACACAGTGTTGAAACACGAATACATGATGTGATATTAGTTGTATAAACGTATGTGAGGTTTAATAAAACAAAATCTTTACGGTTATTGTTGCGGAATGCTAAACCGACGAGTCATTCGTATAGGTGACGATCTGTACGAATGATTCTGATAGTTTAACGTTCTGAAATAATGACTTAACAGTAGAAAACAAGAATCAGAAAGCCAAACCATCGACGTGTTCGTTCGAATGACGATTCGAACGAATACGCGCGATGGTGACGCGATCTGATGAAACGATAATGAAACCGAATAACGATACGAACGATCATAAATTTATAGAAATGTTATATTTCTTATTTTACAATTTTGAAACTCATCTTAAAATAATTTAACTTTAACTATCTTAAGTTTTAATCGCGATCAAATTATCTAAACGTTAAAATTAAGCAAAGCGCGTAAACTATTAAAATCTGATAATTATTTATACGTAACGATATTTAATATAATTCCTAGTAATATTTATAAGTTAGTCATCCTAAAATAATTCATTTTATTTTATTTTACGAAAAACACGCGTAAAGTGCCGGATACGCGACGAGATTACGAACCGAGCAACCGAAACGAACCCGAACCACCTCGGGGTATATAAACCTTTGATGAGTGCATTTATTTCATTTTCACAAAATCCTTTCTCTCTCTAGCCATCAAAACCGTTCACCTCTCTCCTCACCACCAAAAATCACCATCTTTGATCTTTGAAGCTCCATAACTAGCTCATTTCTCCACCAATTTGCGTGATTCTTGAACCCACACGAAGCCATTGACGAGATCTACACGAAAGTACAACTCATCTGAAGATCTAGCCACGAAAACTTGAGGTATGAGGCGTTAAAGTAGCTGAAAAATAGGGTTTTTATCATGTTACACGACCCAACCCTAGAACCGGCTACACCCTTGTTTCTTTGAACCATACGACCTTGAGAGACTAAGTCGCATCACCATAGCTACGAGAACAACCTGCAAATCGTTAGGTTCTAGGGCGAGGTCGAGGCACTGGTTGGGGTTACAGGTTCGCGAGACAACAGCAGGTCAGCCGAACCATGCGCATCCTTAGGCGAACCATATTCTTAACAGCGAACCCGTAGACCTAGCCGAACCTTGGTCAAGTGGCGAACCCATGAGGGTGAACGAACCTTCTGCGAACCAGGAAACCGCCGAACCTTAGGGGAGGCAGACACGAACCAGGAGCGAACCATTGTTGTACGCGAACCCTGGGGACACCACCGAACCCAGCTAAGCTACTAATCTTTATGTTGACGAACCCTTGGTTCGTTGGTCATGATCAGCCGAAACCTCATGCACAAAGCCGAACCCTAGATACAGCCACGCACCATGAGCGAACCTACAACTGCATGGGAGGGTTTTGGCCACGAACTTTGGCCTGGATGGCGAACCCATCAGATTCCACAAACCCTACAGAGCCTTAGCCGAACCTTCTGTCGCCTGGGAGCCGAACCCTGCTGGTGGGTTCGCTGCTTATGTAGGTGATACAACCAGTGGCCGAGCCTTCCTAGTTGGGTTAGTATTAACCGCAGCCACTCACTTTCCTCGGCCCACTTTGTTACAATCGGCCCACCATCATTTTATTGACATATGAGTTATTCGGCCAAGAGGCCCAATAGGCCCAATATCATCCCAACCGGCCAACAACCCCTAGTTAATTAAGATCCAATAGTTTCGGCCCAACAAGGTTTAACAGGCCCAACCACATCATCTTTGGCCAATATCATGTTTTCACATAAACACTAAATGGACCATGAATGTTGACCAAGCCTAAAGCCCAATGGAAACTCAACGTGTTAGTCTAACGTTTTATTTGAACAAACCCATCTTGCTATTCGGCCCACATCACATAAGCTCGGCCCAACATGAATCATTTGGCCCAATTGGGGTATTTTGGCCCAATACATATAACCGGTCCACCCACACATTAATGATAGGCCAATTTCACATTTATTAGTTCAAAGGGGTTATCCGGCTCAATAGATTTAAAAACATATTAAACGTTTGAATAATTATTGGAAATAATAACAATGAAGGATAAAGACTTTTATGGAAAGTAAATTGTTCGTTAAGGAGATGACAAGTTTAAAGTAAATTGCCCAAGGGTTTAAAAGCCTTATACACAAATAAAGAATTTAGGCCGGATAACAACCAAGACTTGCGAGTGTTAGTCCACTTTAGGACTAACACTTACACGCACAACAAATCTTTACAATCTTATATTTATAAATCATAAATACTATGAAATCAATACAGGAGATTGAACCTCATAACGAAAGCAAACCAAGAGCGCGTGCATTTTTATTCTATTTAGTCAAGCACTTCGGACCTAAGGTGAGTTCATTGTCCCCTTTCAAACTTATTTGTTTTACTTCGGGACTGAGAAGCATGTCAAACATTTTTATTGAAATGTTATTTAATGCTTTAAACATAAACATGATTTCTTATGATGGAAACCTTTATTTTAAGCTTGATGCTTAAAATCAATTGCATGATACTGGATACGATTACATGATATTTGATACAATTACATGAGACTTGATACAATTACATGAGACTTGATTCAATTACATGAGATGCGATTCAATTACATGAGACATGATACAAATACTTGATTACTTGATACGATTACATGATTCTTGATACAATTACATGAGACTTGATTCAAATACATGAGACATGATACAAATACATGATACTTGATTCAATTACATGAGATGTGATTCAATTACATGAGACATGATACAAATACATGATACTGGATACAAATACATGATACTTGATTCAATTACATGAGACTTGATACTATTACATGCTACTAGGCCATCATACATGTATCTAACCATAGGCTACGTAATTGCTGAACGTCTGGTATTCCAGAGCTTGTACCTATGGGGTGAGATACATGTAATAACATAAACGTAATGATACTCAGCTATTACCTGGTTATAAGTGACATATAATTGCTGAACGTCTGGTATTCCAGAGCTTTTGTCAGCTTATATGAGGTATGTAAAGGCTAAACATGAAAGTATCGATTCTAAGCTATTACCTGGTTATAAGGGACACGTAATTGCTGAACGTCTGGTATTCCAGAGCTTGTGTCGGCTTATATGAGGTATGTAAAGGCTAAACATAAACGTAATGTTACGGGGCTATTACCTGGTTATAAGGGACATGTAATTGCTGAACGTCTGGTATTCCAGAGCTTTTGTCGGCTTATAAGAGGTATGTAAAGGCTAAACATGGACCTATTGAATGCTAAGCTATTATCTATATAAGAGACATGTAATTGCTAAACTTCTGGTATTCCAGAGCTTTTGTCTGCTTATAGGAGATATGTAATTGCTAAACTATGTGTATGTGAATCTATGATGCTTGACAAACATGATGAGAAACTAACACTTATGAATACAATAGACATGAAAACTTTGAAACAGATAACAAAGGCTTTGATGAGGATTGAGTTGTTTGGTAGGTAAAATGCTTAATTATTATTAACAACAATGTCATATCCGGGTTAGTATGTGGTGGGATGTTGGCTAGGGCTTGTTCCCTTACATATGCCCTATATATAAGCATACCGACTTGGATATTACAGGTGGAGTTAATGAGGTTAAGGTTTTACCGAAGGAGGTTTGTGAAACTATTTTTAAACTTATAAACTATATGAACTCACCAACCGTTGTGTTGACTTGATCTTTTTACATGCTTTCTCAGGTGAAGAACAGGTTTAAGCATAAGCTCTTGGATTTATATACTAGGCTGCCCAGATAGAGGACCTAGTAGACTTTTGGAGAAGCACATATTTTGTTGATGACATATATCATTTTGATATCTTGTACATATACAAGATATAAACATTTATTCTTTTGGTTAGGTTTACTTAGTTAAATTGCAGAACATTACTAGTGTAATTTAACTTTGTAATCCTATATATCATTTGATTGTGCTTTAGTTATTCTTAAACGTTGATGCTATGTAAACAATCTGATCATCATGATTATCATCCGCGATATCACGCCCCGGGAACCTTCCGCCCGGCGGGGACTCCGATCCAACCCCGCCGGCTCGGGGTGTGACAATTATGGTATGGAGTGCTGGACTTGATAGACTACCTACTCTAGACAACCTTGCAAGAAGAAACATTTTTGTTGGCTCCCTCATCTGTCCGGTATGTTGAAATGATAATGAGTCGGCTTTGCACACATTTACAAGCTGTGAACTCGCTGTTTATTTATGGTTATTGTGTAATATATTCATAATTGTATTTTATCTTCAGAACATTGTGTAATATATGTATAATTGTGTCTTACATTCAGGTCATTGTGTAATATACACATCATTGTGTTTTACGTTCAGGTCATCGTGTAATATACCCATAGTTATGTTTTACGTTCAGATCATTGTGTAATATACTCATAATTGTGTATTATGTTCAATTGACTGCGTAATATACTAATTATTGTGTTTTACGTTTAGGTCATTGTGTTTTACGTTTAGTTCATTGTTTCGACAATATTATCTTTAAAGCTCATCATTTTATAAAAAAAATAGTTAGACACAACGTCGAACAAAAAGAAACAATCACAAACAAAAAGACACAATAACAACACAAAAAGACACAATGACGCATTACAAATATAAAATGTGGAGGAAACGTATATTTTTTTATTTTTTATATAAGAATACTATACTCGTTTTAAAGATAAAAAATGCTCGTTTTTTTGGTGTAGTTTTTTTTAAAAAAATAATATCGTATATAAAAGTTATGACCATTTAAAAAAATTGGGGGAACATGATAAAAAGTCAGCAAAAGTGTTTATGACTGAAATACCCTTCCACTAACTATTTTAATACAACTTTGATCTCCACCATTAAATTATGTAATCTAATAGCTCACAATCCTTCTCATACTTCTCACCAATCTAACTCTTTTTATTATAACCCTACCCTATATAATAAAAGGAGTTGGATCCCGTAAGAAGAGATTTTTGCCTAAAAAGAGTAAGAAGCAATATGAATTTGACACGTGACACAATCCAGTACATAAAAAATAAAGAATCCAGTACAAAAGATAAAAATCCAGTATAAAAAAATAAAAATCTTGTACAAAAAAATAAAAATGTATTACAAAAACACAAAAATCTAGTACAAGAAAAATGAAGAACAAAAAAATAATCTTATACAAAAAAATAAAAATATAGTATAAAAAATAAAAATCTACTACAAAAAATATGAAGTTATGCGTAAATTATCATGCCAAATTTCAAATTATTATTAGTTTTTACTCTTCTTAGGCAAAAATCTCTTTTTATTTGATCTTTCCCGTATAATAAAATACTAATTATCAGTTACATAAAACTACAAAATTCATGATCAAATAATATTAAAATTTGAAGGAATTAGATAAAATTAAAAAGTAATAAATATTTTATCTAAGTTTTATGTAGTTATGAGTAACTAATAGTAAAATTAAAGCATAAATAATACGGTAATAAATAAAATAAATGAAAGTGAATTAATTTGGACTTTATCATATTATTAAATAATTAAAAAAATTAGGGACAGTCTTGTAAATATCAAAAAGTACAATTATTTCGCAGTGAAAATAACTTAAACGTGAAATACATTAAAATCCTAGGACAGTGTAGTAACAATGAACCCCACCGTATTAATTAAATTTAGACTTTATAGTAAATTGTCTATACTTAGTGATTTGTTAATATTTTATTTTTAATTTATAGGTTTTATAAATTATTCATATGATTTCAAATCTTTAAAAATGTACTCAAATGACAAAAGTAAAATTACACTAATTTTAACGTTATTTTACTTATTTTGTTAAAATAACGTTATAAACGTTAGGATTAACTTCAAGCGATAGCTTTAAGCTGAGGATTTATTCGGAGCAGTTTTTCTATCTCAACTAGGGTATAATTAAGATTAGTCTTCACTAATAACCCCCTTTCCCCCGACCATACTGAAAAGTGATATGATAATATACTTGAGGATTGTATATGTTATAAAATTTTTAAAGTTTGGGAGATTGTATATGTTATTAATGTTTAATTTGAAAGCATTTGAGTAATTTATAAAACACAGAGTTTAAGAGTTAAATACTAGCAGCTACATCGACCATCTTGATAATTTGCTCTTAAATTAAAGAAAGAAATAAAAAAAACTGAGGACGGTATAGTATTTATACATGGTTTATAATTGCTATATATTATTGCTAGTCTTTTTTAGTTTCTATTTGTATGGTGTATGACATGTTTGATTGTAACCGACAAAACAAGTTCTACAGGAATCAATCAGAACCAAACCTAGACAAACCAATAGATTAGCATGTTTAACGGTCCATGAAATCTTTCCAATCCGGGTTTTCGTTCTGGTTCAACCCAAAACCAATAAAAATCGGGTCAAACTAGGACCGACATGTGATTTTAAGTTGTGTACATTTCGTCTTATCCGTCAACTTCGGTTTCTGATCTATGTTTACATTTAGCAAAGCCTTAAAAACAACCAAAATTTTGAATATTTAGAAATTGTACAATTGAGAGGTTAGATCTCTTGTTTATGCAGGTCCTAAGTCTGCCTTTATTTCTAGTTATTATAGTGTTTGGCATGTTTTTAAAGTTGGAACATTTTCTATACAACCCCATAAAGGGTCTTGCTAAAGCTGCACTCAAGTGGATATCCACGTCTTATTTACGGTTTGCAGCGGGTAATACATGCTCGTATTCATCTAGTAAAATGCAAGGCTGGCCCTGGGGAGGGGCGAAGTGAGGACTGCCTCGGGCCCGACAATTTAGGTGGCCCTAAATTAATTTTTTTAATATATAAAAAATTATATAAAAATGCATAACATACATGTTTTAAAGGGCCCATGGCCGGCTTGAGGGAGACACAAACTCGATCTTTGTCCCGGGCTCATTTTTAAAGGTCACAAAATTTTTGATATATATATATATATGTATGTATATATAGAGATTTTTTAAATATAAATTAACAAGTTGAAAAAAACAAAAAATAACTATTTAAAAACACATGATTTAAGGAACTAAAAAACAAAATGTGATGGTTTGTATCAAAACTTTTGATGGGAATTTGATTCGCGCCAAATAATTGTTATCCATATTAAGGTACAATACATTGTTTTAACTTTTAATTATTGGAGAAACACCCAAATCGAAGCATACACGATGTTTTAGCCATTTAAAAAAAATGAAAAATAAATAAATAAATAACTCATACGCGTCATATCCCGCATAATGTGCTCGTAAACATAAAGATACTAATACACCGAGTCATTTGTAATTTGTTGTCTTACGGTCGTAAGTTTCTCAATCTGTAATTCGACACTGGGCCAACTTTAGTCGTATGAACAAAGTAATAGGAGTTATATTAATCAACTAGGTAAAATCCCGTGTATTACACGGGTTGAAAATTGAAATGTTATATACTTTGTAAGAAAACTTGTTTTAAAATGCTTGTTTTTTTAAGAAAACTTATTTTTACATAACTTTTATTTTTCTTAAAACTACAAATTTAAAATAATTCTTATTTTTTTATTTTCATTTATAGAAAATTTTCATATTTTGTAAACTTTGTTTAAGTGTGCTTTTTAATAAAAAAAAGATTTCATTTTTTATTTGTTAGAACTATTTTTTAATATGAAAAAAGGTATATAAAGTCATTAGTCATTAGATTTAAAATTCTTTAATAAATTAAAAATTATAATTTTAATTATCATTTAATATGAGAGAGAATGATTGTAAAGATTAAAAAATGATATGTGGCAATAATTCTTTTAAAAAAATTAAATGTGGCAACAATAGTCTAATAAATTGACACGTGACAAAATATTTACTATTTTATTAGAGAGTATAGATGTGTTTACTGTTATATATGGTAAATTTAATGTTAATAAACTGATTCAAGTTAATGTATTTTAATAATGGTAATGTTGTTAATATCATAAAATTTGTTAAACATTTAATTCGTATATTAAATATTGAAGATTTTGTTTAATAAAATGAGCGGGAAAATAATCTCAAAACCTATGTCATTGAATGACACGTGACAGAAGAAACCTTGATTTACTATAATAGAATAGATACGAGCATTATCAAAGACGTCCAGATATTCAGACCCACATAAGTCCATGATATAAGTATTTTAAACAAATTGAAAAAATAATTGAGTTGGCCCACCAGCCATGCCAATGGGCAACCCATGGCCCATTCAACATACTACTAGAAATGTCCATTTTTGTTTAAATAGACACTCCAGAGTCCAGAGTTCGAACTTATTAGTCCTTACATCCTGCAAACTAGTCCAATATTCTCACGATGAATGCTGATCTTGAACACGCCTCTTCCACCTCATATTCTCCTTTGCCGGACTCTGACAACCACCGTCATCCTTTGTCTCCGGAACGCCGGCGACCGATAACCCACTTGGCCGGAGTCTTTCTCTCCATCTTGCTTTTTTCATCTTTAATAGCTCTCATCCTCAACCAGCATAACCAACCACATGTATACGACTCCGGAACCGGAAAGTCGTCGCCGGTGAAAACCATATCAAGAGGGGTGTCGCAAGGGGTGTCGGAGAAGAGTAATATCCAGCTGTCATCCTCCGACGTGGAGGAGATATACCCGTGGACCAATGCTATGCTTTCTTGGCAAAGAACAGGCTTTCATTTTCAACCTCCAAAAAACTGGATGAACGGTAATCTAACAAAAATTTAATGTTCAAATAGTTAATTAAAGATTCATTTTATAATTAAATTCATGTTTACTGATCGTTTTTTGTAATCTTTGAACTCCATTGATGCTTTCTGATCGTTGAATTTTGCTGATCAATGATACTATTTTTTCTATAGATCCCAACGGTATGCTCTCCCTCTCTCTTGTTCATAATCATTTTTTAATCATTTAGTTTGAGATTCTTGTTCGATTAGGATTTTATTTTTTATAAATTTTTCCCTTCAACTTTATTAGAATCTTGGAATAGGAATTAAGATATTAAATTCCTTACATAATATCTTTTTAATTACGTGGTCAACTATCGTTTGCCTATATATATTTGTGGAAAATGCGTCTTTTTTATTTCACGTTTGCGTTACATAAATAATTAATTATATTACACTCTTCACATACACATGTGTAACAATCTCATTCTTATACAATACCGTTCCTCCCTTCCTTCTTTCGCCCGTGATCGGGCTCATTCATACCCTATAATGGGGTGCCTGGCACCATCAACGCGTGACATCCTCATCACTCATGTGCTCATGCCTCACTAAACACAGTCTAATGCTGCATACAAGTTAAGCTTTTTTACATATATTTAAATTTTAAACAACTATGAAGGTATAATATTTTTGTAACACATGACAGATTTTTTCTAAACAAAATAGAATTAGTATACAAAATTTATTGATTACAAATAACGGTTACTTAAAGAAAAAATATTATATAATAGATACCCTATACTATTGTTTAGTAAAGTGGTAATGAAATAATACTAAAAGAGCAAGCTTACATGTATATATTCACACACAAAGGATTAGAGTTTTGTAGCATATACCAAAACATAAAATTGAACATAAATAATGATAACAAATATTAACAATTATTGATATTGATTTCATTAAGAAGAATTAATAATGAGAGTTTATATATTCATTAATTTCACGGATAAGTGTCGCTATACGTTATTGACTGATAATAAACGAGTGGCCTGTAAGGACCCCAATGTACCCGTCTTAGCCATAAGAAAGTAACTGCCAAAAATGTTTATGAAATGTCCAAATATTACATATAATATATTTATGTTGCTAAAAAAGGTTTTTTTTCTTTTTTTTTTTTAAAAATATATATACACACATATACATATAGCACGTGTGTTTTAGGTTGTAGGAAGTAGTTGTTATTAAAACTTATGCCTAGTGTCTAGTAAAATAACCAAATTTTAAATTAAATAAAATATAAAATTGAAAAGTTGAAATATTATATATATTGAAAGTTGTGATCCAATCAAAATTAGTCCAACCAAACATATTGACAATTCTATTTATCCATATATTAATTAAGGGATAAAAAAATCAAAAATGGGGACCCACAACATGGATTTGAATCAGGACTGACGTGGATTTATTTGTATTAATTATGTACGTAAAATAATAGTGGATCACGTTGCTCATCGGGTAGCCTATCATTTTATAAAACGTGGCGTACGAAATTATTGGGGTTTCGTGAATGAGCTGTTTTACGGACTCTAAATGTTAACAGCCGTATATATAATTATATACTATAACAATTTATCAACGTTACACGTTAACTAATTTTATAATCTTGAATTTAGATGTGTTAGATCGATTTCACAAATTTTAGTAAAATATAAAACTAGTATCAAAACTGTTGAGTTACCTACTTGGCTTTCATGTGGAAGGTCTCGGGTTCAAATTCCTCTCAAGGCGAAATAAGGTCCTTGGGAGGTCAGGGGGTTTTCCGGTGCGGTTTCCTCCAGGGGTGGATGGTGTCTCAACGGAGGTCATGGTAACTAAACCTTGTTGACGTGGCATGAAAATCAGTGGTTCACACTGATTTTAGTCATTACCACGTTATATTGTTCACACGTTGGGATCAAATGTCGTTAAAAAAAAAACTAATTAGAATCTTTATTATAAAAAAGTTTTAAGAACAATTATTAACTATTGGATCTATAAGGTCAAAATTGAGAGGTAGATTCAAAATTTTAAAAGAAAACGTTATTGAAGGGTAATTTAGTTATTACCACTTTCTCCCACTTTTTTTAAAAGATCATAACTTTTATATTGGATATTATATTTTAAAAAATATATATCATAAAACCAACATTTTTTATCTTTAAAATAAGTATAATGTTATTATAAAAAATAAAATTTTCTCAGTTTATTGTATATAATTATCGTTGTTATGTTTTTCTTAAACGTTTGTGTATAATCATATTTTTTGTGTTTTTATTATAAATAATCATGTCTTTCTCATATATTATTACCTTTTTTTAAAGGTTATTGTGTCGTCCAAACTCGTTATTATGCCTTCCTTTGCTTGACATTATGTATCATGTAACGTTATTATGTCTTAAATTGTCAGTAAAACACAACATCAAGTATGAAACACAAAAGATACAATACTCTGAAAAAATGAAATGAAAAAACAAAATTTTTTCTATATACTATACTCATTTTGAAGATAATTTTTTTTTGTTTTTATGGTATTTTTTTTTCAAAAATAATGTTTTATGTAAAAGTTATGAACGTTTAAGAAAGGTAGGAAAACTTGATAAAAAGTTAACAAAAGTGGTTATTTAATAAAATATACTCTAACAATTTGATTTAAAAATGTTTATTAATGCTCTAATAGCTTCTGATTCTTCAAATGCTTTTTATTAGGGAAAATTCTCATTTTGTCCTATTTGACCCAAAAAAGGACCAGATTGTCCAAATGTCCATCTCTAACACAGGCGTCGCCGCCCACAAAATCATGGGCGCCGCCCATGATTTAATCCAATAAAAATCACCCACGTGTCTATCGTAGGCGTCGACGCCCATAAAAATTTCCGGACGCCTATGTATTTTTACATCTGGTTATGGGCGCCGGGCCCACCCTGACATCATTGTCATGAGCGTCCCGACCATAAACAATTTTTTATTTTTTTTAGGCGTCATGTGGAATCTGAACCGAACCACCATAATGGGCCCCCGAACCTAACTATAGGCGTCTCGAAAAAGTTTGATGAAAGTGAAAAAGTTTAACAAAAATGTTTTTTTATATATTTTAAAAAAAGTCGGACGCCCGTGTAGGTAGGTCGGGACGCCCATAGCGAGGTACTAAGGCAAAAATTTTAATTTTATTTTAATATTAGTATATGGGCGGGACGCCCATATCCGAACCCCCATAATGGGCGGGACGTCCATAATAGCGAGGTACCAAGGCAAGAATTAAATTTTTTTTTTTAATATTAGTATATGGGCGAGACGCCAATATCCGAACCCCCATCATGGGCAGGACGCCCATAGCGAGGTACCAAGGCAAGAATTTTAATTTTTTTTTAATATTAGTATATGGGCGGGACGCCCATATCCGAACCCCCCATCATGGGTGGGACGCCCATAGTCAGTACCAAGGCAAGAATATATATTTTTTTAATATTAGTATATTGGCGGGACGCCCATATCCGAACCCACATCATAGGCGGGACGCCAATAGCAAGGTACCAAGGCAATAATTTTAAATTTTTTTATAATATTAGTATATGGGCGGAACGCCCATATCCGAACCCCCATCATGGGCGGGACGCCCATAGTCGGTACCAAGGCAAGAATTTTAATTTTTTTTAATATTAGTATATGGGCGGGACGCCCATATCCGAAACCCCATCATGGGCGGGACGCCCATAGCGTGGTACCATGGCAAGAATTTAATTTTTTTTTAATATTAGTATATGGACGGGACGCCCATAGTCGGTGCCAAGGCAAGAATTTTAATATTTTTTTTTAATATTAGTATATAGGCGCGACACCCATATTCGAACCCCATCATGGGCGGGACGCCCATAGCGTGTTCCTGCTTAAAATTTCAAAAAAAAAAAGGTCGGGACGCCCGTAGCTAGGTTCGGGATGCCCATAGCTAGGTCCGGGCGCCCATGATGGTGGTTCGGTTCAGATTGTCCATGACGCCTACAAAAAAAAATTGGTTATGGACGGGATGCCCATGACACGCGTGTCAGAGCAGGCCCGGGCCCGTGACCGGGTGTTCAATTTTACAGGGGGTTGAATTTTTCTATGGGCGTGAACGCCTATAAAGGCCACGTGAAGATTCGTGATTGGTCGAGAACACGGGCGGCACCTGTAACCAAGATGGACATTTGGACATTCTTGGAAAATATTTGGTCAAATTGACTATATTGGGAATTTTCCCTTTTTATTATAGGAGGCTATTTAGTCAAAACAAATCCATATTGAATTGTTCAAATATAATTAATTTTGTTAATTAGAAAGCTACTAGCAATTAAAAATAGTTTAGTTTAAATTCTTTTCTAAATGTACGTCGTGTCATTTAGACGGTTGATGATAATTTATGTAACCTAATTAACGAAGGTCCATTATATCACATGGGGTGGTACCATCTGTTCTATCAGTACAATCCGGATGCAGCCGTTTGGGGCAACATAACGTGGGGACATGCTGTTTCAAAGGACTTGATCGATTGGTATCATCTCCCTTTTGCTATGATCCCAGATCAGTGGTACGATATCAACGGTGTTTGGACAGGATCCGCCACAATCCTCCCCGACGGTCGGATCATCATGCTTTACACTGGGGACACTAACGAGGAAGTGCAAGTCCAAAACTTAGCCTACCCCGCCAACCTATCTGATCCTCTCCTTCTAAACTGGATCAAGTATCCGGGTAACCCGGTTTTGGTCCCTCCGCCAGGCATTGGTACTAAGGATTTCAGGGACCCGACAACAGCATGGCTTGGGCCTAACGGAAAATGGCGGGTCGCACTAGGGTCAAAGGTTAATAAAACCGGTATAACACTAGTTTACGAAACAACGGATTTCACGAGCTATGAGTTATTACAAGAGGTGATGCATGGTGTTCCGGGTACGGGTATGTGGGAATGTGTTGACTTCTATCCGGTTTCAACAACCGAGTCAAACGGCCTTGACACATCGGTCAATGGGCCTGGTGTAAAGCATGTGTTGAAATCGAGTTTGGATGATAATAAACAAGATTATTATGCACTAGGGACGTATGAACCGGTTAGTAACAAGTGGACACCTGATGATCCGGACTTAGATGTGGGTATCGGGTTACGAGTTGATTATGGAAAGTACTATGCTTCAAAAACATTTTATGACCAAAATACTAAAAGAAGGCTTCTTTGGGGTTGGATTGGAGAAACTGATAGCGAGTCTGCTGATATTTTGAAGGGATGGGCCTCCGTTCAGGTAAAACTACAACAAATTCCATTTACCCACAACACACAAAATATTTAAAATGTCATTAATTAGTATATATATATGTATAAGAATAACCCAATAGGCTGGCCTTGGTGTTAGTTGTGGATGAGAAATAAACTACACAGAATTTATATTATTTATTATTAATTGGTTTTTTACTGTATTACGTACGCGTACAGACCATTCCAAGAGAAGTGGTGTTTGACAAAAAGACCGGAACGAATGTTCTTCAATGGCCGATTAAAGAGGTAGAGAAGTTGAGATCCAAGAGTAGTGTATATGAGAAAGTGCGTCTTGAACCTGGATCTCTTATGCCACTTGACGTTGGATTAGCTACACAGGTGACCGATATATATATGCGTGTGCGTTTTAAATAAAGTAAAAATATATTTCATCAGTGAATAATATAAAGAATTATTAATTTCAGTTGGATATATTAGCAACATTTGACATTGATGTGGAATCAGTAGAGACATCATCAGTTGAGGCAGACGTGGGTTACAATTGCAGCACAAGCGGGGGTTCCTCATCACGAGGTGCTTTTGGGCCATTTGGGTTGGTGGTTCTTGGAGATGAATCACTTATTGAGCAAACTCCTGTATATTTTTACATTGCCAAAGGCACTGATGGGCTTGCTCATACTTATTTCTGTGCCGACCAAACCAAGTAAGTTGATTATTATTATTATTATCATTAATTAATCTGTATGTCCCTCAAGTTATATATTTGTATCCTAAGTTTAATAATGAAAATATATGTATGCAGATCATCAACAGCTTCAGATGTTACTAAACTCATATATGGAAGCAGTGTTCCTGTGCTACCGGAAGAAAATTACAGCATGCGATTATTGGTACATACTTTTTTTTTTTTTAATTTTTCATTTGGTATTGATAACTTGATAATTATAGTCGATTAATTTAATTTATGCGTAGAAGTTAATGTAATATATAAAATATTTGGATCTACAGGTTGATCATTCAATTGTTGAGAGTTTTGGGCAAGGGGGAAGAAGTGTTATAACGTCAAGGGTGTATCCTACAAAAGCAATTTATTCAGCAGCAAAAGTCTTTCTGTTTAACAATGCAACTGAAGTCACCGTAACTGCAAATGTAAATGTCTATAATATGAATTCTGCACGCATCGAGAATTTCCCTCAAATTTTTCAACTTTGAAAGTTGTGTTGCATTATTGGCCTGTAATATATGTTCGTTTATTTTTTCTTTTTATATATATCTTAAGTTCAAGTTGCAAACATAGACCCAATGTATTAATGAAATTCCAAACAAATTTTGATATCAATATTCAATTAAAGTCTCCACTTTGGCTTTCATAATGTGTTAAATGTTGTCAAGTTCGATAGCTTTTGTAGGTTAAAATTACTTGTATGAGTATTTTCCCATTAAGAAAAATTGAACCACGTCGCAATATACAATTATTATATATATTAAAACTTATGAAAGTAAATAGTGTACTTTATCAAATTTAAAATTTTGACCCAATAGAATTTTTTGGATTTTTAAGTTTTGCCACAAGTTATTTTTTTTAACTGCGACGATCCTACATACTATGTATGTTTTCTTAATAGGGCCCACCCTGCAGAGGTAAGACGCGGCCACACCAGATGCGTGGGAACCCTTTGGAATGGGTAACACCCTTGCCCCCAAGAACCCGTGATTAAGCTCAAAATTTTTCACTCATCTAGATGTCCTTTAAATTGTCCCTGACAGGGCTTGAACCCATGACCTCTCGGTTACAAAGTGAAACCCTAACCAGTAAGCTGAATTTGCAGGACTGCCACAAATGAAATAATCAAGTAAAAATGCGCATGGAACATCTTCTATTATGGCAATGTATGCAAAAAAGGGTCACATATGAATTAATAAATAGGTATGGTATGAAATCTATGCTATCATGACATTGTATGAAGGAGAAAATATCATCATAAACTTCATTTTTATTTGCTTCTTCTAAATTTGGAGAGAGAAAAAGAGGAAAAAACTCTAATTGTGTTATCTGCTATTTGGAGCACGATTTCATTTTGATTGCATAATAACTTGTAAACTCTTGAAAAATGTTTGATGACCACTTGATTATTTCAACTTCTTTAAAATGCACGGTACCAAGAATGTGATTATGAAAGAAAAAGACTTTACAGAAGCTAAGAAGATTTTCAAAATGATCTCAAATGTTTGTGAATTTGTCAACCGATTTGTCGAAAAACTCCCTTCTCGGTGCGCTTTTAGACGATAGAACTACTATTTTAATCCCGTATGAAAATACCTTTTGTTGTTTAGCAGCCTAGCGCACCGCGACGCTCGCGGGATTAACACTAGTTATAGATAAATTAAGAATTCATCACCTATGGATAAGAGAAGGTGGGTCTTCAAATGAAATTGTGAGGTTCTTAATTTTAATTAAACTTTTCGCAGAACAAGATCGTGTTTTTGGAACATCATTGGACACAATAGTGAGAGTATATGGCTGGCCACGAAAAGTCTAGTGTAAGTATGTATTATCGTCTACTTAAAAAAACGGTTAGTTCAAAGACGTCATGTATAGTAACAATTGGGAGATTAAGTACAAATTTAGAAAGGATAGCACACACCTATCCTATGCAAGATTCAGGCGTCAAGCCTTCATGGGAAAAATATGTGTATTTTGATCGATCATTACCCATGTGAGAGATTGTTAAAAAAATTGTTAAACATGGATTTTTGAACAAAAAAGAAAAAAAATGGTTTATCCTAACTTTTGCACATAAATAAATACAATAAGTTGGTGTTCTCTTTTTATAGAATTTCCAACAATTATTTGATCATATTTTTATTTCTATTTTTTCTAAATACATTGTTTTACCCGGTAAAACCTAAGCTAGTTGTACTATGTGACTATGTGAAACAAACTTGTTCATCTTAAGTAGATACGTGACATCAGTTTTTTTAAGAAAAACATATTTAATGTATGCTTCAATCACAACTATCTACCATGTTTGCTTATTGTTGTAGTCAAAGAATAATTTAAGACTCAATATGTTGAAAACTCAAATCAAGAAATGTACAGGAAAAAAATTTGAAAAACTTGATGAAAACACTAGTTAAGATCATATTTGTTACACAAATTTACTATTATATATTTATATTCATTTCATTTGTTGTTCATGGTATAATTCATTATTTTCTTAATAATTATATTATTATTATTATTCTTTAATAAAAAGTGGCCAACTTTGTACATGTGAATCTTGATAGACGGTATCTTGGCCAAGAAACATATATAAGAATCATCAATCATGAAAAAAAACTGAATTGTTGGTAACTAATGGGAACAGAAAAAAACCACATCGATCAAACATGATCAAAAAGGTTCAATTCAGGGTGTTTAATTTAAAGGAAATTTACCAAAATGATCAATGTTGACCAAGAAATTACTAAAATGATCACAATGATTTCAGCGTCTAAGACTCCCATTTAGACGCCCATTTTGTGTACTTTTTTACAACATACGGGCCCACATGTCGGCGGCTTTGTCGGGGTGTCTAAGACTCCTTTTCAACTGGCGTCTTAGACGCCGACTTAGACACCTTTAGACGCCCGTATATTTACAATAATTACAGAAAAAGGGCGTCTAAAGGCGTCTAAGTCGGCGTCTAAGACGCCAGTAGAAAAGGAGTCTTAGACACCCCGACAAAGCCGCCGACATGTGGGCCCGTATGTTGTAAAAAAGTACACAAAATGGGCGTCTAAATGGGAGTCTTAGACGCCGAAATCATTGTGATCATTTTGGTAATTTCTTGGTCAACATTGATGATTTTGGTAATTTTCCCTTAATTTAATAGGCTTTTAGAGACGGTTGCCCATGAATCGTCTGGCAGGAAGAAAAAAACAACTTCTAGATCAGGTTTTCATTGAAGCAAGATTCGATGCTTAAACATAAGCACACATCACTTAAGTTGGGTATGCCATTTCTTATAATAAGAAGAAGAATAATATATTAGCTAGTATGCTATAAACACTTTGTACCTCATGCTTACTTGTTGAGGAAAAAGAAATAAAATAAATAAAATATGTTCATTGCTGGCTTTTTAATTCTTCCATTATGTAACATGTTTCAAAACCAGACACAAAAAAACTACACACATTGACGGTTAGCCATCCTTTGGGGCTGGCATCTTGCCATTGACTTCCACCTGTTGCATTCTTCCTTCCTTATGCTAATAAACACTACCATCTGCTAAACTCCACAGTTTGGAGGATGACGCCTTTCACAAAACGTCATTAATCGTTTAACTGACGTCAAGTATTTTCTCGTTGTTTCATCCTTCATCACATGGGCCACAGAGTTGGTAGAAATTTTTTCACGGGCTGAACGTTCGTGAATACCAACCATAGTAACGCCAATGGGCCATGCTGACTTCCCGATTGCAATTTTCATGTAATGATCAGATGCAGCAGAGTGATCTTTCTTCATGCAGCAGTTCACCACTAGAATTAATGCTTGCCTAATGTCGTCATGCAGAAACTGCAATTTCAAACACACGACTCAAAACAAGAACAACAATATTTTCAACATATAATAACAGTGTTTATGATCAATTAATAGTGTTTATACCTTCTTCCTGCAGAGGTTGAACAGAGGGTCCAAGGACCTCACACATTGTTTAAAAGTGGCCAATGCTAACTTCCCTCTGGCCGTCCTCTTCTCCGTTTCTGTCATCTCGTTTAACTCCTGGTTCCACTCAATCAACAACTTGTTGAAAAACACAAGAATCTTATCCTCATCACAGAGCTCAGAGAAATTATTTGCATCGTATACAAACCTATCCATCCTTTTCAGTTCAACTTTGTCATTCCTTTGCCCCTCGCTTTCAAACGAACCTGCATGCAATCGATCCAACCGGCCACCGTCACTCTCTCCAAACAATGTAACTGGCTGTTTCAACAACCGGAGCCGGCGAATAACCTCCTGTTTCGGAAGGTCTAGACTTTGCTCGTTGCTTATTGAAGCAGCGCTTGATTCTGGTTTGGATTTGGTAGAATCGAGTTTCAAGTTAGGGTTGGATGAAGACCCATTCGGATTTTGACAGAGGCGTTTGGCATCCGCCTCTTGTTTCTCCTCTCTACGACGCTTCTGGATTCGTTTATGTTCGATCTCTGAACGCTTGAATACCTTCCGTCCGCCGGTTTCTTCAGAAAGACTTTGTCTTTTCTTGAGCAACTCTTCCTTCAGAATATCCATGACCAAGATTACAGTAACAGTTACAATTGAAATGCTAATGAAGCTGCTGCTGATACCTATAAAAGCTAGAGTGAATCATGAACACATAAAACAAATTATAAACCCTCAATTCTTAATCCAAATCAACAAATAAAAATGAAGCAATAACAGAATCTATAATCTATTACATGAAAACAACCCAAAAATAAAATACCCATATCAGAAATAATAAGAATTAAACCTGTTTTAGATCAAAATGAAGAGTTCATAAACAGGTGAAAAGAACCCAAGATGATTAACTGTTTTGCTTGACGGTTAAAATATGTGTAAAGTAGATCGAAAGTTAGAGGGCTAATGCTGTATAGAAATCGCTAGCTTTTTGTGGCTTCGATCACTCGTTCTCAGGCGAGAGGCGAGCAATGAAGATTAAATCAGAGAAGGAGATGAAAAAATATGCTGCGAAATGTGCGATGAAGACATACCATGAAGAACAGCGATGAAGAACTGTGTGATATATGGAGAAGAAGTTGTGGTTTCTTTTTAGGTTTAAAACGAACCCGCGAGATATATGCATATATTCTAAAGAAACACATTATTCAAATAGGTTCAGGTTTAAATAAATAAACTTTTATCATAAAAAGTTTTAATATATGAGATAAACTAGCCTAAAATCCCGTATATTATACATGTTCAATAATAAAAAATTAATTCGTTAATATTAAATAATAAATATTTAATAATTATAAAATTGTATGTAAGATAAGATATAACGGGGAAATATCAAATAAAAAGTCTATTTTGTCTAAGAAGGCTAAAAATGATTTTTAAAATCTCGAAAACCGACCTGAACGAACTCCGATTGAAATCATTTCGATGACGTTGGAATCGTCTCATCGAGCCCTACAATATTAGCTTTTAAGTTTTAGCTTTAATAACTACATTTAAAGTTTAGATTTTAAGGCTTTTTTTTTAGGTATTATCTTTAGGTTTATGGTTTGTTTTTTAAGTTTCGGTTTTAATATTTGGGCTCATTGTTTACAATTTAATGTTTGTGTTTTAGGGTTTAACAAGCTGATTCCAATAATGCAAAAATGAATTCAATCGGAGTTTGTTTGGGTCGGTTTTCGTGTTTTTGAAAATCCTTCTTAGTCTTCTTAGGCAAAATAATTTTTTTAGGGGAATCTTTCCCAAGATATAATTGAATTGTTCTTATTATTTATTAAATTTTAATAAATTAGTCCATTTTTAGAATCTGAAAAAAATATATTTACTAATATTTAATTATATAATTTAATTGCTAATTATTAAAAATTATTATGATATATTATGAGAGAGAGGCAGGAAAAACATTTTCAGATTTAACTATAACGTGACACTTGTCTTCTAAAAATATTCCTTTATTAGAGTAGAAAGATTTGAGAATAAAGATTCAAATTTTAAAAAATAAAATTGTGAATGTGATTTATTTATGACCATTTTCCTCCAACTTTTTTAAACGTTTATAAATTTTATATACGATACTATATATATATATATATATATATATATATATATCAGGGAATGTTCTCCTAAAAAGTTTTTTTTGTCTAAGAAAGCTAAGAAATGTTTTTAAAAACTTGAAAACCAACCAAATAAACTCCGATTGAATTCATTTTTATGTCATTGGATTCAACTTGTAATTTCCTAAAACTTAAACCTTAAATCATAAATAATAAACCCTGATAATAAAACCAAAATTATAAAAACAAACCATAAACCCAAAGATAAAACCTAAAAGATAAAATAGCATGCACTAAAATGCAAACTCTATAACTAGTTGTTAAAGCTAAAACCAAAAAACAAATATTGTTATGTTCGATTAGGCGGTTCCAATGCCATTGAAATAAGCTCAATCGGAGTTCGTTTGAGTCGGTTTTAGAGATTTTAAGAATCATTTTTAGCATTTTTAGACAAAATAGACTTTTTATTTGATCATTGCCCTATATATATCACGTGAAAAAAAATGTAATTTTTTTAGTTCATTGTGTTTAATTATCGTAATTGTGTCTTTCTTAAACGTTTGTATATAACCATATTTTTTTTTTGTTTTTCTTACAGATAATTGTGTTTTTCTTATATGTTATAGTGTTTTTTCTAAAGGTTATTGTGTCATTCTTACTTAACATTATGCATTATTTAACATCATTGTGTCTTGAATTGTTTAATAAACACAACATTGATCAGAAAATAAAAAAGACATATGACTTATAAAAAATCACAATCAACTGAAAAATATTTTTTCTATAAGAATATTATATTCATTTTAAAGATAAAAGAAATGTTCGTTTTTATGATATATTTGATGGTTTTATTTAACCATCAAACTAGCTAATTGGTAATTTATATAGCTACAATGCAGCCAATGCTAATTAATCAGGGTTTAAGATACTCTATGCAAAGCTAGGTAAATGAACGAGTTAACAAGACACATGTAACACTTTAGGACCTTGTTATGTACAAGAAATGATACGAGTTAACAATTTCAATTAATATAGCTGGGATATTCCATCATTTCCATAGATCTATCCGGTCATTGTAGATGAAATATGATTCATCTCCTGGCACAATGATTGTTTTTTTCATTTAGGTAAGATCGATGATGATTTTGCTTAATTAAATCATCACCTTGATTAAGTAATTGTGGCACAACAGAGTTGTCAAGAACTCGCCAGTCAGTCAGCTGGCCATTAAAATGTTGACCTTCATGTTTTCCAAAGATGTTGTTATCGTCTTGTGTGAGCAAGGAAGGCTGTGAATGACTGGTTCCTTCTTTTGTGTTGACACCATAAACAGGCATTGAAAAATTACAAGGTGAATGAAGTTTTTGATCCTCTAGAAGAGGAAGTTGAAGGCAATGATCACCTGGGGTAATCTGGTAATTTTGTAGATGATCTAATTCTTTCTTGCAAGAAGCATAAGGGTGTTGATAAATACTATTATCTAAGTCTGATCGAATGTTATATTGCATTGGAGAGTCGATTTTTGGCACGAATGAGACTCGATGATCATCATACAACATTTGTTCATGCTCACTTGCTCTCCTCATCAGTATTGGTAGTCTTTTCTTGAATACCCTACATACAACCCACCCCTCTTCCTGTTTACAAACATAAAAAAAGATTTTGTTAAGACTAGATCGAGTGCGGCCTACGTTGTCTGAATTTCTAGATGTGGTTTTATAAATTTGTAGTGTAAAGTACCAAGTGTTTTGCTAATCACAAATCTTAATTAGAGCTTTGGCTAATTAAAGGGTATTTATTATTTTGTTTTATGTTCAGACTATTATGTAATATTATTCATCATTTTGTTTTATATTTAAGATTATGTCATGTTTTTTTTTTTCAATTTTTTATATATTAAATATTTTTTTTGTTATTTTATTTTTATGTTTTACATATAATAAGTATACAACTTTTTATTTTACCATTTTCTTATAACTTTTCATTTTATAAAACACATATTTTATTTTATTGTGTTATATGTATTCATCATTTTGTTTTACCTTTAAATCATTAAATTTTATTTTGTCATTCTTTTTTATGTATTAAATAAAGTGTTTTTATTTTATCATTATGTTCTACATATTAAAGAACACATTTATGTTTTTTTCATCATTAATTTTTCAAAAATCTCCATTTTATATAAATAGTAAAACATAAAGATGTGCAAAAAGACACAATGATAAAAAAAATACAGAATGATGCATAGGAATATAGTAATAGCTAAGACCATAACTTTTTTTTTTTATATTCTTTATAATTTAAAAGATCAAAAAATGCTCGTCTTTAGGATGTAATTTTTTAAAACAATAAAGTCAAATATAAAAGTTACGATCGTTTTAAAAAATATACAAGGAAAGATAATAAAAAATGGCATTACTAAAATCCTTGTAGTGTAATTGTAGATTTAATGGTCTTTTTGTTATGTTTTAACTATTGACTTGTTCTTTAAAAATATTTTAGGTTGTATTATTGCTACAATGAATTCAAGTGGTAAAATTGACACATACAATCATATATGTGATAAGTTTTGGTTTTGTTTATCTAAATTAATCAACTAATGATCTAAAAATAAAAAAAATAATGATGAATAATATATTGTGAAAATTTATTCGTCCTTAAGCTTGCTCACTTTTGAGTTGTGAGCTAGGGAGGCTATCCAGCTCTTTTGATGCAAAAAAACAAACACATATTATGTACTAGGTTATAAACCCGTGACATTCACGGGTTGACTAAAAAATATAAAATAATTAACAAACATCTAATAATTTTAGATGACTAAAAATTATCTAGCATTTAGAAATGAAATAAGTGCCTGACATTTGGAAACTTGGTATTCAAATTATACGATAATATTAAAATCATATTTATAGAAATAAATTAATATAAATTGAAAAACTTAGAATTAGTATTTTATTTGATGATTGAAGACTGAAAGAAAATAGATTTGTTTTTTTTAACTTTCTTCTCTTTTTAACATCCGTATAATAAACGTTTGCATATGAGAGTTACAAAAATAATAAGTTTTCGATGAATATAAAATTTAGGAACGTAATTTTTTATTTTCTTTAGTAAATAATTAAAGTTAAAATTTTATGGGCTTGTATAAGATGGTGAACATTGTGGGAGGTCACGGGTTCAAATCCCTCCCAAGGCGAAATAGGGGTCATTGGGAGGTCAGGGGTTTTCCGGTGCGGTTTCCTTCTGGGGTGGTAGTGGGGTCTCAACAGAGGTCATGGTAACTAGACCTTGGTGACGTGGCCTGGAAATCAGTGGTTCACACGTTGAGATCAAATGTCGTTCAAAAAAATATATATAAATTATTGAATGTGATGATTTGAAATTTAAAATTTAATATCAATCAATTCGTGTTTAAATTCCGTTATAATTTCGTATTTCGATTTGTTCCAAATGAATGTATTTGTATTTCGAGAAGAATCAATCAATTAGATTTAAAAAATTTACATAATTAATGACAATAAATGTAACGGATAAATTATTTTTATCTTTCTAAATTTTAAATTTAATGCTAAATTATCAAAAATAATAAATAAAGCAACAATGAAAAATATTTGAAATTTCTTTTTGAATTTTCAAAAACATTGGAGAAAGTTGACCACGTAAAATACCGAAACACGCAAGTATTGAATAAGAGAATTCAAAATTCTATATGAATCATATAAAAATTGATTTATTGCAAAATTTGAATATATTCGTCTTTTGATAAAAAATCGGTCAATTAAATTAAAAAAATTACATTATTGCTACTAAACTAAGGTGGTGTTTGTTTTTTCAGAGGCAAAACGTCTGCGGTCTGCGGACCACATCTGCAGACCTCTTTTGCAGAAGAGGTGGACCAAACCTCTGCAAGAAGAGCTTTTGCGGGTGTTTGTTTTTCAATATTTTCAAAACCTCTTCTCATTTTCAAATTTTCCCCAATCTCTTCCCCAACCCTACCCACGACCGTCACCATCATCACGACCGTCACCATCATCACCATCGTCGAACAACACTGTCACCATCATCACGAGCTGAGTACCACCGTTGTCACCATCATCGTCGAACCACAATCACCGTCCCCATGGCGGTGGCCGCGAGCCTAGGTGCGGCGGTAACATACCCACATCCAATCGATCGAATAGCAAAATTCAAGGGGGACCGGAATCAAAACCCTATGCAACGACAACCGGAAAAAGGGGAAACGTCGTTCGATTAAGGACGACCGGAAAGGTGGGGAGACGCGACGGTGGGGAGGTGCGGCGATGGGGGAGGCGACGGCGGTGGGAGACGCGATGGCGGTGGTGTCACACCCCGGGCCGGCGGGAACGGATCGGGTTTTCCCGTCAGGCGGAAAGTTCCCGGGGCGCGATATCTTTGCGTGATAATCAAATGATCAGATTGTTTACATAGCACATGAGATATAAATGAGAAATGCTAATCATGACATGAAATAGAATTACAAAGTTAAATTACATTGTTCATCATAATTTAACTAAGTAAATCTAATCAAAAAGAATCAATGAGTTTATATCTTGATTTATACAAGATATACAAAAGTGATTCACTGTTTTGTCATCCAAAAGTATGCAATCAAAAGTAAGCTAGGTCTTCTAAAAGTCCACTAGCTTAGTACTTGCATATATGTATCTACACCTGTTCGTCACCTGAGAAACATGTAATTTAAACAAAGTCAACACTAGGTTGGTGAGTTCATAAGTAAGTAAATTGAAAACCATTGAATTTATCATGCACACATTCACAATGTCATATTGATTTCTTGTAATACTTGTTTCATCTGTTCCACCCAATGGCCTCTCCCTAGTTATATGTACAAGTGGTGTATCACCTGATTAAGTATGCTTATATATAGGGAATCACGAAAGGTTCAAGCCCAGACGCTATCCCACCACATACTCAACCAAGTTCCACACCACTTGCGATACAACTAAAGATATCCATTTCCCAATTATCCACTTTGTCCGTTGTGTAATCATATGTAGAATAATATAGAAAGAGGGGTTTAGTTATCAAACCGAAGTATTAATAGACCCTCGTTGAATTAAGGAATTTAGATTAATTAAATCTGATCCTTGTATTATTCTATTACTGGTGAGGTTAACTTTTATGTTACACTTTTAATTAAATTAAAAGTATTAGTTAACTGTTCATCATGTATCTCAAATGCAGCGTATAGAATCCGAATGGAATCCCTTTTAATCCTCACGTAATCAGATTAAAATGCATTCCATTCTCTCCTATCCCACCGTGTGATCCCAAAGTCTCCGTGTGGGATTGTCCTCGTGTGATTAACAAAGTTGAATAAGGACTTGTCTTATTACGTTATGATAATCATGTGTAAATGATAAGAATCCCATAAAGTTACGTTATCATGATCATCATTTACTGAAATCCATGCGATCCCAAGGTCTCAATGTGGGATTGCTCTCGTGAAATTAACAAAGTCGAATAAGAACTTGTCTTATTACATCATGTTAATTAGGTGTAAATGATAAGAATCCCATGAAGTTACATTATCATGATCATCATTTACTGTGAATGATAAGAATCCCATGAAGTTACGTTATCATGATCATCATTCACTGTGAATGATAAGAATCCCATGAAGTTACGTTATCATGATCATCATTCACTGAAATCCATGCGATCCCAAAGTCTCAATGTGGGATTGCTCTCGTGAAATTAACAAAGTCGAATAAGAACTTGTCTTATTACATCATGTTAATTAGGTGTAAATGATAAGAATCCCATGAAGTTACGTTATCATGATCATCATTTACTGTGAATGATAAGAATCCCATGAAGTTACGTCATCATGATCATCATTCACTGTGAATGATAAGAATCCCATGAAGTTACGTTATCATGATCATCATTCACTGAAATCCATGCGATCCCAAAGTCTCAATGTGGGATTTCCCTCGTGCAATTATTTATGTGTAAACTGTCTAAATGGTTGCTCATGTGAAAATAACTAAGTGTTATAAGGTGTAATCTTACAACTATGTTATTCTAATGTGTTGATGATTAAGAATTTACATTAATCTAATCATCTGAGTTTCCCTGTTATCTCATGATCGTACAAGCATGCATACAATGATAAGCGATAATAAACAATTTGTTATTATCATAATCAAAGTATAAATAACATGTTAAGTAAAACTTTTAAATAAATAAAAGTAAACATGTTTCTCAGCCCCGAGAGTTAAAATCAGTAAAGATTTAAAGTAAAAGGGGCATATGAACTCACCTTGTAGATGTTGGGGTTGACTTAGCTTAAAAGAGAAGAATGCACGCGCGCTCTTGTTGCACTTGAGTTTGTTTTACGACCCTGTATTAAATTCACATTGTATTTGTAATATGTAAGTATATACTTTGAAGATTTAAGTGCGTGTATGTGTTAGCCCAAGAGTTGGCTAACACATGCGAGTCTCGGTATCGATCTTGGTTCGGCCCTAAGCAATTGTAATGATTTTACCTGGTCTTTTGTTTATTTGATTTAATCCTTGAAACCACTTATGATTATACTCAAAACTAAATTGTTTTAAGATCTATGAATTCACTTCCAACGCTTTGTCATCTTGAACAATTTTAATAGATTAATTATGGGTGTGTGTCATACTTAATCTCATCTAATGTCTTAGTTCTTGAATTTAGGTTATCTTGAAGCTCATTGGGCCGAATGTAAGTCGTGGCCCATTGGGTCAATTCTACGTATGTGGGTTCTTGTAACACATTGGGCCTCAGTTATTGTGTCACGAAATCATTTGGGCCAGTTTAGTTGTTAATGGGCCTGTTGTTACCAGTGGCCCAAGTCTGTGAAATAATAATAAAAAAAATATCATGGGCCGAATATGTTAAGGAGTTGGGCCTGCATGAATTTTATTGGCTAGTTAATAGGCTTTGTAAACTCCAGTTGGGCCTACTCAGATTCATGAACTGAGCCCATTATATGAATAGTGTGGCCCAATTAACTCAGATGGTTGGGCTGGACGTTGAACTTATGGGCCAATTCAATAGGGACCACCAAACAATCGGGCCTTGGGCCGAATTACATTCTGTGGGACGAATAAATGTTAACTGGCCCAATAACTGAACCACAACAATTGTTCTGGCCACGTTGTGTTGACCAATGAGTGGAGGTGGTTGAATGCAGTAAATCGAGGAGTGATGGGATTCGGCCAATGAGACTGCCACCTTCTTGTGTCAATAGGGATGTAGTTCGGTGCAGGTGCATGACTGAGAGTGGCGGTTGTGTGGTGAATGAAGGTGTTGGGTGGCGACAGTGTGGTGGCCGAATGATGTTAGTCTGAGCAAATGAAAAGGTGGCCGGCGAATGAGGAAGACCGGCGAGTCAGCTACATTCGGCGAATGATGGGGCGACAGAAGGACTGCCGAGCGAATGGGGTGCTCGACTGAGTTGCTCCGAATGAGGCCAGTCGACACTCATTCGACACTGGTTCAGTCGCTGCTGGTCATTCGATCGGGAAAGGTGGTCATTCGGCCGACCTTGTCTTTCGGCCGGTCTGGGTGGTGCTTCGGCCAACCGCCGCCCAGGTGGTCTCCACACTCCTCGTGATGGTTTAGATGATGGTGTTCCTCGATGGTGCAAATCAGTGGTGTGTTGTGAGGATGGAACTTACGGCCGATTAGGGTTAATGTTCAAGAAAAGGAAGGGAAAACCCTAGTTTTCGTGATGTTCACAGCCTCTTACCTCGATTTTCAGTAGGTTTGTCTCTAGATCCGTTGTACTTTCATGTAGAGGACGTCGAGGGCTACGCGTGGGCGAAAGAATCACTCAAATCGGATGAGAAATGAGGGAGATATGGATGAGAGAAGGTGGTGCTTGGTGGTGTGTGGTGGTGGCCGGAAATGAGGGTTGGAGAGAGAAGGAGAAGATGCAAAATGAGAAAACTCTCTCATTTAGGGTTTATATATCCCGCGTGGTGTTCGGGTCCGTTTCGGTTGCTCGGTTCGTTAATTCGTCGTGTAACCGGATTTTTTTACGCGTAATTAATAATAACTAAATAAAAGGTTATTTAAAATAAATTTGATGAGTTTCAAAATTGTAAAAATGTTTATTATTTTATTTTATTAAATTATTTTCGTTCGTGACTTGTTTTCGTTGTCGTTTCGTCAGATCGCGTCACCTTCGCGCGTAATTCGTTCGAATAGTCACCCGAACGAATACGACGATGGTTTTGCTTTCTGACTTTTGTTTTCTACTTTCCAGTCATTATTTCAGAACTCTAAACTCACAGATATGTTTGTGTGAATCGTCACCCACGCAAACACATTGTCAGTTCGTTATTCTGAAATAACACTGCATTTGTGTTTTAATTGTGTTTCCTCACTGTCGGACTCAACTATACATCCTGTTTTCACGTTGTTCTTGTACTGATTCGTCGGCCATCTGATTCCTGTCATCTGTGACATCAGATCGCAACCGATATGTTTTGTTGTTCACTTGTAAACTGTTGTTTCTCGTGATTTGTTGTGTTAACTGTAATTAAGTTTTCACTTAATAAACACAACTAATGTTTCAAATGTACGTCGTACTTAATGTATTTAAGTTTATACGAAAATACGTACAACAATTTCCTGTATTTAGGATTCTGTTAATACAAGCACTGTTTAAACTCACGTATGTACACATAGTATAAAGTGAAAGTACACATACCGTACGGACTTGCCGGACGATCTGGTACTTGTTGTTACAGTCTCCCCTTGTTAAAGAAATTTCGTCCCGAAATTTAAGCATCAAAGTCGGGCTCTAGTTCTCGAACAGATGGGGATACTTTGCTTTCATGTTGTCCTCGCGCTCCCAGGTAAACTCACGTTCCATAATCTCTACAGGTTCTTCAATGAAATGTAGTTGTTCGTTAATTTGTATTTCTTCCAAAGGTATGATCAATGATTCGTCTGCTAGGCACCTCTTGAGATTTGATACATGAAACACATCGTGTACTCCACTGAGTTCATCAGGGAGTCTGAGTCTGTATGCCACAAGACCTATGCATTGAGTAATCTCAAACGGTCCGACATACCGAGGTGCTAGCTTGCCTTTAGCCCCAAACCGAACTACGCCTTTCCATGGGGACACTTTCAACATAACCCGGTCACCCACATCAAATTCCAAAGGCTTGCGCCGTTTGTCTGCGTAACTCTTTTGGCGGCTACGTGTTGCTTGTAATCGTTGTTGTATCTGGGCGATCTTATCAGTAGTTTCCTGAATGAGTTCCGGCCCAGTTATTCTGTTGTCTCCCACTTCGGTCCAACAAATTGGAGACCGACATTTTCTACCATAAAGTGCCTCAAAAGGAGCACATCCGATGCTGTTGTGGTAGCTATTGTTGTAGGAGAACTCAATGAGTGGCAAATGTGTATCCCAACTTCCACCGAAGTCTAGGATGCATGTTCTCAACATATCCTCTAGGGTTTGAATGGTGCGCTCGCTTTGTCCATCCGTTTGTGATGATAAGCAGTGCTCAAATTAACACTGGTCCCTAAGGATTGCTGCAATGATTGCCAGAACCGCGTAGTAAATCGACTGTCCCGGTCTGAAATAATAGATAGTGGCACACTGCCTCACTACTATTTCATCAATGTATAGTCTTGCAAGTTTCTCCATCTTGTAAGTCTCTCTGATCGGTAAGAAATGTGCGGACTTGGTTAATCTATCAATGATAACCCAAATCGAATCGTGTCCGCTGGAAGTGCGGGGTAGCTTGGTTATGAAATCCATAGCTATTTGTTCCCACTTCCATTGTGGTATTTCCGGTTGTTCCAGCAAACCCGAAGGTTTCTGGTGTTCAGCTTTGACTTTGGCACATGTGATACATTTGCCAACATAAGTGGCAATGTCTTTCTTCATACCCGGCCACCAATAAAATGACCTAAGATCTTGGTACATCTTATCGGCACCAGGATGAACTGAATAACGTGTTTTGTGTGCCTCGTCAAGTATGAGTGTTCGAAGTTCATCTAATGCTGGAATCCAAACACGATCCAGGTAGTAGATAACTCCATCTTGCTTTGTCTTGAAATGTTTCTCGGCTCCACAATCGAGCTCGCGTTTCAGATTGTTTCTTGCCACTGCCTCCTGTTGTGCTTGTAAGATATGATCTCTCAAACTTGTTTGCACCGTCATTCCCACAGCGCGAACGCGTAAGGGTTTGACTCTTTCCTTCCGACTCAAAGCATCTGCAACAACATTTGCTTTGCCCGGATGGTATTTGATTACACAATCGTAATCGTTCAGGAGCTCAACCCAACGTCTCTGTCTCATGTTAAGCTCCTTCTAATCAAATATGTGCTGTAAGCTTTTGTGATCTGTGAAGATAGTGCATTTGGTACCATAAAGGTAATGTCTCCAAATCTTTAAAGCAAAAACAACAGCTCCCAGTTCGAGATCGTGTGTTGTATAATTCTTCTCATGTATCTTCAGTTGTCTTGAGGCATAAGCAATAACTTTGTCTCGTTGCATCAAAACACATCTGAGTCCCTGATGGGAAGCATCACAGTAAACTACAAAGTCATCACTGCCTTCTGGGAGTGTTAGGATTGGAGCATTGCACAATCTTTGTTTCAGTGTCTGGAATGCCTCTTCTTGTTTCTGAGTCCACACAAAAGGTTCAGACTTCTGTGTGAGCTTGGTGAGAGGCAAAGCTATCTTAGAGAAATTCGAAATGAATCTCCTGTAATAACCTGCAAATCCAAAAAAATGATCGGATCTCTGTTGGTGTTGTAGGCACATCCCAGTTCTTGATTGCCTCAATCTTGGCAGGATCCACGTGAATACCATCACTGTTAATCACGTGACCCAAGAATTGAACTTCTCTTAACCAAAATTCACACTTAGAGAATTTGGCATAGAGTTGTTCCTCTTTCAGAAGCTCCAAAACTGTCATGAGGTGTTGCTCATGTTCCTGCTTGGTTCTTGAATAAATCAGTATATCGTCAATGAAGACGCTTACAAACTGATCTATATACGGCTTGCACACCCGGTTCATTAAGTCCATGAACACAGCCGGTGCGTTAGTTAATCCGAATGGCATCACCATGAATTCGTAATGACCATATCGAGTACGAAAAGCCGTCTTGGGTATGTCTTCTTCTTGTATCCGGAGCTGATGATAACCTGATCTCAGGTCTATCTTTGAGAAGTACTGTGCTCCATGTAACTGATCGAACAAATCATCAATCCTCGGTAACGGGTACCGATTCTTGATGGTGAGTTTGTTAAGC
This sequence comes from Mikania micrantha, assembly GCA_009363875.1. NCBI lineage: Eukaryota > Viridiplantae > Streptophyta > Magnoliopsida > Asterales > Asteraceae > Mikania > Mikania micrantha. The sequence goes on from CM018680.1 coordinate 118,537,154, forward strand.
TCTCGATAATCAAATCAATTCGAAACTGCACCGATCTCTCGGTGGCAGTCTCGGTAAGTCATCCGGAAAGGCGTCTGCCAAATCTCTCACCACTGGTACGTCTTGAACCTTGATTGCCTTCACGGGCAGTATTACACTGACACGATGCTTCACTTGATCTCCATGACTCTCCAGAAAGTGATTATTCTCCGTTCACGCATAGGTATTATTTATACTAAGTTCTATTATATAAGTGGCACCTAATTAATCTATAGTTAATCTTAGTTATGTTACTAATTCCCTATAATATATATCAAGTTTTAATATCCTACATAATTTGGTACACATGCTAAAAATAACATACCTTCGGAGTCATTCGACTCCGGTGCACATCTGGTGCTGGTAGGGCGAGTAGTTCCTCGGTGGTGGTTGCCGTGGTCGAGACTGATGGTCCTGTTGGGGGCTTCCTCTCAGGACAGTCTCTTGCGAAATGTCCAACTATTCCGCAAGTGTAGCAGTGGTGGTTGTGTTGAGAAGGAGTGGAGGTACCTGCTCCTTGGTTTCGATTCTGTGTTGGAAGGTTTCGACACTTCTTAACCGAGTGTCCCTTCTTTCCACAGTTCAGGCAATGGTTGCATGGTTTGTTCCAATGCGCTGGTCAACGCGGGTCAAACAGGGGAGAAGGGCGCGGGTCACGGATCAGCCTGATGGGTCGCGCGCGGGTCGCGATGTGAGTGGAAGTGGGTCGCCGGCGGGTCAGGGGCGGGTACCAGCTTCTTCAGGCGGGTCAAGGATGGATTTTTAGGGCTGAGGTGGCGAATTCTGGTGCTGCCACGTGTCAAAGATGCTGAAAGTTTGGCAGAATTGCACAAATACCCCCTGGACTTGCTGAAACTCCTTTTTTAAGCCCCGAAACTCCCCGAAATACCACTTTTTAACCCCGGAACTTATAAAAATTATATTTTTAGCTTCCAACTTCATAAAAAATTATTCGCTTTTTCTTTCGCGATTACGAACGTTTATTCCGCGATACAAAAATGACATTAAAAATAAAAATTAGTAAAAATTCATTTTTAATAAAAGTAAAAAACTAATAAAATAATCTAAAATAAATCTGAATCCTATAAAATGATGTGTAAATTACGACACATCAGCGGACCACATCTGCAGACCTCTTTTGCAGAAGAGGTGGACCAAACCTCTGCAAGAAGAGCTTTTGCGGGTGTTTGTTTTTCAATATTTTCAAAACCTCTTCTCATTTTCAAATTTTCCCCAATCTCTTCCCCAACCCTACCCACGACCGTCACCATCATCACGACCGTCACCATCATCACCATCGTCGAACAACACTGTCACCATCATCACGAGCTGAGTACCACCGTTGTCACCATCATCGTCGAACCACAATCACCGTCCCCATGGCGGTGGCCGCGAGCCTAGGTGCGGCGGTAACACACCCACATCCAATCGATCGAATAGCAAAATTCAAGGGGGACCGGAATCAAAACCCTATGCAACGACAACCGGAAAAGGGGGAAACGTCGTTCGATTAAGGACGACCGGAAAGGTGGGGAGACGCGACGGTGGGGAGGTGCGGCGATGGGGGAGGCGACGGCGGTGGGAGACGCGATGGCGGTGGTGTCACACCCCGGGCCGGCGGGAACGGATCGGGTTTTCCCGTCAGGCGGAAAGTTCCCGGGGCGCGATATCTTTGCGTGATAATCAAATGATCAGATTGTTTACATAGCACATGAGATATAAATGAGAAATGCTAATCATGACATGAAATAGAATTACAAAGTTAAATTACATTGTTCATCATAATTTAACTAAGTAAATATAATCAAAAAGAATCAATGAGTTTATATCTTGATTTATACAAGATATACAAAAGTGATTCACTGTTTTGTCATCCAAAAGTATGCAATCAAAAGTAAGCTAGGTCTTCTAAAAGTCCACTAGCTTAGTACTTGCATATATGTATCTACACCTGTTCGTCACCTGAGAAACATGTAATTTAAACAAAGTCAACACTAGGTTGGTGAGTTCATAAGTAAGTAAATTGAAAACCATTGAATTTATCATGCACACATTCACAATGTCATATTGATTTCTTGTAATACTTGTTTCATCTGTTCCACCCAATGGCCTCTCCCTAGTTATATGTACAAGTGGTGTATCACCTGATTAAGTATGCTTATATATAGGGAATCACGAAAGGTTCAAGCCCAGACGCTATCCCACCACATACTCAACCAAGTTCCACACCACTTGCGATACAACTAAAGATATCCATTTCCCAATTATCCACTTTGTCCGTTGTGTAATCATATGTAGAATAATATAGAAAGAGGGGTTTAGTTATCAAACCGAAGTATTAATAGACCCTCGTTGAATTAAGGAATTTAGATTAATTAAATCTGATCCTTGTATTATTCTATTACTGGTGAGGTTAACTTTTATGTTACACTTTTAATTAAATTAAAAGTATTAGTTAACTGTTCATCATGTATCTCAAATGCAGCGTATAGAATCCGAATGGAATCCCTTTTAATCCTCACGTAATCAGATTAAAATGCATTCCATTCTCTCCTATCCCACCGTGTGATCCCAAAGTCTCCGTGTGGGATTGTCCTCGTGTGATTAACAAAGTTGAATAAGGACTTGTCTTATTACGTTATGATAATCATGTGTAAATGATAAGAATCCCATAAAGTTACGTTATCATGATCATCATTTACTGAAATCCATGCGATCCCAAGGTCTCAATGTGGGATTGCTCTCGTGAAATTAACAAAGTCGAATAAGAACTTGTCTTATTACATCATGTTAATTAGGTGTAAATGATAAGAATCCCATGAAGTTACATTATCATGATCATCATTTACTGTGAATGATAAGAATCCCATGAAGTTACGTTATCATGATCATCATTCACTGTGAATGATAAGAATCCCATGAAGTTACGTTATCATGATCATCATTCACTGAAATCCATGCGATCCCAAAGTCTCAATGTGGGATTGCTCTCGTGAAATTAACAAAGTCGAATAAGAACTTGTCTTATTACATCATGTTAATTAGGTGTAAATGATAAGAATCCCATGAAGTTACGTTATCATGATCATCATTTACTGTGAATGATAAGAATCCCATGAAGTTACGTCATCATGATCATCATTCACTGTGAATGATAAGAATCCCATGAAGTTACGTTATCATGATCATCATTCACTGAAATCCATGCGATCCCAAAGTCTCAATGTGGGATTTCCCTCGTGCAATTATTTATGTGTAAACTGTCTAAATGGTTGCTCATGTGAAAATAACTAAGTGTTATAAGGTGTAATCTTACAACTATGTTATTCTAATGTGTTGATGATTAAGAATTTACATTAATCTAATCATCTGAGTTTCCCTGTTATCTCATGATCGTACAAGCATGCATACAATGATAAGCGATAATAAACAATTTGTTATTATCATAATCAAAGTATAAATAACATGTTAAGTAAAACTTTTAAATAAATAAAAGTAAACATGTTTCTCAGCCCCGAGAGTTAAAATCAGTAAAGATTTAAAGTAAAAGGGGCATATGAACTCACCTTGTAGATGTTGGGGTTGACTTAGCTTAAAAGAGAAGAATGCACGCGCGCTCTTGTTGCACTTGAGTTTGTTTTACGACCCTGTATTAAATTCACATTGTATTTGTAATATGTAAGTATATACTTTGAAGATTTAAGTGCGTGTATGTGTTAGCCCAAGAGTTGGCTAACACATGCGAGTCTCGGTATCGATCTTGGTTCGGCCCTAAGCAATTGTAATGATTTTACCTGGTCTTTTGTTTATTTGATTTAATCCTTGAAACCACTTATGATTATACTCAAAACTAAATTGTTTTAAGATCTATGAATTCACTTCCAACGCTTTGTCATCTTGAACAATTTTAATAGATTAATTATGGGTGTGTGTCATACTTAATCTCATCTAATGTCTTAGTTCTTGAATTTAGGTTATCTTGAAGCTCATTGGGCCGAATGTAAGTCGTGGCCCATTGGGTCAATTCTACGTATGTGGGTTCTTGTAACACATTGGGCCTCAGTTATTGTGTCACGAAATCATTTGGGCCAGTTTAGTTGTTAATGGGCCTGTTGTTACCAGTGGCCCAAGTCTGTGAAATAATAATAAAAAAATATCATGGGCCGAATATGTTAAGGAGTTGGGCCTGCATGAATTTTATTGGCTAGTTAATAGGCTTTGTAAACTCCAGTTGGGCCTACTCAGATTCATGAACTGAGCCCATTATATGAATAGTGTGGCCCAATTAACTCAGATGGTTGGGCTGGACGTTGAACTTATGGGCCAATTCAATAGGGACACCAAAACAATCGGGCCTTGGGCCGAATTACATTCTGTGGGACGAATAAATGTTAACTGGCCCAATAACTGAACCACAACAATTGTTCTGGCCACGTTGTGTTGACCAATGAGTGGAGGTGGTTGAATGCAGTAAATCGAGGAGTGATGGGATTCGGCCAATGAGACTGCCACCTTCTTGTGTCAATAGGGATGTAGTTCGGTGCAGGTGCATGACTGAGAGTGGCGGTTGTGTGGTGAATGAAGGTGTTGGGTGGCGACAGTGTGGTGGCCGAATGATGTTAGTCTGAGCAAATGAAAAGGTGGCCGGCGAATGAGGAAGACCGGCGAGTCAGCTACATTCGGCGAATGATGGGGCGACAGAAGGACTGCCGAGCGAATGGGGTGCTCGACTGAGTTGCTCCGAATGAGGCCAGTCGACACTCATTCGACACTGGTTCAGTCGCTGCTGGTCATTCGATCGGGAAAGGTGGTCATTCGGCCGACCTTGTCTTTCGGCCGGTCTGGGTGGTGCTTCGGCCAACCGCCGCCCAGGTGGTCTCCACACTCCTCGTGATGGTTTAGATGATGGTGTTCCTCGATGGTGCAAATCAGTGGTGTGTTGTGAGGATGGAACTTACGGCCGATTAGGGTTAATGTTCAAGAAAAGGAAGGGAAAACCCTAGTTTTCGTGATGTTCACAGCCTCTTACCTCGATTTTCAGTAGGTTTGTCTCTAGATCCGTTGTACTTTCATGTAGAGGACGTCGAGGGCTACGCGTGGGCGAAAGAATCACTCAAATCGGATGAGAAATGAGGGAGATATGGATGAGAGAAGGTGGTGCTTGGTGGTGTGTGGTGGTGGCCGGAAATGAGGGTTGGAGAGAGAAGGAGAAGATGCAAAATGAGAAAACTCTCTCATTTAGGGTTTATATATCCCGCGTGGTGTTCGGGTCCGTTTCGGTTGCTCGGTTCGTTAATTCGTCGTGTAACCGGATTTTTTTACGCGTAATTAATAATAACTAAATAAAAGGTTATTTTAAATAAATTTGATGAGTTTCAAAATTGTAAAAATGTTTATTATTTTATTTTATTAAATTATTTTCGTTCGTGACTTGTTTTCGTTGTCGTTTCGTCAGATCGCGTCACCTTCGCGCGTAATTCGTTCGAATAGTCACCCGAACGAATACGACGATGGTTTTGCTTTCTGACTTTTGTTTTCTACTTTCCAGTCATTATTTCAGAACTCTAAACTCACAGATATGTTTGTGTGAATCGTCACCCACGCAAACACATTGTCAGTTCGTTATTCTGAAATAACACTGCATTTGTGTTTTAATTGTGTTTCCTCACTGTCGGACTCAACTATACATCCTGTTTTCACGTTGTTCTTGTACTGATTCGTCGGCCATCTGATTCCTGTCATCTGTGACATCAGATCGCAACCGATATGTTTTCGTTGTTCACTTGTAAACTGTTGTTTCTCGTGATTTGTTGTGTTAACTGTAATTAAGTTTTCACTTAATAAACACAACTAATGTTTCAAATGTACGTCGTACTTAATGTATTTAAGTTTATACGAAAATACGTACAACAATTTCCTGTATTTAGGATTCTGTTAATACAAGCACTGTTTAAACTCACGTATGTACACATAGTATAAAGTGAAAGTACACATACCGTACGGACTTGCCGGACGATCTGGTACTTGTTGTTACAGTCTCCCCTTGTTAAAGAAATTTCGTCCCGAAATTTAAGCATCAAAGTCGGGCTCTAGTTCTCGAACAGATGGGGATACTTTGCTTTCATGTTGTCCTCGCGCTCCCAGGTAAACTCACGTTCCATAATCTCTACAGGTTCTTCAATGAAATGTAGTTGTTCGTCAATTTGTATTTCTTCCAAAGGTATGATCAATGATTCGTCTGCTAGGCACCTCTTGAGATTTGATACATGAAACACATCGTGTACTCCACTGAGTTCATCAGGGAGTCTGAGTCTGTATGCCACAAGACCTATGCATTGAGTAATCTCAAACGGTCCGACATACCGAGGTGCTAGCTTGCCTTTAGCCCCAAACCGAACTACGCCTTTCCATGGGGACACTTTCAACATAACCCGGTCACCCACATCAAATTCCAAAGGCTTGCGCCGTTTGTCTGCGTAACTCTTTTGGCGGCTACGTGTTGCTTGTAATCGTTGTTGTATCTGGGCGATCTTATCAGTAGTTTCCTGAATGAGTTCCGGCCCAGTTATTCTGTTGTCTCCCACTTCGGTCCAAAAAATTGGAGACCGACATTTTCTACCATAAAGTGCCTCAAAAGGAGCACATCCGATGCTGTTGTGGTAGCTATTGTTGTAGGAGAACTCAATGAGTGGCAAATGTGTATCCCAACTTCCACCGAAGTCTAGGATGCATGTTCTCAACATATCCTCTAGGGTTTGAATGGTGCGCTCGCTTTGTCCATCCGTTTGTGGATGATAAGCAGTGCTCAAATTAACACTGGTCCCTAAGGATTGCTGCAATGATTGCCAGAACCGCGTAGTAAATCGACTGTCCCGGTCTGAAATAATAGATAGTGGCACACCATGCCTCACTACTATTTCATCAATGTATAGTCTTGCAAGTTTCTCCATCTTGTAAGTCTCTCTGATCGGTAAGAAATGTGCGGACTTGGTTAATCTATCAATGATAACCCAAATCGAATCGTGTCCGCTGGAAGTGCGGGGTAGCTTGGTTATGAAATCCATAGCTATTTGTTCCCACTTCCATTGTGGTATTTCCGGTTGTTCCAGCAAACCCGAAGGTTTCTGGTGTTCAGCTTTGACTTTGGCACATGTGATACATTTGCCAACATAAGTGGCAATGTCTTTCTTCATACCCGGCCACCAATAAAATGACCTAAGATCTTGGTACATCTTATCGGCACCAGGATGAACTGAATAACGTGTTTTGTGTGCCTCGTCAAGTATGAGTGTTCGAAGTTCATCTAATGCTGGAATCCAAACACGATCCAGGTAGTAGATAACTCCATCTTGCTTTGTCTTGAAATGTTTCTCGGCTCCACAATCGAGCTCGCGTTTCAGATTGTTTCTTGCCACTGCCTCCTGTTGTGCTTGTAAGATATGATCTCTCAAACTTGTTTGCACCGTCATTCCCACAGCGCGAACGCGTAAGGGTTTGACTCTTTCCTTCCGACTCAAAGCATCTGCAACAACATTTGCTTTGCCCGGATGGTATTTGATTACACAATCGTAATCGTTCAGGAGCTCAACCCAACGTCTCTGTCTCATGTTAAGCTCCTTCTAATCAAATATGTGCTGTAAGCTTTTGTGATCTGTGAAGATAGTGCATTTGGTACCATAAAGGTAATGTCTCCAAATCTTTAAAGCAAAAACAACAGCTCCCAGTTCGAGATCGTGTGTTGTATAATTCTTCTCATGTATCTTCAGTTGTCTTGAGGCATAAGCAATAACTTTGTCTCGTTGCATCAAAACACATCTGAGTCCCTGATGGGAAGCATCACAGTAAACTACAAAGTCATCACTGCCTTCTGGGAGTGTTAGGATTGGAGCATTGCACAATCTTTGTTTCAGTGTCTGGAATGCCTCTTCTTGTTTCTGAGTCCACACAAAAGGTTCAGACTTCTGTGTGAGCTTGGTGAGAGGCAAAGCTATCTTAGAGAAATTCGAAATGAATCTCCTGTAATAACCTGCAAATCCAAAAAAATGATCGGATCTCTGTTGGTGTTGTAGGCACATCCCAGTTCTTGATTGCCTCAATCTTGGCAGGATCCACGTGAATACCATCACTGTTAATCACGTGACCCAAGAATTGAACTTCTCTTAACCAAAATTCACACTTAGAGAATTTGGCATAGAGTTGTTCCTCTTTCAGAAGCTCCAAAACTGTCATGAGGTGTTGCTCATGTTCCTGCTTGGTTCTTGAATAAATCAGTATATCGTCAATGAAGACGCTTACAAACTGATCTATATACGGCTTGCACACCCGGTTCATTAAGTCCATGAACACAGCCGGTGCGTTAGTTAATCCGAATGGCATCACCATGAATTCGTAATGACCATATCGAGTACGAAAAGCCGTCTTGGGTATGTCTTCTTCTTGTATCCGGAGCTGATGATAACCTGATCTCAGGTCTATCTTTGAGAAGTACTGTGCTCCATGTAACTGATCGAACAAATCATCAATCCTCGGTAACGGGTACCGATTCTTGATGGTGAGTTTGTTAAGCTCTCGATAATCAAATCAATTCGAAACTGCACCGATCTCTCGGTGGCAGTCTCGGTAAGTCATCCGGAAAGGCGTCTGCCAAATCTCTCACCACTGGTACGTCTTGAACCTTGATTGCCTTCACGGGCAGTATTACACTGACACGATGCTTCACTTGATCTCCATGACTCTCCAGAAAGTGATTATTCTCCGTTCACGCATAGGTATTATTTATACTAAGTTCTATTATATAAGTGGCACCTAATTAATCTATAGTTAATCTTAGTTATGTTACTAATTCCCTATAATATATATCAAGTTTTAATATCCTACATAATTTGGTACACATGCTAAAAATAACATACCTTCGGAGTCATTCGACTCCGGTGCACATCTGGTGCTGGTAGGGCGAGTAGTTCCTCGGTGGTGGTTGCCGTGGTCGAGACTGATGGTCCTGTTGGGGGCTTCCTCTCAGGACAGTCTCTTGCGAAATGTCCAACTATTCCGCAAGTGTAGCAGTGGTGGTTGTGTTGAGAAGGAGTGGAGGTACCTGCTCCTTGGTTTCGATTCTGTGTTGGAAGGTTTCGACACTTCTTAACCGAGTGTCCCTTCTTTCCACAGTTCAGGCAATGGTTGCATGGTTTGTTCCGAGCATGATACATCCCACATTCGTGACACTGGAAGAACACACCAGTGTGAGGTGATCCCATTGCATATTTACAATGGCTAACCCAGTGCCCCATTTTTCCACAAAAGGTACACTGGCGACACTGGTGCTTGGCATGGTGATGATATTGGCAGCGTTGACAAAGGGCTGCCTTTCCCTTGTAAATCTTGCCACTCATGACAGTAGGGTCTGGCATGACCTGACTGATAGGTGTGGCCTCATTGTAGTTCATAGGTCCTTTTCGCTTTTTAGTAGGACGATGTTTGTGTTTCCCGATGGTGTCACCTTCCGCAGGTTCCTTTCCTTTGGTGGTGACAGGTGGAAAACCCCTAGCATACTCTTCGCTGCTCCTGATCCTATTGATGATCTCAGGAATGATTGCAACCAATTGCTCAGTAATCAAGGTTGCCAGTGCAGCAGTCGCTGGTTCCACCTCAGGTAGAGGGGAATGAGGTGGTGATGGTGGTTGTCCCTGTGACATGTCAATCCTAACCGAAAAATCATCGCTTAGTATTTATGCCCAAATAATGTATCGTATGCAAGTAAGTTCAATGTCCTGTGTTTTCTACATGAGTGTCCCTAGGTTATAGTCTAGGCCAAACCGTTCAAGTAATATGACCTATATTTCTCTATAACCATGGCTCTGATACCAATCTGTCACACCCCGGGTCGGCGGGAACGGATCGGGTTTTCCCGTCAGGCGGAAAGTTCCCGGGGCGCGATATCTTTGCGTGATAATCAAATGATCAGATTGTTTACATAGCACATGAGATATAAATGAGAAATGCTAATCATGACATGAAATAGAATTACAAAGTTAAATTACATTGTTCATCATAATTTAACTAAGTAAATATAATCAAAAAGAATCAATGAGTTTATATCTTGATTTATACAAGATATACAAAAGTGATTCACTGTTTTGTCATCCAAAAGTATGCAATCAAAAGTAAGCTAGGTCTTCTAAAAGTCCACTAGCTTAGTACTTGCATATATGTATCTACACCTGTTCGTCACCTGAGAAACATGTAATTTAAACAAAGTCAACACTAGGTTGGTGAGTTCATAAGTAAGTAAATTGAAAACCATTGAATTTATCATGCACACATTCACAATGTCATATTGATTTCTTGTAATACTTGTTTCATCTGTTCCACCCAATGGCCTCTCCCTAGTTATATGTACAAGTGGTGTATCACCTGATTAAGTATGCTTATATATAGGGAATCACGAAAGGTTCAAGCCCAGACGCTATCCCACCACATACTCAACCAAGTTCCACACCACTTGCGATACAACTAAAGATATCCATTTCCCAATTATCCACTTTGTCCGCTGTGTAATCATATGTAGAATAATATAGAAAGAGGGGTTTAGTTATCAAACCGAAGTATTAATAGACCCTCGTTGAATTAAGGAATTTAGATTAATTAAATCTGATCCTTGTATTATTCTATTACTGGTGAGGTTAACTTTTATGTTACACTTTTAATTAAATTAAAAGTATTAGTTAACTGTTCATCATGTATCTCAAATGCAGCGTATAGAATCCGAATGGAATCCCTTTTAATCCTCACGTAATCAGATTAAAATGCATTCCATTCTCTCATATCCCGCCGTGTGATCCCAAAGTCTCCGTGTGGGATTGTCCTCGTGTGATTAACAAAGTTGAATAAGGACTTGTCTTATTACGTTATGATAATCATGTGTAAATGATAAGAATCCCATGAAGTTACGTTATCATGATCATCATTTACTGAAATCCATGTGATCCCAAGGTCTCAATGTGGGATTGCTCTCGTGAAATTAACAAAGTCGAATAAGAACTTGTCTTATTACATCATGTTAATTAGGTGTAAATGATAAGAATCCCATGAAGTTACATTATAATGATCATCATTTACTGTGAATAATAAGAATCCCATGAAGTTACGTTATCATGATCATCATTCACTGTGAATGATAAGAATCCCATGAAGTTACGTTATCATGATCATCATTCACTGAAATCCATGCGATCCCAAAGTCTCAATGTGGGATTGCTCTCGTGAAATTAACAAAGTCGAATAAGAACTTGTCTTATTACATCATGTTAATTAGGTGTAAATGATAAGAATCCCATGAAGTTACGTTATCATGATCATCATTTACTGTGAATGATAAGAATCCCATGAAGTTACGTCATCATGATCATCATTCACTGTGAATGATAAGAATCCCATGAAGTTACGTTATCATGATCATCATTCACTGAAATCCATGCGATCCCAAAGTCTCAATGTGGGATTGCCCTCGTGTAATTATTTATGTGTAAACTGTCTAAATGTTGCTCATGTGAAAATAACTAAGCGTTATAAGGTGTAATCTTACAACTATGTTATTCTAATGTGTTGATGATTAAGAATTTACATTAATCTAATCATCTGAGTTTCCCTGTTATCTCATGATCGTACAAGCATGCATACAATGATAAGCGATAATAAACAATTTGTTATTATCATAATCAAAGTATAAATAACATGTTAAGTAAAACTTTTAAATAAATAAAAGTAAACATGTTTCTCAGCCCGAGAGTTAAAATCAGTAAAGATTTAAAGTAAAAGGGGCATATGAACTCACCTTGTAGATGTTGGGGTTGACTTAGCTTAAAAGAGAAGAATGCACGCGCGCTCTTGTTGCACTTGAGTTTGTTTTACGACCCTGTATTAAATTCACATTGTATTTGTAATCTGTAAGTATATACTTTGAAGATTTAAGTGCGTGTATGTGTTAGCCCAAGAGTTGGCTAACACATGCGAGTCTCGGTATCGATCTTGGTTCGGCCCTAAGCAATTGTAATGACTTTACCTGGTCTTTTGTTTATTTGATTTAATCCTTGAAACCACTTATGATTATACTCAAAACTAAATTGTTTTAAGATCTATGAATTCACTTCCAACGCTTTGTCATCTTGAACAATTTTAATAGATTAATTATGGGTGTGTGTCATACTTAATCTCATCTAATGTCTTAGTTCTTGAATTTAGGTTATCTTGAAGCTCATTGGGCCGAATGTAAGTCGTGGCCCATTGGGTCAATTCTACGTATGTGGGTTCTTGTAACACATTGGGCCTCAGTTATTGTGTCACGAAATCATTTGGGCCAGTTTAGTTGTTAATGGGCCTGTTGTTACCAGTGGCCCAAGTCTGTGAAATAATAATAAAAAAAATATCATGGGCCGAATATGTTAAGGAGTTGGGCCTGCATGAATTTTATTGGCTAGTTAATAGGCTTTGTAAACTCCAGTTGGGCCTACTCAGATTCATGAACTGAGCCCATTATATGAATAGTGTGGCCCAATTAACTCAGATGGTTGGGCTGGACGTTGAACTTATGGGCCAATTCAATAGGGACACCAAAACAATCGGGCCTTGGGCCGAATTACATTCTGTGGGACGAATAAATGTTAACTGGCCCAATAACTGAACCACAACAATTGTTCTGGCCACGTTGTGTTGACCAATGAGTGGAGGTGGTTGAATGCAGTAAATCGAGGAGTGATGGGATTCGGCCAATGAGACTGCCACCTTCTTGTGTCAATAGGGATGTAGTTCGGTGCAGGTGCATGACTGAGAGTGGCGGTTGTGTGGTGAATGAAGGTGTTGGGTGGCGACAGTGTGGTGGCCGAATGATGTTAGTCTGAGCAAATGAAAAGGTGGCCGGCGAATGAGGAAGACCGGCGAGTCAGCTACATTCGGCGAATGATGGGGCGACAGAAGGACTGCCGAGCGAATGGGGTGCTCGACTGAGTTGCTCCGAATGAGGCCAGTCGACACTCATTCGACACTGGTTCAGTCGCTGCTGGTCATTCGATCGGGAAAGGTGGTCATTCGACCGACCTTGTCTTTCGGCCGGTCTGGGTGGTGCTTCGGCCAACCGCCGCCCAGGTGGTCTCCACACTCCTCGTGATGGTTTAGATGATGGTGTTCCTCGATGGTGCAAATCAGTGGTGTGTTGTGAGGATGGAACTTACGGCCGATTAGGGTTAATGTCCAAGAAAAGGAAGGGAAAACCCTAGTTTTCGTGATGTTCACAGCCTCTTACCTCGATTTTCAGTAGGTTTGGCTCTAGATCCGTTGTACTTTCATGTAGAGGACGTCGATGGCTACGCGTGGGCGAAAGAATCACTCAAATCGGATGAGAAATGAGGGAGATATGGATGAGAGAAGGTGGTGCTTGGTGGTGGCCGGAAATGAGGGTTGGAGAGAGAAGGAGAAGATGCAAAATGAGAAAACTCTCTCATTTAGGGTTTATATATCCCGCGTGGTGTTCGGGTCCGTTTCGGTTGCTCGGTTCGTTAATTCGTCGTGTAACCGGATTTTTTTACGCGTAATTAATAATAACTAAATAAAAGGTTATTTTAAATAAATTTGATGAGTTTCAAAATTGTAAAAATGTTTATTATTTTATTTTATTAAATTATTTTCGTTCGTGACTTGTTTTCGTTGTCGTTTCGTCAGATCGCGTCACCTTCGCGCGTAATTCGTTCGAATCGTCACCCGAACGAATACGACGATGGTTTTGCTTTCTGACTTTTGTTTTCTACTTTCCAGTCATTATTTCAGAACTCTAAACTCACAGATATGTTTGTGTGAATCGTCACCCACGCAAACACATTGTCATTTCGTTATTCTGAAATAACACTGCATTTGTGTTTTAATTGTGTTTCCTCACTGTCGGACTCAACTATACATCATGTTTTCACGTTGTTCTTGTACTGATTCGTCGGCCATCTGATTCCTGTCATCTGTGACATCAGATCGCAACCGATATGTTTTCGTTGTTCACTTGTAAACTGTTGTTTCTCGTGATTTGTTGTGTTAACTGTAATTAAGTTTTCACTTAATAAACACAACTAATGTTTCAAATGTACGTCGTACTTAATGTATTTAAGTTTATACGAAAATACGTACAACAATTTCCTGTATTTAGGATTCTGTTAATACAAGCACTGTTTAAACTCACGTATGTACACATAGTATAAAGTGAAAGTACACATACCGTACGGACTTGCCGGACGATCTGGTACTTGCTGTTACAGGTGGGAGGCGACGGTGGTGGGAGAGGCGACGGTGGGGAGGTGCGGCGATGGGGGAGGCCGGCTGTGTAGGAGGCAGGTTGGGAGGAGGCCGGCGATGGAAGAGCTGCGTGGGTTGGTGGTTGATGAAGTGAGAAGAGGTTGGAAGAGCTCAAGAAGAGCTTGGTCCAGGTCTGCGCCAAGAAGAGGCCGCGCATACGTTTTTTAATGAAATGTCTGCGAAAAAACAAACGGTCTGCGAACCTCTAACCTCTTCCCGCGTCTGCGTGGTGCAGACATAAGAGGTTAGAAGAGGTTAGAAGAGGTTTTTTTAAAAAAAACAAACACCCCCTAAATGTATTTATATTACAGCGGATCAATCAATTAAGTAAATGTGTGTGTGTATTCTAACGAATCACTTAACTAATGGCACTTGACATCCAGAGCTTCTTTTGAAGCCTTTGCCTGGCTACGTGCCTTCTTGGTTGTTACTGCTCAACATTTATCAACTTATTTTCCTACTATCTGCTGTATAATTAGAAAATGAGATGAAGAAAGGATATATATAAAATATATAACATTTGTATGATACATACATTGAAAGGTGTTTCTTATGGTTTTCCATTTTATGGTCATGTGAACAACCAAAATGATACTCCTTTACACACTAAAATCTATACCAAATCAAAATAAAAAAAAAATACAAGCAAGCATATCAGTTAAAGTGTTTGCTAGTAATAAATTATGACAAAACAATACATGATGGCATACTATGATATCAAGAACACTTGCCAACTTCTAATAAAAGTCAATAAATTAAGGAGGAACTCCATTACAGTTAAAAAAAAAAGTCATATTCTTAGCGATTTATAACAACAATGATCACATACTATCACATATGGAACACTTGTAAATCTGTAAGGGTTAGACCATCTTTAGCAAATCTACCCCTCATCATTTCAACACAAAGTTCAATATAGTTGAACATAATCTTACCAAGGGTTTTCTAACATGTCATGTACCTCTTTGATGTAATAATTATCACCGAAGGGATTGAAGTGTATCTTGTTTCTGCCCAACTTTTATCAATTCAGCAATCAACCAACAACAATTTTGGGTTAGCTATGTACACAGAAACTTTAAAAATTAAAAGGATATATATTTTACAAACAAAAAGGTTTAAAAACAATATATATGTTATTCAAACAGATACTACCAAATCAGAATAACATATTCATAATAGGAATTATATTTTACAAACAGATAAAGTTTACAAACAGGATATGACCATATTAACATGAAGTAAGCTATCATAATGCTAGCAGGGAATTTACACCATATATCATGTCGATATACAACAAACAATAAAGTTGAATAAATTTCACCACTTGACATCCTCAAGTTATCATCATACACATATATCATGGTATAATCCATATGATTTATGTAAAACTCGGCAGCTAGAAAGAATATTACACCCCTGTCATGAACGAAATGTTATGATGCACTGTATCTTCTAGTCGGTTATAATTTGCTAACTTAAGCACTAATAGCTCATTTGAGCACTATCTTTCCATTTGAGAGCTGTTGTGCTAAAACATCTCATAGAAGCCATGTTAAATAAATATTGATATTAATTCAAATTAAAACTGACAATGATCATATAAAAAATTATGCATATATGTATCTTATCTTGTCCTTGATTTACAATGTTAATCAGACATAAAGGAGAAAGAAAAAAGGTGTTACGCTTTTGTTAGTTCTACCATTTAATAAACATTAAAACTAAATTAGGGTTTACAAACAGAATATGTTTAAAATCGGGTTAACACATATGCCGATGACAGATAGTATGATTAAAAGCAAGAATGAATCATGATTGGATGAAACTTATCTATGATGTTGATTACAGATAACTCCGGTCAACAGTGATGCCGTTTACAACCTACAGTGTGCTGTACAAGCAGAAGTTTTGCAAAATCAGAAAAACATGCTAATATTAGAACAATAAAGTATCTAAAAGATGATTAAAACAAAGATGATTATCATATGAGGTGATTTATAAATGGTGACACATAACCGAGCATATAGGGTTTGATATCCACACTATCTACGAAATCAAAATTGGAAGAACATTGAGAGGAATGGTTCAAGATGGATGAAACTTACACTACTGATTGATGCTAATGAAGATGGCTGGAGATGGAAAATGGTTGTCGACGGAGAGATAACGTCCTGTGGAGAGAACAATTTTAGGGTTTTTGTTGAAGGGAGAAAAGGGGAACAAATTTTGTCTAAATGTGTTTTTATACCTGGGTAAAGAAATCCAAATCTGACCCATGACCCGCGTGTAAAAAATAAATGATTCTTTGGGCGGGATTTTGAAGCCAAAAGTGCCTCCATTGAGTGACACGTGGAGGGTAAAAACCTTCTTTTATTATAATACATAGATGCAAAAATCTAGATGAATTATTAATAAAATAACTAAAATTAACAAAATCAAGATTTAAGCTTAAAAGTGAGGAGTGAATTAGCAATTATTAATTAGTACTTTAAAATTTTACGTACAAGAGTAGAAGTAATAATCAGGAAAATAAAGAATCGCATCTTTTGATTTCTTTTTCCTTACTCCCAACATGACCAAATCCTAATAAGAATACTTAGTGAGCCGGTTGGTAAATCTGAATAGAATGATGATCGAGGCTGTACTTCTTTGGTTTCATGAAATGATGATTGCATTACGTGAACAAGAACTCGTTAACAGAAAATCGAGTTTTAAAATTAATAAACATATACAACGATCCACAAATAGAAGATATATCACGATTATTATTTTTCCAAAAAAAAAAAAAATGTATAGAACGGCACTCTACCGCTCGTCACATATAAGCCTCGTCTCCACTACCGACGGTAATCATGCCCCCCTCTACCCCGTGCGGCCATGATTCATAAAATACTCCATTTATTAAATTGTAACATATTAATTAATTTACTCCCTCATTTTTTAATTAACCAAAGTCATATATTTTAATAAAAAGTAGAGATAGACAAAATGATCGACCGGACAAATTGAGCAACTACTTAAAATGGGTTTCGATTGAATATCTTATATGCTTAGTGTGTCAAAATTATCGTACGTATGGTTGCCATTGTAACACGTATTCAACCATGTAATTAACAAAAAAAAAGTACTATATTGTCTATATAATATCTTTCATAAAAATTAGAGGAGTTTAATTTTTGTTTCTTATTTTTAAATTAACAAAATAATGTATTTTTTAATTTAAATTAAATAAAAATTAAGGAATTGATCAATCGAATAAAACTTAGATTCGAGTGAAGAAGTATGAATTATTCTGTCATAGTTTCAAACCAGATAAAGAAGAAATGACCAAACTCTTATGAAATGGGATTACAGAAACTGCATTTTGACAATTAATAAGATAAAATTTTAAATTCATTAAAATTGTCTCCAATTTTTTCACTTGAATTTCACATATGAAATGGAATTAGGGTTAGAGGCTTTGTTTCAGGTGTATTGCTCTCTTAAAACCTTCATTGCTTAGTGCTTCTTTAATTTCTAAGAATCATAATAAAATCAAGTAAGTGTTTACTTTGCTCCTTACAACTTTTTTTTTGATGAATATTACAATTTATATTGGTCAAACATGTCAATTCAATAACACTAAATATGTAACAAAAGAAAGAATAACCATACATAGCCCTAAGTAGTACAAACATTACTACCGGTAGACAAATACCTAAATTTTGCATTCGATCCGTTTTGTGACGAAGATAATTTAAGTTAGATTTTGTGATGACGTATACTCTATGACATAACTCCAAACCCCTGGTGATGGTTGCGGTTCCATTGAAATTGAAAAATATTACAGTAATTCGTAAATACATAATTTGTGACGGTATAACCTTCACGAAATTTTCGTCCCTAGGATGTTTCTTTAAAAACACGGAGGCTGCAAATTTTCTAAGGATGATAATACAAAAGTGAGACAAGCTCAATTTTCTTTAGCTTTTATTTTTTCACTTCACTGCAATATTCCAAAAATAAAAATTAAAAAATGGATATATAAATGTAATTTCATTGTTATCAAAGCATTAATTGTTTGAATCGGACTCCAATAATCAAAGTTGAAAATTGAAATGAGGTCCGTCTTGTATATATATTCGATGTTGGGGTGGGTTTGAATTTTGAAATTTGATGGAAGGAGTGTGGACCCTTATTGTATGATTAACGTGGCCGTTTGTGGGTCGCTGAATCGTAACTCAACCAATAATATTGCTGCAACTTCAATGTTTATTGGACCCACCTCTGTGACGCCAACAATTCACCCTTCCCACTCTTTTTTTTTTAACAGTAAACGTCTCAACCATGTGAGTCCATTCTTTCCAGATCATGTTACTAAGGTCTAATTACATGGACTTCCTATGACCCTCCACAGCCACCTCAGGAGAAAACCCTACTATTAAAACCTCCTGACCCCTCCTCAAACCCCTTTTTCGCTGTGGATGAGTTTCGAACCCAAGACCTCCCATTTTGAAGAATCTCGGGGTACCGCTCCCACTATCTAAAATTGTCATAACCGACAGGTCTCTTTGTAGGGTGTTTTTGTTTTGTATTTCCTCGTCTTTTATTTTATAAATCTTACTGTTTCACTCGATTGTACTTTACATTTGTAAGGGATGATAAATGTCGTTAAGTTACAATGTTATGGGCTTGAAGTCAAGGATCTAAGCCCGTCAAAGACATACTCGTATAAAAAAGGCAAATTGGCTTTTAATAATTCAAACTTTGACCCATTGGTCAGTACCGGTCCCAACTATGAAAATCTCCAATAACGGTCCGAACTTTCGACATATTTTCCCGTGGCGGACCGCCGTCAAATAAACCCTAACGGCGTTAACTTTTTATCAAATTTCGAACGGATTTTTGAGGGCTTTTGTTCAGGTGGAGAATACGAGTCGAATGACGTATATCTTACCTTGAAACGTTGCTTCAAATTTCTCAATTTGATGATTTCTTTGACGAATTGAAAGTTTAAACACCAAAATTGGGAAATTTGAAGCAACGTTTCGAGGTAAGTTATACATAATTCGACTCGTATTCTCTATCTGAACAAAAGCCCTCAAAAATCCGTTCAAAACTCGAAAAAAAGTTAACGCCGTTAGGGTTTATTTGATGGCGGTCCGCCACGGGAAAATATGTCGAAAGTTCGGACCGTTATTGAGGATTTTCATAGTTGGGACGGGCAGCGGCCAATGGGTCAAAGTTTGGATTATTTAAATCCAATTTGCCTATAATAAATTATTGTTGAAAAACGCAAACTTTACATCTCAAGTAAAATCGAGCAGAAATCAAATGTAAATCAATAATGATTAAAGTACTAGAATTTTCCTTAAAAAAAATTCAAAGTTGTGCTTATAATCGGAAAATTTTCTAGTAAAAGAATTATAAGCAACTAAAAGAGATCATTTAAATCATAAAAAATTAATTTGTGTTTCAAAAGTAAAAAAAATTGAACAATCAATTGATCATCGAAAATAATTGTTATTGGTTTTTTACTTTAGCAAGTACTTTTCTTAAATCCACTTATAATTATCACTGTATATAGTTACTTTACATTAAGTAATGCAAAATAAATAGTTTTATTAAGGCAGGAGCTAGGTATTTTATATGGGGGTATGTACTTTCTTTTACGTTTTAACTTGCATCACTCATAATTTTAAATTTAATTTATTAAATAATTGTAATAACAATTATCTATGATATAAACTTTTTCATGCTACACTTGCATCGAACTATTAGAAATCCAAATTCTCTTTCCCAGAAGAGAAGTACATGAATCCATATCGATCTAAATGGATTATTTGTGAAACTACAAATCACCTCCGGAATTAAAATGTTTCTCCATCATTACATGGGCTTACCGTAGTACAAGCCTAAAATGCTACTTGTTAGTCTTGTTCCATCATTCTTAAAGCCCGCTAAATTGATTTGGGCTTATAACGACCATTAGAATTTAGAAATATGAATATGTTACAATAGGAAGGATTCGTACATTTATCTTTAATGAATAAAATATGATACAGGAATGAAAATTTAAATAAAAAGTTGCAATTAGGGAAATAACAATAAGATCTTATTAAAAAAAAAACAAATTAACGAGTAGAAAATGAGCCATGAAAACAAAAAATCAAAAATATGGTATGTTAGACACGTGTCTTAAAACATTTTTATTTATTATAATATAGATACCAATTGTATCTATTCCTATATCAAATAAAACATGAGAATTATGAAGTGTAACCCTTGTGTTCTGGAGGTGGTTATTATGGGCCTATGGCTCTAGGAATACTTACTTGCCTGACCTTTCAATGTAGATCAATGGTCTAATTGTAACATATGATTATTTAGTGTTGGAAAAATATGGTTACACAACAAAATATAAAACTGTCTTTAAGCAAATACCAAGAGATTGTCATGATAACCTTAGATTTTAGAAGATGTATGACCAATATCTTGAGATCCTGAATTTCCCTTCTCTATTTATGTTTTTTCAGCGGCGACGTTCGTACAATACCACGCGGCCACCCTAGATACGCGGGAACCCTTGGTATGGTAAATCCTTAGTCCTTACCCCTCATTGGTTAAGAACCAGTAGGCTAAACTCGTAGGACCTTCTCTATTTATGTAATGTAATATTTATATGTTACCCACTTACCTAGTTTCTTTATTAAGATTTGAATGAACAAATGTCACTTTAAACTAAATTCATGTTCATAACTTATAAGAACGTGTGTTTATGTCGTATTAAGATTATATTTACATTGAATGTAAGGCAACTGGCAAGAAGGTTTTATATTTTTTACTTATTAGGGAAAAAAAGAAATTTTATTTAGGTTTTTATTCATTAGAACATGTATTCGTCCTATATTGTCGTATGTGAATTTATTTTAAAGAGCTTTTTACATATATCTACTTAATTTTATTATATATTTACTCTAACCCTTAAAATAAATTACATATTCCCACCTAAAAAAGAAATATGTAATTTACTTTTTAACTTAAAATATGTTTTACTTAAATATGTTTTAGGAGGAGAAAAATATATAATTGATTTTTTTACTTAAGTAAATATATAATAAACTAATAATGAACTTAACTATAAGAAAAATATGTAAATGCCTCGATTTTAAATGTGAGTTTTATCTAGGGGAGTACCCACACTTTGGGTTAGGGGCAGCCGCCCTCGTTGAATTTTTTTCAATAGTATACATATGTTAAAATCTCGACCAACCACTTTAATATTTTGCAATAGTCATTCTTAATTTTGCATTATTGGATTTATGATAAAAATTTAAGTGATAGTTGTACTTGTTTTTTTGAAGAAAAAATTACTTAAATAAAAAATGGTGAACGCCACCATTAGGCGCCCCTCACCGACCGGTCCCACGGCCAACATGAGGGAGATAAATCGTGTGACCCAGGGAAAATTGGGTGGTGTCGGGCTTTGAACCCTAGACCTCCATTATGAATTCTCACCCCCTTACCACTAGGCCACCATCGCGGGGACTACTTAAATAAGAACATACATGTTGTTTTGGATAAATTTCAAAAAAAAAAATGAAACACATGTAATAACAACTTTACATGTATTGTATTTTCATTATACTTGTATATATGAAATTTAGTTTGATTGTTTATTTTTAACATGACCCGATCTGGTTCAATCCAACCTGATCTGAACAGAAGAGAAAAAAAAATTATTATATAACGATTCTCATATGATTCTAAAAGATTTTCATCCCATATAAAAAAAAAAAATTATGGTTCGCTACTAGTTTTGTCACGTATAAAACATAAATGTATACGCAAGATTTAATTGAGACCCATATAATGCAACTGATATTTTTGTGTGAATGCTCATATAATCGGGCTTGACTTTCAGGTCAGACCAGTCCCACCAGGCATGTGGCTATTTACTTCCCGGCCAAACCATTATCCTTGTCAGAAATCATTCAAAAATAAAAAAAAAAAAAAGGAAAAAGAAAAAGAAAACGAAAACGATAGAAAGGAAGAAAGAAATAAAAAAAAAATAGAGATGGGCCTCTAGCAAGATAATCAGTTCACAACTTCACATTATGCGTTGGTTATTTATTTATTTATTTATTTTTTGTGTAAACTTGATTCTTATTTCAAGTTTATTATTGTTTTTTGAACTTTGAGTTGGAGCTAATCCATGAGCTTATAACAAATGAGCTTATATAGAAACGGGGGCAATTTAAAATAGACATAATTTTGTATTGTTTGATGTTAGAAGACCTATAAGTAACGGGTAAAGACGTCTCAACAAACAAATAACATGACAAATAGCCATACGAGGTTTGCCCCAATCGTGAAACCTGAATGGCTGAATTCCATCATTTGTGGCAATTATTTCAAATTCAACACGTGTTTAGCAATTTAAGTTATTTTATTTTCATGATAAAATATGTGAATCTTGATTTGACTATTTTTAAAAGTTTATTTAAACTCTCAATCTGATTCATAGACACTAAATTTGTGACCTGTAAGTTTGGATAAAGACATCTAAACAAACAAATCATGTGACAAATAGTCATATGAGGTTTGCTCCAAATGTAATACCTAAATTCCATCGTTTGTAGTTCTAAGTTCTAACTTAAAATCAATAGTTTCCCCCAAATTTAACCATTTAAGTTATTTTACTTTTTATGATAAAAGCTGTGAATTATTATTTGAGTATTTTAGCACGTGTACATTTAAACACTCAATTTAATTCCTAAACGCTAAATTTCAATTTTTTAAATTTAGCTTATCGTGTCATATTTAAATTTAAGGGTTTATACTAAGCAATGAAAATTATATCAATGTTTACATGAGTGTTCTTTTAGCTTAAATGTGAAATAGCGACCCGTTTATTGAAAAAAAAATGTGCCTGGTAGGTCCTAGAAAATGCAAATTTTGCACCTTTTGCCAACATATGCTAGTGGATGGCAAAGATATGTGTTTAACAAAAAAGTTGAAGATGTGAATGCAAGGGTGTCAATGTGTCATGCTTGGTCGATCTACACGTACTTTTCTAAGAAAACGTGACATGTTCAAATGTATGTATATTTAATTGCGAAGAAACTTATAATTTGTGTACGTATTATTGGAAATATTTATGACCTGGGATCCGTACAATTCAATGACATACAGCCTTTTTAAAGATTATACATAAAAAAATGAGTGTCAAATAGTCTTCTTGTTAATTTGTTTTGTTGGCTTTTAGATAAAAAAAAAAAAATTAATATTATAATGTTAACGTCGTAAAGAGACCGGACGAATCACAGAATGAGAGATGAAAGGATCAGAAATCACATGATCACGTAGTTTATCTTTTAATGTCGTCTTTACCAATGATTTTTGACAACTAGTTCACGTGTAGGACAATAGCTACCCTTTTTTTTTTGTTTTTATTATTTTTTTTAATCTTTATATACTATAATTTTATGTTCTAATAAATAGGTTCACACCCACCTTCTTCCATAGGCCATAGGGTACCTTAGGCAATATGCAACCTTTCACTTGTTCCATGCTATCTCTAATTTTAGTTACGATTTCATTTCTTTCAAACGATTTATGTATCGTCATCATCTCTGCATCTTCAAGATTCCGGTTAGAAAACGATTCCGACACCAGCACAAGTTTCATCAAGGCCTCGTGTCAAGCCACACGGTACCCCGACTTGTGCTATAAAACACTTGCCCCTTATGCCACCACCGTCCAAACAAACCCTATGGAACTAGTCAATGCGGCTCTAACCGTTAGCTTGAAAAGTGCAAAATCTACCTCAAAAGTCGTACGGGAACTGTCGAAAGGGCGCGACTTGAGTAAGAGAGACGGGCAGGCGGTGGCGGATTGCTTGGAGAACATGAGTGATTCTGTTGATGAGATGAAGAAATCAATGATGGCAATGAAGGAAATGGATGGTCCAGAATTTAGGGAGAATATGGGGAATGTGAAGACTTGGGTGAGTGCAGCATTGACAGATGAAGATACATGTATGGATGGATTTGAAGAAATTGATGGGAAGATGAAGGATACCATTAGAGGGTATATAATGAATTTTGCAGAGTTAACAAGTGTTGCATTGTCTCTCATTACAAATATTTCTTCCACTTAATTAAGTGTTTTATAAATACATGCATATAGTATTTGTGTGAATTATATAGTATATATATGATGATTAGGCTAATGGTGTAACGGTCCCTTGCAGATTTAGCAAATAGTAGAAGATGTTAATTGGTTGGAAGTTATGATATTAACATAATAATAATGTTGTAATCTCTTGCGAGTTGTACAAATTTCAGGGATTCCCTTGTGACAAATTGACAATGAACTTAATTATATTTAATTTATCAAAAAAAAAAAAACAAAAAAAGAAGAAGAAGAAAGAAAACAACAAAGAATTGTCTTTTAATATTGTTGTAAAGTACGAATATGTGCATTGGTTTTTAACTTTATAAAATTCAAGGAAAGACCAATAAGTCTAAGGACCGTTCCATGTGACAGCGGTTCTTTTACTGATTATTTGTTTCAGACGGATGAGTGGGGATGCATGAATTTATTGCCTGCTTACTAGCTTTTCCTTCTTGTCTCTAACGTGTATATAAACAAAGAATAATTTCAAAACTTATTTGAGTTGAAAAAACATATGAAAATATAGTGTAAAATTCGATTTTTTTTATTTTTACTTTTGTATTTAGGTATACATTATAATAAAATAAAAAAATAAAAAAGTTATAATTACTTGTTACACATCTATCTATACTAATAAATGTCATGTTTTAAAAGCATCTCAAACTTCATTTCCCTCCACTATCTCATATTAAATACATTTAACATTAAATAATCATATTAAATATTAAATAAACTTTTTGTATATTTTTAAAGTAAAAAAGATTTTTTTAATACACTAAAATATATTAATCTTAAAAACACACTTTTTAAAAAATATATATAATTATAAAATTTTCAAAATCGTTATTTGAAAGTTGAAACACAATGTTTGGAAAACAAAGTTTTAAAAAAAAGATAGTGTCTAAAAAATAATATTATTATTTTAATATTTAAAATATTAAATCATATGAAATTGTAATCGAATTTTATATTAAAATTATCTTATATTTTCTAAATTTTAATTGATAATTATTAGTTATATTTCTTTATTTAATCCGTGTAATATACGGGGTACTAACCTAGTATGTTATATAATGACGTTGTTACATTTTGTAGCAGTAAAGACCAAATGTGTAACAAATGCATATAACTTTCTGATTTATGTTTTTTTTTCATATAATAATATATATTACATACTTAAACAAACACACACAAAAAAATCTTTTTTTAATATTATACTGAGTTTTCATGGATTTTTCAACTTAAGCAAGGTTTCAATTTATCACTCCCATGTGTGTGTATTTGTAAGAGCTAACATATAAGGAGACACTTGAAAGTTATATAAAGTTTTAAATACGTGTTTTGTTTAAATCTTACAAAAGGTTCCAAATTTGAGTCATTTACACTTCTATAAAAAATATTCATTCAAATATAATAACAAAAATCAACTTTATTATTATTCTTTTTTGAAAAAAACTTGGTATGACGATATCAAAGATGGTATTTCAACTGTTGCATTGAATTTCATGCTCTGGTTAAGCTCTGGGGCATATACCAGAGCTTACACCAGAAGGAACCTCACAACTGCGTAAACCTTCTGATCTTATCTAAGCAAATATGTTTCGTCTTGGATTCGAATCCAAGACGTGTAATATAGAAATCAAGGGGTATCTATTAAGTTACAAGCCCTTAATTTAAACATTTATAACACATACATCATTACGTGATGATACTTTAATCAAGTATGTAAGGGTAATTTGGTTACTTAAAAACTGTATGTGTAATAAATATTTGAAGTTTGAAACTATATGGGTAATTTTTTAGACCTAGGGACAAAAAGTGAAATTTTAATAAATTACAGGGACCATCTCAGCAAATTACATTATATGATATTTATATACCCTTATTTAGAAGTGTCGGTGGAGGGTGTATAAAAGTAGGTTATATATTTAATGTGTGATTATCAAATAGATTGTTGGCATGGTTGGACGAGTAGAGCTTTAACTTTTGAAGGAGAGGGTGTGTGTTCCACTCCTTCCTAAGACAACTTTTTTCCCTTCCTTTTTATGCGTGGAAACGAGATTTCCTCCAATGAATTATACAGTCATTCTTCTTTCTATGTCACTATGACTGCTGGCCATGCATTGAAACCAAAGTTCTCGGTTGTTATTCTTTTTTGGCCGTTTTCCTTCCGGCAGTCTTTGCGCAAACTTTTTTTACTTATAAAATATAATGGTTTCGACATAAATATTAATTAGAATTGAATCCGTTTATGTTTCCACTTGGATTAACTCTGATATATTTTACTTTTATACGTTTCGAATAAATATTAGTCAAAATCGATTTCATCTATGTTTTTGGTCGACTTACCTAGAAAAATATAATAAATATAATATATCGTTGCAACATATTTTTGTTAAAATATAGAGCTTATCTCCTATATTATATACAATCTAATTTTTCACAAAAATTTTCTTTTATTAATTAAAGAAAAATATAATACAATCGACACCGACTTAATAGCATTTGCCCATTATATAACCGTTTTTTATATATATTTCAAACTCAAGAATCGTTCCGTTGTAACTTTATAAATCTCTTTTATATACATAGGAGTAATGTACATAATGACATTCGAAACACACCGCCTCTCGTGAGTTCGCTTTTGATTTATCTTATATTTTTTCATATTACTATTTTTTTTTAAAAAATTCATATAAAGCAACATATACGACACAATAATGTTGTTTATCTATGTTTTAATCTTTATAATCGATTAGTCGTGACTTCATATGTTTCTTTTAATATACGAATCTTGATCGTACCACTACGTTACAACATACGAATCTTAATCATACAGCCCAGCGCCGCGCGTGGGTAACTTTTCTAGTTATATACTAAATTACATATAATGAAAAAAAAGTTAAAATAAGTTCTGTGGCAGGCGCATAATTTTTTTTCATGGCGGTCTGAAATTTTTTGTGAGTGATTTACGTTGTTAAATATTTCATTTTTGACCGGTTCGAAACGGGTCAGGTCACCCGAAAAAATGTTCAACGTAAATAAATCATAAATATGTAATAAAAATATACTAAAGCGTCATCTCATTGATTAAGATAAAATGATAAAATATTATGTTTCAAAAGGATTTGTAGGAATTATTTTCAAATCACGAGATTCAAATAAGGTGATAGCTGGTCCAAATTTTTTTTTATTAATTGTTTCATATTACCTAAATATATAAATTATTACTAAATCAACTAATTTCTCATCATAATAACAATTTTCAATTTAATATTATACCTAAATGACTAAATCATATAAAAATTTAACTATCTAACAAATAAGTGACATTCTTGAGTCCAAATAACAAAACCGTTATATTTAACGTGTTGCTTCCCTTTAGGTCAAAGATTTGAGCCTAATGAAGACGGATGAATATAGAAAATTAAAAATAAAAAAATCTAACAAATAAGCATATTAGGAAACGAGTAATTGAATATTATATTAAATTGTTAATTAGTAATTGAGTTTCATTATGGGCAATGCATATTGAGTTATTTTAATATTAGTTTTACCAATTTTGGTTTTAAATTAGTTTCATCATGGTTGTCAAAATTTCATTGGAGTCGGTAATAAAATTTCTTGAGGCTCAGTCGAGACTAAATCATTCATATAACAAATAAAAAAAAATTCATAAGTGTCGGCAGACCCCATGGTCATAAATTAGGTCGCCTATGAAAATAACCGTTTATATATCAAATTCCAAAATATTTCTTACTTCATTATATATAGTATGTTTTTCATGCTTCTTTGTTTTCAATATACAAATCTACATTAAAAGCCAAGCAATGAAGATATAATTATCATAAACGTCAAATTTACAAAATTCATAAAATTAAAACTAATAAAAGTATAGAAAAGTAAGACATTAGTATAACTAAGTAGAATGTCTTTAAAATTTTAAAATATAACTTTTTTAATTAAATAATCAATTTTAACTTAAATCAATTAATAAAAATAATTAAAATAAGATTGAGAGGGAGAAGAAATCCGATGATGTCATGTGTTACTAATTGTGGGTGGACTACTTATAAGAGAACAAATATATACTATATGTATGTTTATTATGAGCACTATATGTATGTTTATTATGAGCACTTGAAGTAGATCTATATATATCAATACACATGGTAATAACTTAGATATGCTAATGGTACGTACGTGTGCGCATGCATCCATACAAAAAAGGAGAAAAATAATCGCTACATGCGAATAATAAAAATAAATACATATGGTTTTCAAAGGAAAATACCGATTAAGGGGAGCTCCTTTTAATTGAGGGTTGGGTGTTCAAATCCCACCTCAACAACCTTCTTTTTTTTTCCATTCATTTAAATTTACTAATAATAAGAATAATTACAAATAGTAATTAAATAATATTAATACTTATACTAATCAAACATTATTAATAATTAAATAATACTATTTTTTTCAGGAGAAACACTCGATTTATTGTTTTAGCACATATTAATATTTGTGTCTGCTATTTTTTTAGTATGTAATTTGATGGAAAACACTTCACCGTTGTCGTGATCGAATACTTAGGTCATATTTTCGATAACCACACTTTATAGTTTTACGTGGGAATAACAATTGTTGTATCATATTTTGTATCCGTGTTTTAATATATGGAATCGTTTTTAAATTATGATATTCGAAACTCTGTTAGAATTACATATGCAATGCGCAAAGAAGCCTAGTAGTTGAGATAAAATTTCAAAAGTAAAAAGGTCACAGTTATGGTAGTTATGGATTGTTACGCCAAGCACAAAATCAATAACCAGCCGCTAACCTCACTCTCTCCCAACTACCCACTCCTCCAACATCCCCACTCGGTTCAGTTTGTGGGGTAACTATTACAGTTGGTCTTAGCCTTCATGGACGATAAAAATTATGTTTTCATAACAGGGGAATGACTCGAACAGGTTGGACCGGTTACCGTTCACAAGACACGTTTGGTTAGCAAAGTTGAACCACTATTCTCATGATTAGTGAACCGGCAAACCGATTGGTTTGACCGGTGAATCGCATTAATTGAATCGGATTTTAATTTTTTATATTAAATTACTTATTAGATTAATATTTACACTTCTTTCAGTTTGACGATCCAATCAATGTACATGTAAGACGACCGACTCCACATTCGGTTTGGTTTTAGAAAACACGGGGTAAACGCCATATCAAGGATTGATGCTAACCATTGCTGTGGTTGATAATTTTTGAGTTGTATTAATTTTTTTTTTAACAAGTTTGATATGGGCTTGTGATCACTATATATAATTTATTTATTTATTTTTACATATTTATTACGTTTTGCAACCGACATGTATAATTTAATGTTGAGTAAGTTATTTAATTATTAATCTTGCAATCATTTTCCAACATCCTTAGTTTTGTTTCCTAATTTTACAACCGGTCTGATTCTATACAATTTAAGATCGATTTTTTTTCTTCTTGCAAATGCTATTTTTTGTAGGGTTTATTGGTTGAACTTGAAGTTTGTCTAATACCGGATGTCTTCAAGACGACGTAATTTTTTTATAGTCTCTTGTTTCAAACTTTAAAATAAAATTTATCAGCACTATTGATGACGATTCAAGTCGAAACAATTGATAGAATTCGACGATAAAGAATGAAGACAATCATCAATAGATTTAGTGCTTATTATGTTGATGAAATTGAAATGAAACAAAGAAGAGACACATGACGAAAGTGAATGAATCAGATTATTACAACTATTTGTTAATCGTTATAGACACGTTTATAAATTTTACTTGTTATAGGTTTTGAGAAAGAGTCTCATCTTGAACAAATATTGTTCTGAGTTGAGCCATAAGGTTATCCTAGTTGTAGGTTTCTTTTGGGACGAATGGTTAGATCATAGTGCTCTATTCTTTGAGCGGAAGAGTTTTATTTTTGTCACGGTAATCCGGGTGATCAGACGTTTGTTTTTTGAAGAGAAAACTGATAACAGCCGAACAAAACTTAATTAATAAACTAACTTTCTACTGTATATAACATTTATAGCCCCTGTACTTTCATAAATTGAAAGATAAAACTAACTTCCTTAAACACAAACACTTCAAAACACCATCATACTCCATGAGCTGACAACAACATGAAACTTGTGGTATTGGTCTGATCAAGATTCATCCCGATTCCATAAGATGCGGCATTTATCAAGCAGCAATCAACGCCGTCACGTGAGTCAAAGGGTGCATGTAATGGAGACAAGATTTGTTTGACTTCTTACATACGTTTCTCACTTGTATTTAAAACACGACGTCAGATCGATAAGATTATGATCATGCCAAATTCCATTTAAGGCAATGTTTTTTTGATCGTATTATTCTTAAAGTCATCACACATCCTTCAGTCATTATTTGTCAGAATTTCTCTTTGTTAATTGTTGGATTTAATTACTATACGTCATGTATTATTAATCTAAACCAATATAGCTTGTTGTAATAATCTTGTTGAATCTTTGCATCCAAGGTTATAAGAGGTGGGAATTAAAGGGACGCAAAAAACTCAAAAACTAATAAAAACTTGCTTCTGGTCTATTTTAATTATTTTTTAATTTATTTTCTACATATAGTTAACCAAGTTAGTATCATTTCTCTTACACTTGATAAATAAGAAAAATATAATATATAGTCATAAATGAAAATTTAAACGATATAAAACTAATATAAAATATGATTAAAATTTGGTAAAATTTAACATTTTAAGTAATAAATTAATAATATAATTTTTTAGAATACTGATTTTTTCAAAGTTTGTTTCTATAAACATTTTGTTTTAAAAATTGAATCTGAAAATTTAAATTTTTTGATAATTTGTGTTTTAAAAAAGTTGGATTTTTAATATTAATATATCTTATTGAATTTAAAAATATTTTATTAATTTAAAAATGTTTAAAAAAATTTATTCAAATAATTTAATTTTATATTTAATATGAGTTTTATTTAGTAAAAAAAAGACGAAAAATCAAAGTTGAAATGGTTTAGAAAATCTAAAAAATTTTATTTATTAGAATATCTAAATTATATACTCAATTTATTCTAAAATAATATATCAATTTCATACTTTTAAATATAATATGCGTTAGTTAAAAATTCTAAAAGTGTATTTTTAAAAAGGTTAATATATCAACTCACTAAAAATTTATTAGTTTCACATTTTTAGACGACGGGTTTTTACAACTTTGTTTGAGGATCATTATGGTGACATAATGAATCTCAAAATTTATGTCTAAATAAATATTAAAAATATGTGATATAAGTTTCAGATATATATTCATAGCGGTTTAAAATAATACACTATCATTGGTTAACCATATATCAGGTACCCTCATTTTATACTGGGCGTACAAGGCTATATGAGCCGTATATAACTCTACCGTTAGACATTTGTTGTTGCGTCCATAACTATACAACTTGTATAGGGTTATACAACCAATATAACGTTATATGGTCAATATAGGTCTATACGGTCTTAAGAACAATATATGCAGGCCGTGTAATTTTTTGCAAACTAACAATCACAACTTTTGTTAGTTTGACTAATCGTATACGGGTCATATAGGCCCATATAACCCGAATAAAAATATAGCGTAATAATGTCTAACAATGACATATATTCATACCTTATATTCAACAGAACCCAAGTCATAATTAAAGGACAAAATAAAATGGAATTAAATTAATTTTCAAAATACAATTTTTTTCATAAATATTACTTACTAGATTATAACCCGTGTATTAGACGGATTGATCATACAATATTAAATTGTTAGTAATACAAACTTAAGATTTATAAAACAATATTTTGGTATAGAATGATTAAAGTAAGTGTAGACAAGTATTTTATATAATAAACCAATAATTAAAAACTTTAATAACTAAAAAATTGTTATCTCACCTTCTTAGTTCGTAACAACTGTTGTTTTTAAACTATGACATTGAATACTTCATATAATTTTTCTGTCAAAAGTATGGTTTTCCCTATTATTTATATAACTTTTGGTTTTTAAAAAACCATTTTTAACCATTTTTAACCATTTTGTTTAAAAAATGTCAATTTTTTCAAAAAAAATTATATTTTTTAAAAACTTAGCATTTTAAATTTCATTTAAAAAATCATCTTTTAAGAAATTTCCTAAATTTAACAATCTTAAATATTTATTATTTATAAGAAAATTCTAATCAATAGAAAAAGTACATATTTTATAAAAATTTAATGTGTTTTTTTAATAAAATTTAAATTTAAATTTAAATTATTAAAACTATTTTTAATTCTTAATATGAAAAAGGTTAATAATATGAACAATATTATAATTATTTAATAGGAGAGATAATATAATTATTTATTAAGAAAGAGAATTAATTGAAATAATAATAAGATGACATGTGACAATATTATCCTAAAACATGCCAAGTGCTAAAAATGAATTATGTTTATTATGGTAGTAAGATAAGGGCACTTAAACTAGGGTTCTGAACTCCAAAAATCCCATTTTAGTTCAGTTTTCTTTCTCACTGATCTCTGAAACCGATCCATCGTTTGATACAATATCCATATTCATAACCGATACCATGATCAATTAACCATAACTTGGTTAACCACTGCTTATGTTTTGGTTTCAGTTAATTCAATAAAGTAATGAGATTGTAGAAAAGCTAAGCATAACTCACAGATGAGCTCGCGAAGCAGATACATACCAATGATAAAATTGCTAAAAATCTTAGTGAAACTTATAGGACTTTAGAGTAGCTAAAATAAGTAAACAAAAAAAAAAAAACCACATGAACCTTAACTAATTTCTTGATATATTTAGACTCATATATGACCTAATTAATCTTTAGCTAATTAACAAGCTCCAACTCCTTTTCTCCACTTGATTTAGCAACTACATAGCTTCTTAAAAAACACACGCGCATACATATATTAAAAAGAACAAAGATCTTTTCGGCTTTGGTTAAAGTCGTTTAATGGTTTGGCATATAACTAAAACTGAATTGGCCAGTTAATGACTTGTATCTTAGTTATAACCGTCAATTAAAGTTGGTTATAATCAAAATTAGCTAAGCTTCAAGGTGATTATCAGCTGTTATTATTTCGATTATTAATATAATATGCTCCCCTTTATCTTAAAACTCTTAAGCTTAAGACACCTTAACTTCTAAGTTTTGCCTACAAGCTATTACTAAAAATAAAGGAATCATTCTTAGTTTCATACTAGCTCAAATTTTGCCTCTTAATTAGGAAACAAAAATTAAATATAAATCTCATTTAATATTTGCCTTCTATAAAGTCTTGAACAACTTCTTTCTTAGTTCCTTCACATCATTACAAAAACACTAAGAATAACTTAACAAATATGGAATCCAAAATCCTGGTAATAGTCTTTCTTATAATGCTAGTGTCATCCCAAGTTTCATCTTCCACCACCGTTACCCTAGAAAACACTTATTCTACATTCGTCAAAACCTCATGCAGCTCCTCCACCTACCCCGCTGCCTGCCGGAAGTCCCTCCTCCCCTACGCCTCCACGGTCAAGACGGACCCGCTTAGACTCGCCACGGTCGCACTCTCCACCGCTCTCGAATCCGCCAACACCACCCTTTCCACCGTCACCCGATTGTCCAAAACCAAAAGGATCACCGAATGGGAGGCTGCAGTGCTTAATGATTGCATTGGTGATATAAAAGACTCCATGGATGAAATCAAAAGCTCCATCGACGAAATAAGTGGTATTTCTACGTCTGTTGACAAGAGTTTCGCCATCTCCAACGTTCAGACATGGACCAGTGCTGCCATCACTGACGAGAATTCATGCCTTGATGGGTTTGATGAGGGGCAAATGAATCCGGCCGTCAAGAAGAAGATAAGGAACAGCATTTTGAATCTTGCAACGGTTAGCAGTAATGCTTTGTATCTTATCAATCATCTCTTAGTTTAAAAAAATCAGGTAATTGAATGTTCATGTAGCTGGGACACATGGATCGAGTTCGTTGTAAGTTGAAGTGATCGAGATTCTCTAACAACATTGAAAATGAAAGTTTGAATTTTTGTTTAAAATGACCGTGTCATTGGGTTATTATCGACTCGATCGACTAAGTAATGAATAAAATTTTGGATTAAAGTCCAATCGGTATTAATATTATGATTTACACCATGTGTTCTGAATGTTATTTAATAATGTAACCTACATCAAGTAGATTTGCCTTCGGATATATCTGAAATAATACTTGGATCCACTATCGATATGTTTTTTTTGAACGGCGAATATCTCGATCGTGTGAGTCCACTGTTTCTAGGCTATGTCACAAGGTCTAGTTACCTGAACCTCGTATAAGCCACCACAACAGCCCCAGGGGGAAACTCCACTGGGAAAACCCTCTGACCCCATTCAGACCCCTATTTTGCTACGGGAGAGTTTTGAACCCAAAACCGCCCATTTGGAAGAATCCTGACGTATCATTGAAGCAATGCCTATATGTAATGGTTTGTGACGAACGCATGATCAAATTCAGATTATGACTATGATTTACTTTAAATTATTATTATTTATCTTTAATTGTAAGTTTTTACTCAAATCTAAATTCATATTCAACGTGGCTTCCAATTTTACTTATAAAATGCGATACCTTACATCCAATAGCTTTGTGATTTGAAACCACAATTTACCCTAAATTATTTGAAGCTGGTTTATTTTTGTTAATGTAGAATAGCTTCAACTCTCATTCAACGTACATTTTTACATTTCTACATATCTACTATCCATTCACAATCTTGTGTTGCTTAAGATTTCAACATGAAGCCTACAGTTGTTCGGGTTTTTTCTTATAATAGAAACATAGAAGTTTGATGCAATTAGGTTTTTGTAGAGTTGAGTCATTCGACTCAAAAGTCTCATTGTAACTATTGGGTCCTTTTTTGGCAAAAAGAATCAAGATCTTAAGAAAGCACACTAACAAATATTGTCAAACATAGAACGCAAATCCAGAGTTCAAACAAACGCAATTGAGTCATGTTTGTGAAATGTTCATGTATGGCGTAAATACATACTGGGATCAAATTATAAAGTTTGTGAATTAAGAACATTTGTCTTTCAACTCTTTGAAACTTGTGGTTGAGTGCAATGTTTAAGAGATGCTTCAACCCCGTTACATCCACGTAAGTCGAACTACACTTAAACATTATTTTAAAATTATGGAAAAATACACTCAATCAATTAATCATATTTATAACTACAGTTTCCTTCTTGATGATATAGCATATAAACTTGTGCGCAGAAAAACAGACGAATTCATTCGTGGTCACAAATATTATATGGATTATCCGAAATCAAGTTTCCAGACACTCGTAAGGGTAAAAATATTAATTTCGGAAAATGATTTTATACATGATCCTAGGAATGGGGAAAAAAAATTTCCTATTTGGATTTTAAAACTGATCCACTATAATTTTCAACCCATTTTTTCTAAAAACTGGTTCAAGTATGACCTTATCTATGAGAAACCTTTATATAACCATTTAATAAAGATAATCATGAGTATATTGGTTTTTACCATTATGGTCCAAATCTAGACCAATTTTTTTCAATTATTTTACCACCCCTATCACTCTTCCATGATAGTAGAATATATTGGTCGAATCACAACTCTAAAAAAAAGAAAATACTCGAATGGATTTGGACAACGGCTGACGGCGACGGCAGGCCTCGTGCAGTCGTGCTACTGTGGACGATTTAGGGTTCACTATGGATGATGTTGAATACTTGAATGTTGGTTTTTGTTTAAAACTTGGTAAGAAAGATGGGCTATCTATTGTTTGGGCTTAATAATGGGCTAAAAGCCTAAATCCTTATTCGGTTTATACGGATATCTAAAATTTTTTTTTTAACAGCAAACGGCCGGTCACCCGGGATCACCCTGGTCCCTGGAAAGTAGATCACCTTTCGCCCGAATAACAGAGCGTGGTGACCTGACTCACCTGCCCAAGAGGAAACCTACAACTAGGAAAACCCTCTAACTCACCCAGAACAATATTTGCTCTAGGTGAGACTCCAATCCAAGACCTCTCATAAGAGACGTCAAGGGGCTACCATTAGGCTAGAAGCCCTTTGGTTTACGGATATCTAAATAACATTAAGAAACCAGATTTTTAAAACTAGTTATCTGAATCCAACTCGAAAATTCAAATTAATTATTCGAATATATCCAACCCGAATATCCAAATATCTAATTCAGATCTGTCTTTTTGAGTTTCAGAGATTCATATTTGGGATTTTTTCGACCCCTACTGAAGATACGAAGAAAAAAAAAATTCCCAACGAAAGATCAAAACAATTACATAACAACCATGGTAAAGATCATATAAACAACAAGGTGCTCTAATATTTGGTTAAATTTGATTTATGCAAGTACTCGAAAAGGCTTGATGCAAGAATTGTATAAGCAAGTCTAACACCGTTTTATGAAATCAATTCAAATTTTTTTGCAAGAATCGATTACAATGAATTATAAGTTTGAAAACATATAATAGTAGTTCAAGCAGTTTGTAATTCGTAAGATGAACACTTCTGGTGTTGAAAGCAATAATGCCATGATTGTAAACTAAAATATTGATAAGATTATTTCATTTACAAGTTTCAACACCAGAATGTGATTAGCTAACTCAAACTCCTCCTTTCTGCGTCACATGGTATAGGACTATAGGAGAAGAAGAACGTACCATGGTCTACTTAAGGAGGTTCAAACTTAAAACTTTTAGTTTCTTTTAGTTTAAACATATAAAGTGAAATATTGACTTGTGAGAATTGGGATAGTTTCTCTATATAAGCTACATAATTTTCATGTTTTTCTTTGTGTGCGAATATTATAATTGTAGATGATAGGTTGCTCAAATCGGGTTTTTTTACCAAACCGGTTTGGGAGATAAGTATGTCAAACCTATAGAAACCGGTTTGGAGGGGTTGAAACTGGTTTGAGAGATGAGGATGTCAAACCTATTACAAACCGGCGGTTCGGACCGGTTTGAAAACCGGCTTGGGTGAAACCGGTTTGAGGGGTGTCAAATACCGGTTTGGGAAACCGAACCGGTTTTTTTGCCCATGTCTAGTAGATGATGCTATTTGGTGTGAAACGAGTTTTAGCACCTCTCTGGTTCGTTTTATTGTTTTTTAATTAAATTTTCTTCATTAAAAAAATATTAAATAGCAACGTTTCTGTGTCAACACATTTTTTTAATTCAAATTAACCAAGACAGTCACATTTCTTTGTTATCATCACCATGACACCATCCTATCCAAAGAAATTATTTATTTATTTTTTTTAGAATCCAGTTAAATCACCTCTACTTGTACGGTTCTTGAGCATAAATTTTCTCCTTGATCTTCGCATTAACTGGACCGAAAAACCGTATCTTTGTCTCCTATGCCTTTTTTTAATCATCATTGTCGCTTACTTTAAAATATTATAGCTTAAATTAGGTTTTTAATCGTTAACTACGCCTTTAAATAAACATAACAAAAACATTAACTAACATGAATTTTGTGTTCGTGTTTGTTAATTAAGAAAATGAATTTTTGTTCGTGTTCGTTTATTATAAAATTAAATGAACACGAACGGCTCATGAACATAAATAAACACAAAACGAAACAAATTAAACAAACATAATTGAACAAATACGAACATACTGAACAAGTGTGAACGAACAATATTAAATTAGCATAAACGAACACAATTGAATAAATCTAAACGAACGCAAACGACAAGATTTAAAATGTAAATACATATCATCCATAAATTAGATAGTTAACCGAACATAAACGAACATTAGATAGTTAACGAACATTAACGGACACAAATAATCAAATATAACCGAACAATTCATGTTCATAAATAAACGAATAGGTTGTGTGTTCAAGTTCGTTCATTTAATTAAACGAACACAAATTCTATATCTGTGTGTTCATTTGTTAAATAAACGAACATAAAGGAATTTTCTGCTGAACAGTTCACGAACTGTTCGGTTCGTTTACTTGTCTATCTTTAACCTATCAACTAAAAAGTTTTTTTTTAAAAGAGTTAATTGCGTAAATGGTCCATATATTGCATATTTTGTCCCCTAATTACAAATTTAGTGAAATCATTTATGAAAATGTTCAATACATGGTCCCTTTAATTTGATTAGTTGCATTTTGGTCTCCGACATTTAAATATTGCAAATTTAGTTTAAACATTTGTGAGAGAATTGTATAAGTGATCACTATGGTTTGATTAATTGATAATTTAGTCCTAAATTGAATTATCATTTTAATTAGATGTTAGAACACATTAATTAGGATTCGTCAATATACACAATTATTTGTGAATTCAATCAATTATTTAAACATGATTAAAATAATTTTTTGCTAATAAATTACATTAGTTAAAATCGACTAATATAATACAATTTAATTTAATAGCGTAAGTTATTAGTTATGATTCGTGTATTATTATATTAAATGATCTTAAATAAATATGCTTTAAAATTAAAACATAATCATAATTTGATATAAAGATTAAATCAGCAACTGATCAAATAATAGGAAGCATTTATACCAT
Source organism: Mikania micrantha (assembly GCA_009363875.1). NCBI lineage: Eukaryota > Viridiplantae > Streptophyta > Magnoliopsida > Asterales > Asteraceae > Mikania > Mikania micrantha. Next base: position 118,576,318 of record CM018680.1, read on the forward strand.
CTTTTCAAAAATAGAAACATGAAATTTGACCAAAGTATAGGAACCATATATAACATTTAACATTTTGATAAATATTTGAACAAAATTTACAATTATTTAACGTTAGAGACGAAAGCTTTAATTTGATCAAAATATACCAACTACTTGTATAGTTAACTTTCTTTAAAAAAAACAAATCGTATGCGTCTTATACGTCTCGGGAAGCTTCCAAATTCTAAACTTCAAATATTAAAAACAAAAAAAAATTGATGATTTTAAAATTGGTTCGGTATTTTAGATGGATATTTTATTTTTACGAAGAACATCAATAATGAACATCACATGGGCGGGCCTCACACCCAATCACGTGTGTTCCGGTCCCACTGTTTACCAAAGCTACCACGTTCTGCTCCCTGCCCCGCTCTTTTTACTTTTTTTTTTGAACGGCCCCCGCTCTTTTTACTCACTGCCTTTCCGTTTTTCTAAACTCTACTGCTCTTTTTTTAACTCGTTTTATTACACGTGATATTTACAATAATATTACAGTTTTAATATAGTAAATTATTTTTTCATCTGATTAACTTTTATATGATAATAAATAAAAATAAATTTAAACGCCTTTCACTAATTTAGAACATTTTTATATTATGTTTAATGTATCTCTCGTATTATATATATATATATATATTTAAATTTTAAATACTAATTATATTATTTATATATATTTTTTAAATTATAAAAAGACTTAGCTCCTTAATGTATTAGAAAAGGCAAACTTCGAGAAAACACATGCTTAAAAAATAATATTTTTCTTTTAAAATTTAAAAATTAACTTATACACAATATAAACTGTATTTTATATAAAAAAATGATATTTTCTAATTTTCATGTCTAGCTATTTATTATTTTATTAATAACCTGTTTAATACAGGGAATCAACCTTGTAGTATTATAAATAAAATATCAGACAAATCATAATAACCTGTTAATCAACATTAAAGTACATCAATATTAAACGCGTCATATCTAATGTTCACATTTTATTTTTAACATTTTTTGCAGCATCATATACAAATATCCAAGATTAAAATTACTTTTCGGTTCAGCAAAGAATAATAATTATTTCAGGTTAAATTATTAATATTTAATAGTATTTATATTAGTGTACTTTTGAAAATATTAATTCCGAAATATGAATCTTAAACTTAAAAACGTTATAAAATTACATCAACATGACATTTTGGATATTTTAACCAAACTTTCTTTCACAATAAAAATATTGAATTAACTAATATGATAATATAAAACACAATATGCTTTAATTTAAATACTTAAAGAAAAAGTCACTAGCATGCGTCAACAAGAATCATAAGAATAAATTATTTTAAATAATCTTGCAGATCTAAACAATCCGAGAATATTTATTATCGATAATGACCCTTGCAAACTCATAACACTACAACTAAAACGGTAGGTGTGTCACGCAATTACAAATTCTTGAGTGATTAAGTACGACAAATTGGAGACTAAAAATATCATTTTACAACCTCATCGTTTATGCTAAAGAAAAAAAATATACATATATAGTATTTTTTTTATTTATACATCTTTCATATAACTAAATATTAGACCCAGATGACTCAAATGGGTCAAATAGCTGGCCACAACTGGCTCCTAATTTATAACACAAAAAGGGTTCATTGGGTGTGGTGGTGACCTCGGGCCCACTGGTCACCAACTAGTGCTTCTGGGCAAAGTTGTTAACAAGTGCTAGAGCATTGCTAGTAACGTGTGCAACATTAGCGATCTGAGCCCGAACCGAAGTTTTGATCCGACCCTCCATAGCCCGACCCCCGAACCCGTCCATGCAAGTGTTCTCGTCGGTTAGTGCCGAGCTGACCCATGTCTGGACATTGCTCATGTGCCAGATGAACTCCTGACCCTTGACCCTGTCACAGTCCTTGAGTTCCTGGATGGACTTGCTGACCCTGTCCAAACTGTCACTCACTTCCTCCAAGCAGTCTCCAACGGCGGACCGTTCTCGGGGCTTCAACCCTTTGAACTTCTTGAGCTTGTTAAGGTAGGCCTGTGTGGACTGGGACCGTTTAAGGCTCACAGCCAACGCGGTACGGGCTAATTGGGATCGGCTGGTTTGGATAGTTTTGGCGAAGGGGGAAAGTGATTGTTCACACAAGGCGGGGTAGGTGGCGGTTGCACAAGAAGATCTGATGAAACTGGAGGATGGTTTCACGGCGGTGGAGTTGGTTGTTCCGGCGAGGTACACGACGGCGAGAATGGTGAGCGATATGGCTAGCTTGGTTTCCATTTCGTTGGGGGAGTCGAGACTCGAGAGTGTAATGGTTTGATATGGAAGTGGGGTGGGTATTTATAGAGGTTGGTTAACTGGTTATGGGTCAGCGCAACTTGCTGGAGCCGTGTGAAATGTGGTGTAGCCCTGTAGGGTTGGGGTCGCGTTAAATAATTGATGTTAATTTTTTTATACATTATAATTATAATTTAAAGAATTTTTAATAAATTTTTGTTGATTATAGACTGAAGGAAAGATTAGGTTTTCTTCACTGTCGATGCAACAATTCAGCATTAAATTGCGGGTACAGTAAGTTGAAATTGGTCTTTTTCTACGGCCTATTTTGTTTTGCAGTTAAAAGAAGAAAATATGAGCACAATCACTTAAATTAATATTAAATAAAAACCTATTACATCTTAATTATTGGTCCAAGAATAAAAATATACAATGCAAATTTTAATTTTTCAAGTAGGCCAGTAGCAAACCAACTTAATTCTTTAATGTTCGATTATGAGGCTATCTTTTAATAGTTAAGATGTAAGCTTAAGTACGTATAGTTAAAATTAAGATGTAGTCTTTTAATCATTTAGAGTTAAGATTGTCTCTTAACCATTTAAAAATTAAAATCATCATAAGATAGTCTCCTAATGACTATTATGAAGTTACCAAACAATCCCCAAATCATTAGAAATCAAACAGGTTATCTCCCTCTATTAATAAAAAGTATTAATGTTGGCCAAAGGGTAAAGATTCTGTTACACCCCCTCACCTCTAGTTCTAGTGTTCTACCCTGCTATGGTCTGGTTATGATCGATAAGATCTCTCACTTCATCAATTAGATTTATTTTTTTTAAAAATGGTTAATTTTTTGTTTCATTCTTTGTCATTGTTATAAAGTTTCTGTTTAGTGCGTGCATTTGAGAATATTTGAATATATAATCAGAAGTCCAAATCATAATACACGTAACTTTGTTTGTTGAAGATTATTAAAATAAATTTTTGTCATGTCGTTGGTGTAAACATCCATAATGTGTAGCATTTTATAAAATCATACATGTTATAAGTAATATTGTTATATATATTGTCAATGCGTGCACATATTTTTAAAAATCTCCCCTATATATCTAACCAACAACTAATATTTTTCGAAAAACAATCCGGTCATAACTTATTGTTTAATTATCTACATATATAATTAGCTTTATATATATGTTCGGCGATCATTTAATTCTTTTAAAACAAAAACATGTTTCTTTACATTTTAAACGTAAATTAGTAACTTTTTTTAAATTAAAATTCTAGCTTGTTTAAGTTGCAACTAAAACTAAATATAATGCTTAAAGCATTTTCTAATATTGCTATATTTTCAATCGTGCACATATTTTCAAAAATCACCAACTATATATGCAACCAATAGCTAATATTTCTTTTGAAAAACATTGTGGTCCTGGTTTTTTTAGCTCGAGACTGGTTTTATATACGTTCGATAGTTAGATATATCTTTGTATTATAAATGTAATCAATGTCATTTTTAAGATTAAATTACAACTCGTTTAACTTATAACTAATTATAAAAAAATTTTAAGATTAAATTTATATATTCCTTTTTTGTGATTTTCAATGTTTTACCGCATAGTTTTCTTATTTTTATATCAAATGTTATTTTCAAAAATAAATAAATAAACAAATACAAATTAATCGATTATCATCCCATAACGCCCAAAGATAAATACCAAATTTACGAACCAGTATTGTAACCGTTTAAATTTCATATTCAGAACATTTACTTTAATTTAATGTTTATAAAATAAGTTTATAAAATAAATTAAAAGTTGATATAAGACGTTATTGAGTCTAAAAATAACTCAAAGATACCTTATTTGATGGTGATGAGAAACACATCAAAAGTACCTCTATCTATTAATTAAGATAAAAAACCAAAAGTATTCGTACCTCCATCTATTAACATAAAAAAAAATCAGCAAGTTCTTCTCACCATTACTTAAAGCTTTCTTATCAAGCCCATAAGCAATGGCAGTTGTGTTGACAAATCTAAGAATCTCATTCCCATTAGGCATTAATTAGCTTATGTAAAAAATTTTCTATAAATAACATATCAAGTAGATGAAATTATGACAAAAACTTTTGACGGAGCATTGTATAAGAATGTATGGGTTGTTTTTCTTTCGATGATGAGAAAGAATGCAATTATGGAAACTATATACTATGAGAAGGTTGATTTTTAGAATGTTCTTCAATATACAAATTCATGCACCATACCCGTCGAAAATCGCTTTATGTATTTCATGTTCGTTATTTTGTTTTAATATTTAGCTCTGCTTTTTTTATTTTTTTATGACTATAAGAATCAACTTACGTAGTAAACATCCGGTTTTCCTCAATATCCAACTAATAAAAGAACAATAGTAAAACACGGTCACGACCATCCAGATCCGTGGCCTCTAACGAAAACGTATCTTAATAGGGCTTAAACTTGAGACATTTAAATTGTTTCTCTTTAACTCAAACCATTACACTATTTAGTTGGAAGTTAGGGTTTAGTTCGTTTCACATTCTAGTTCAGTCATTTTTGTTTGTTAATATGTTTTCCTGTCTATAACTCTACTTAAAATTAATGTTACGTTGAATGACCAGTTATATAACTGTATACATTAATTTTTGATATTGTATTTTATTAAGACGTTAATTAATAATTTAAATTAAAATTTGTATTTGTCTTGTAGTATGAATATGAAATTTATTTGGCGACCCCGGGGCTTGATATTTTAGGTTGAAAGTGAATTATATTGTATACAACACATCAAGACGGCATTTATTTAATACCAGAAACACAAATATGCACCGTTGCCGACACTGAGGATTGAGTTCGTTGCCTACACTAGGTTAGAAACATTGATTTGTTTTTTTTTATCGATTCCTAGATTAGATCGTAAACATATACAAAATTACGAATAATAAATATAGTAATTAGATATATCAGATGAAATCTGTGTTGATTTCTGACATGATTTCTTGTAACAGGCTTGACTAGGTTTCGTTTAATGTGTATTGTGAGGATGGATTATAGAGGCAAATGAGGGTCACAAATTCTAAGTATAAGGAACTCGTGATTATGATGTTAACCAACAATAATTAAGAGTTTTAATCTTCTTTATATTTGCACCTAAGAGAAAACTCTAATTAAGATACTAAAGATAATTACGTTTATCAAATAATTATCTATCTGATATGAAAAATTAATTAATTGAACAATTAGATTAATAATCGTGTGAGTCATATTGTGTATATTTATAATTTTAATCTTACGTTTTTATATTTTTTATCATAACGTAAGACTGATTTATTAATGTTGATCATCAAATGAATATTCACACTATCATTAAGTCCTATTTCTTTACATAAGGACTTGACCATTAAGTAAAATAAATTAATATAATTTTTTTAACGGTGAAAGTCTCAATCGTGTGAACCCACTATTTCCAGGCCATGTCATCAAGGTCTAGTTACCTGGACCTCCCATGAGCCACCACAACCACCCCAGGAGGAAACCCCACTGGGAAAACCCCTGACCCTCCTCAGACCCCTTTGTCGCTGCGGGAGGGATTTGAACTCAAGACCTTCTATTTGAAAGAATCTTGAGGTAAATTTGTACAAGTTTTTCACGTCATCCACCACATGTATTCTTGAGTTTTAACTGTTAATTAATTGTAGATTTACCATCAAATATCGACCACAAATCCCATGGTAGGCAAGTGGAAATAGTGACCTAATACCCAAATCAATAAAAGACGCTTTAAATGAGATAATGGCAAGCTAGATTAGGATGGTCACCAACACCCTTTGTAAGTTTAGAGAAAAAAAATAAACAATATCCACGAGTTACCACTTCCAGTGTTTCCAACAACACATGCAATGTGTAAAATTTGATTGTTCTCAACCATATCCATGACCAAAAATATTATAACTCTAAATGTAATCTTAAATGCGTCCTGTCAATAGTTATCATTAGAAGGAAATAGTATATTTTTATTTTATTTTATTTTATTTTTGAAGGCAATTTGGATCACTAAAACGTACCATAGGTGAGAAAATCCCCTATACCAGCATAAAACCCCTATTTTGTTTATACTAGGACTTGAACTTGTGACCTACTCAATATTGAAGTCACATGGTACCTCTCTTCAACCACTTGAGCTGAGGATCATTGGTAGTAAAAAATAGTTAAAACTTTTTACTCTATAAGGTAATATTAGAAAATATTAATCATGAAATTAGTTATATAAATTAATAAATTTAATACTGACAAATACACGTAACAAAACACCAATAGCAGTAAACTGATTTTTGTAAATGATTCTAGAGGAGATCCTACCAGAATTTATTTTTGCATAAGGCTTTTATGCATAGGCTTGTGAGTTTTTTAAACAGAATTCAAAGTTTCATGCATAATAATATTTTGCTCTCTAGGACTCATAATATTGTTTTTAGTAGGATTGGTTTTACAATTCAAAATGGGGTTACATCGCAACTAGTTGTCCGTTTATCTGTCAGATTATTGTAACCGACACGTTGTTAATGATTTAACTTTTCTTATAAAAAAAAAAAATTTAGTTCCTTAGTAAAGTTTGGGCTCTCAAACATATGTGATCCAGACTAAAAAAGAGTCATATGAACCACTTTTGTAAAATCCGCTCACAGCCTTCTGATCTACGTATGGCTTGGAGGTTTACCTGATTTTGAATTTAAAACTTCTTTAATTGATAGCCATCATTCTTTATTCCACTATTAATTCTTCTGTTTTTTAAAAAAATTTATGTACAAAAGAAAAATAAAATGAAGATGTTTTATTACTTTTAGATTTTGTGATTAAATTACAAAAATATACAGTACGGAAATTTGATAATTATAAATATGGAAAACTTCATTTGATAGTAATTAAGTTTTTCTAATTTTTTTCATTAAAATCACTCAAAAGCTTTTTTTTTTTTTTTCCTTTTTCCTCTCAGTAAGTGTTTCAATAACAGGTAATTTTTTAATTAAATTGTCTAAACTTACAAGACAAAATGAAACATATATAAATCTTTATTAATAATAAGTGAAACTTTTCTAATTAACTTGATGTAATCGTGAAAAAAAATTCACGAATTAACAATAACGTTTCATAATAGGTTTAAGTCAAATTGAGAAAAAAAAAATAACTAAATACTAATAAATATTCATAAATGTTTCATTTATCGCGATTAATTTAAAAAAAATGAAAATTTATAAAATTACATATGATTGAGACACTTGGTAAAAATTAAGTCACTTTAAAGAAACAAAAAACTTTAGATGACTTTATTGAAACACTTAAGAAATTTGATTACAATTTTATAAGGTTACACTTTTAAAAATATGATGTTGAAAATCATTTTTAATATTATTTTCATAAAAGCCTTTATTAGATGTGTTAATAAATATTTTTTAAGTTAGGAACAATATCTATTTTTTAGAAGACCTATGTGTAAAAACTGTTTTTTGAAGATACGAACAAATAAGGGTGTAAACGAATCAAGCTGGCTCGTGAAATACTAGGGATCCTATCGGTATAAAGCTCGAACTAGCCGAGCTTAAACAAGCTCGGGCTAGAGAACGAAAATATGGCTCGTTTAATTATTGAGCCCAGGGCCATGCCTTACATATCTAGCTCGATCCGGCTCACGAGCCTAGACGAGTTTGCTATTTAAATAATTTTAATTTATTTTATTAAGTGTATATTTATAAAATTAATTATTTATATATATATATATATATAATTATGATAAATATATTTAAATCATATATATATATATATTTTATGTTAAAATTGGAGAGTATAATTATAAATATATATTAAATTAAATTAATAATTAAAATAAATAAATTGAATAATTAATAAATGAATGAGCCGAGCCGAGCCGAGCCGAGCTCTAGCCCTGAAATAAAGCTTGTAACGAGCTGAGCTCGAGCTTTAACGAGCTAGAAATCAGCTCGGTTCGTTTACACCCCTACTAAAACAAACACTAATATTTTCAACAAAGTATATATAAATGTTTCTTTCTGATTTTTTTTCAATGAGTTTAAAAAATACATAAACATTGTTGTCGTCGCATACATCAACAGGATAAGTTATACGTATGTAGACAACTTATAGGATAATCATAACACGTGTTGAAGGCTAAAACGATTTGAAGTAAAACCCATCAATTCAAGGTAACTCGATCATATTTGTATATTAACATACTACACAGCAAGTACAATCGAATGAAACACATTCTCAAATATTAAAAAAAAAAAAATCTAAAAAACATTTTCTTAATCTGAATATGAAATTTTCGAATATCTGAATTTTGGATAACTTTTGATATTTTTAGATTTAAAATTTTAAATAATTCGAGTTTGATTCAAATAGAAACATTTTTACACATCCCTTGTTAAGTCTCTATGTTCCTTAATTAACGGTGTTATCAACTCTCTCATCCACATAGCTCGAAGCGTTAGTCTCTCTTTCCTTATCTTAAATACATGCTACTTCTATTATACCTCCAATAACTTGATTCCTTATTCTGGAATCTTTCGACACACGTTACTATTGAGCTGTTATTTTGGATTAAAACCCCCAAATCTTTTGGGTCCCATTACAAATCTACTTGCACAACCAAACACATGTTGTTACATTTTTTTTTCATATCACACTTAGATCTGATATTTATGAGTAAAACTATGGGTATTAAAAAAACGTATGAAATTTAAATAATATTTGAATTAACAAAAAACAACTTGAAATCATATTCGGATAGATTCGGATTAGATGGTTGCTTTTTATAGTCTCATCAGATCAGATCAGATCAGATTTCAAGCATAAATAAATTTGCTTATTTGAATAAACCATATAAAATTTGTTTATTCAGATTACTGGAATATATAAATCTTATTTGGATTATTTGTTTTATTCAAATAAATTAGGATCTGTTAAGCATATGTTTTATCCAGGTCAATGGTCCAAAAAAATTCAAATCTAAATAAACTAATTAGAATGAATCAAATATGCCGTTATTCAATTCGATGAACACTCACAAATAAAACCGTGGTAATATTCATTGTTTTTTTTTTACCAAAGAGCATTTGTTTAAATGATATCAAAGTATGTTAAATATCCCTCCCTAAAATAAGTTGGGTGTTCAAGTGGATTGAAAAAATTAATGTTCAAAAAAACGAACATAGTTTTTCTTATTTTGAGATTTACACGTCATTAATAGAACTCAAATTGAATTGGTCTAGTCTATCATAAGTATATTCAAGTTGTGCCGTCTAGTACTCTAGTCTATAATAAACTGTTATAAAATAAATTTGTAGGTTAAAAAAACAAATATATACATGGGGTCATGCTAAATATGTTGATAATTAACAATGTATAAGATAATAATAAATAAATCATAAATTACAAGAAGAGTACTCAATGCCTGTTATCACATCTTATTTGAATTTTCGTAACATTAGCTCGTTTGCATATGAATGAGAAATCATGTATATGTCGCACCTAGAACTATTTACCCAACTTTATAGTCATGAAAGTTGGGAAAAAAGTTGGTTAAGAAAACTTTAATTAATAAGCAGTCTGAACATGGGAAAAAAAGTTGGTTAGAAAAGGTGAAAGATATATTCAGTCAAGATACAACAGACATTCGAGAAACTCGAGTTCAATAAAATACTCATGGACGGCCAATCATGAAGAAATTGCAACGAAAAAAGTGTGCTGATCCCGTTCATCAAGGTTCATCAAGATTTTAAAAGATATGGTTGTGAAACCATGCACAATTTTGTTGAGTTATAATCGATTATAGAGCGAGCAAGACATAGTTCATAGGAGCAGGGGCGGCTGGGAGGGGGTGCAAACCCGCCTCCCGCACAGGGCCCATCGTTTTAGGGGCACAATTTTATAAATTTTTTTTATATATACTATATATTTTTTATAAAAATTCAATTGTCCCATTATAACATGTAGAGAATTTCCAGAAAAACACGAACACCGGATGAATCGAAAGTCGTGGAACACACTTTCAGATCAAACTATTTGCGGTTCACCCAAATATTTGATCGGATAAAATTCGATTTCGCTCAAACAAATTTTATGTAAAATTCGTAAAATCAATTTTTCTATTGATTTTTTAATATAACAACTTAGGTTAGAAAAAAAATTTCCAAGCTGACCTGGCAGCTCGACCCCAGCCAGGGGCTCTGCCCCTTGGACCCTGCCAGGGGCTGCTGCCCCTTGGACCCCGCTAACCGGGGGCGCTGCCCCCGGACCCCCGCCCCCCTTGGAACCCCCATTGAATTTATAAAATATTAAACAAGCGTGCACCCCACACCCAACTTGTTTAATGATTTCATAATTCATATTGATCGATCAAATTAACCCAATTACACTAAAATATCTAACATAACATTGGTATATTGGTACGTACTTTTAAGTTTGAAAACTATGATTTTGTTATGCTTACGTTAATTGTCACAACATTAGACATTATATATAAAAAAAATTTTATCTAAAAGGGCCTTTTTTTCCCTTTTCGCACGGGGCACTCGAATTCTCGGAGACGCCCCTGCATAGGAGATAGACATGAACAAGAAACTGATGTTAGACTTGAATGACTTGAACAAGGAATTGATGTTAGACTTGAATAAGGTCCTAATAAGAGTCTTGTATTTTCTTTATTTATTAGTTCTCATATCTTTATTATTCATTTCTTTTTAAGTACATTAGTTTCATTAATTTTTATTATTAAAAATAAAATAATATAAAAATTAAGTTTACCCATAACAATTCTTATTATTAAAAATGAAATGGGTAACATCATAATATTAAATGGGTTGAGATGGGTAACACTTAAACACAATGCGTGTCAAGACGAGTAACTAAAAAATATGCAAATGCAATGGATTCAAACATTTAAGAATGATTAATATAACATATTTGATGATAAAATAACTAAAATTATCCAAATGAACTATTTGCTTACTTATAACACATCTAAAGTTAAACTAAATTGATGTTTCTAAAAACAATTCATTTAGACCCGAAATAATTTTGCTGAAAACCCGTTCTAACCCATCCTGACCCGAACCCGTTCTGACCCATTAAGTAACCCGCCCATTTTGCCGGGCATAGAAAAAGGTAAAACAAATATAATTATATAATTAGTATTTAATAAACTTGTGTATTTATTAAAAGAGAGAAAAGAGAAAAGTTGTGTGAACACTACAAGAAAACTGACATTTAGCGGCGACAAAAATAGCCACTAATAGTGCTCAAAATCGCCACTAATAGCTTTAGCGGAGATAGCCAGACAGGTCGCCGCTAAAAGGTAGCCACTAAAAAAACGTCGCTAATGGACAAAAATCGCCGCTAAAAAGTCGCCGCTAATAAGGTTGAATTAACGTAAATAATGGGATGGTCAGGCTCCAAAGCATCCGACACCACAAACCCATACGGCGTCGGTTGAAGCAGGCTATCGACGGGGAACGGCAAGGGACCTCCATCATTCAACATAAATCCGTCCTCGTCACCGCTCAAATCAGAATTGCTACTATCCCATTCCATAAATTTGAAGGACCAATCGTTCACCCCATCAAATTGAACTACGAAGAACAGCAGAAACCTAAAGGGTGTTGCCCAAGGTCGGAGCAGTGGCGGTCCGGATCTTGTGCGACGGCGGTCAGAGCAACGACGTTCGCAGACGGAGGGAGCAGCAACGGCGGCAGCGGCGGCGTTGAAGGGCCGGCACGGAACAAACGATAGGGAGCGGCGGTAGCTTCGAGAGAGAGAGAGAAGAGAGATAGGTGTGGTGAGGGTTCAAGATCGTAAAAGGAGGGTGAGAGTGGGATGCAAGTCGATCGGGAGGGAAATGGTAAAGGAGGGAAAGAAGCCGCTCTTTTTTTCACCTTTAGCTGCGACCGTCGCCGCTATTGCTAACTCGCCGGGGGGCGCCGATTGGCGCCGATTGTCACCGCTAACAGTGTTGCCGCTATTGCACCTTTTTCTTGTAATGGAAGATATTATAGATTTGTTACAAGTGTCTCTATTTATTTTGATTTATTAAATGTAATAGATAAAGGTATGATTAAATAAAAAATCTATTTTGCTTCAGAATGTTTGAAAAGTATTTAAAAAACTCTTCCAGTAACTTTTTAATAATACTTTTATCTCAACTATTCAATTATAGATATAATGGTTCCCAATCTTTCTTACACTTCACATAATTTTAATTCGTCAACGCTTTATCTTTTGCATAAAATGAGCTAAATAATGATACAAATCTATAAAAAATTAAAAAAAAATAATATTTGGAAACACAAATTAAAGGCGTACAATAGGAATTTCCTTTATTTTTTTAAAAAAATTAATTTTATATTTTTTAAAATATGTGCCTACAAATGATTCTTTTTACTTTTTAAAATTTTAGAATTTGTTATTGGGTGGTGTTAAACTTACACCCCAAAAGCATGTTTGCACACCCCTCAAACGCCTCGTAGTGATCACTACGGAGCGTATTGGTACCATTTGTACGGTGTTGGTCAAACGTAATGGCTACTGATTAGACCTAAACGTCTTGTAGTGGCCACTACGAGGCGTATTGGTACGATGTTCTGCAAAAAAGTACCGACATGTCAGTTGATGTGACTCAAACGCCACACTACGTGGCGTATAGGGTAACCCTATATGCCACGTAGTGAACACTACGTGGCGTTTAATGTTTAAAACGTGACAAATCTTTGGTAACTTACGAATTCTTCGTCCATATATACACACATATTGCGTTACAATATGAGACGCTCACTCGAATCACTTGACATATACTTGATCGAGTTTCTCTTGTTTCGTTTATTAGAATATTTACTTTCTACACACATATTTTTGATTTAAAACATGTCTTGGTGGGATGGAAACTTTTTCTTCGGTCAATATTCCGACGTTTCACGAGTTGCTGAAACTTATCAGGTATAAAACTGTATTTAGTTGTTTTTATTGATAATCAAACGACAGACTAATCATACTGTTTTTAAGGATGGGACTGGTGTGCATTCGTCTGAGGCCACAACTAGACCAGTATTGCCAGATCTTAACGAAGAGGTTGTTGCTCAAAATTTGTACTGGCAATTTGATTTAAACCAGGAACCGTGCGTTGACGACGACGTTAACAGGGAATGTTACGCTGGTGAACAATCACACCCGCCCCAAGTTGCGGTTAAAGAGGAAGAAGCTGACGTTGTATAGCAAAATATGGACTGGAATACCAATGAGATAATATGTTTTTCTCTTGTTTTTAGTTAGATGGACATTAGTTTAATGACAACATTGTTTTCAGATATTCATTTCTGTGGAGGAGTTGATGGCATGGGTGAAAAGTAGAGCCCTTGATAATGGATACGTTGTAGTTACCTGACGATCTAAGAAAAAGAAGGGGACCGATGAGGTCAACAAAATCTGGCTTGTGTGTGATCGTGGTGGTGAACACAATAGTACGGCCATCTTAAGGCATACTTGTAGCAAAAAAAATCAGTTGTCCTTTTAAATTAATAAGGATATACGACAGTGATTCTTATGGTTGGAAGGTTCAGGTCAGAAATGACAAACACAACCATGAACCTGCTCAAAATATTGAGGGGCACCCGTTTGTTAGAAGATTGCCTGAGCAGGAACAAAACATGGTACATCATCTGACTGAGCAACACATGGAGAGAGGCCTGATCTTCGGGGGGTGTATGTGACCCGTATTGCTCGGTTTTACGGGCTTATTGATATAGAGCCTGCAGATTTGGAGGTTGTGCACCCTGTTCGAATAGATAGCAGGACGATGCACGGCATGCATATCGTGCAGAAGTTCCCACATCTCGGGCTTCGGTTTGCACTCGAGAAGGGGGTCATTTGGTAGCCAGGGCCAAATGATCTCCATTACAGAGACGACGAGCCCATGCCCCAGCAGCAGCCCCAGCCTCAGCCCCAGCTCCAACTGCAGCCCCCACAGCAGCCTCCACCACATGACGAGGGGGAGCCGCATCAGGATGTGCCACATCAGCATCCTGAGCGCATATACAGAGCCATGCGGCTTCTTGCTCTTGTCGAGGCTATGTTGCAGGGTATTGCCGATGCGACACAGCAGCTCATTCAGCAGCAGGCACACATCCAGCAGCAGCTCGAGCTTAGTCAGCAGCTAGCTCATACCACCGAGCAGCTGGCGCGACGAGTGGATCGGTTGGAGGATCTGATCTCGTGGCATGTGTATATCGAGTTTATCCATGCTCATGCTTAGGGTGTCCAGCTCCCTGCAGTTCCGCGGCCACGAAATTAACCTCCTGTAACAGCAAGTGCCAGATCGTCCGGCAAGTCCGTACGGTATGTGTACTTTCACCTTATTCTATGTGTACATACGTCAGTTTAAACAGTACTTGTATTATCAGAATCCTAAATACAAGAAATCGTTGTACGTATTTTTGTATAAACTTAAATACATTAAGTACAACGTACATTTGAAACATTAGTTGTGTTTATTAAGTGAAAACTTAATTACAGTTAACACAACAAATCATGAGAAACAACGGTATTCAAACGATATTCAGAAACATATCGGTTGCGATCTGATGTCCACAGATGACAGGAATCAGATGACCGACAAGTCAGTACGAAAACAATGTGAAATCATGAAGTATAGTTGAGTCCGACAGTGAGGAAACACAATTAAAACATTAATGCAGTGTTATTTCAGAATGACGGACTGACAGTGTGTTTGCGTGAGTGACGATTCACACAAACATATCTGTGAGTTTAGAGTTCTGAAATAATGACTGAAAAGTAGAAAACAAAAGTCAGAAAGCAAAACCATCGTCGTATTCGTTCGGGTGACGATTCGAACGAATTACGCGCGAAGGTTACGCGATCTGACGAAACGGCAACGAAAACACGTCACGAACGAAAATAATTTAATAAAATCAATAAATAACATTTTACAATTTTGAAACTCATCAAAATAATTAAATTAAATCTTTTTATTTAAAACTATTTAAATTACGCGTAATTTTCCGGTTACGCGACGAAAACACGAACCGAGCAACCGAAACGGACCCGGACACCACTCGTAGTATATAAACCTTAACTAAGTGAGTTTTTTTTATTTTTCATCTCCTCCTTCTCTCTCCAACCCCCATTTCCGGCTACCACCAAACCACCACCAAGAACCACCTTCTCTCATCCATATCTCCCTCGTTTTTCACCCGATTTGAGTGATTCTTTCGCCCACGCGTAGCCCCCGACGTCCTCTACACAAAAGTACAACGGATCGGAGGTGAAGCCAACAAAATCCGAGGTAAAATTTAACCTAAAGATTCGAAAAATAGGGTTTTCTGAACTTTTGTTCAGCCCTTGACCATAACCGGGTCAACCTGTTCATTCGAGACCTACACCTTCGCAAAAACCATTCCAGGTCTTGGGTTGGAACATGGGTGAACAACTATGGCCGCCCTACAACAGTTGTCTGTCGAAAGAAAATCCTCCGGCCGAATGAACAAGAGGTGACCGAACCAGCACCTTCGGTGCCCATTCGCCGAATCACCAGGCATCATTCACCACCCATTCGACCGGCCGAGATCTCCTCATTCGAACCTCTTCATTCGCCGGCCACCCCTCAGTCGCCCTAGAACCATTCGCCGAACCAACTGCCGACTGAAATAACACCTTCGGCCATGCTCATTCGAAACTCTTCCATTCGGTAGTCACCTCATTCGCCCAACCCCACTAGCTGCTATCCTATTCGGCACAACCACCCCACTCCCATTCGACAGACACCTTTGGCCTAACAGGAGTTTCATTCGGCCAACTCTCTTCACCACTAGACTGACCTGATTCGGTCACACCCATTCATCCAGTCAGCTCACGGTGGTCACAGGCCCAACATCATGTGTGAGCCCAATATCATTTCCTTTGTTCCAGTCCACTCAGTCGACCCAACATAGTTGGCTAGGCCTAATGTGGTTACTGTTGAGTCCAACATCATTTGAACCAGCCCAAGCACCTACACGGGGCCCATGTCATTTGGCTCAACAACAATATCATACTACTCATGAAATTCATTGGGCCCACAACACTTTGTTCTGGCCAATTAAAACTTGATCAGTCCATCACTTTACTCGGCCCACAGTTCATTTGGTTCGGCCCATCAAACCCTTGGAGGCCCAACAGGAAATAGATGGCCAAGAACCACCAATTTTGGACTCAAAACCCACTGTTTTTGGACCTAAGGCCACGAATCTGGCCCAACACCCCAAATTTTAGGCCCACAATTGTTTCAGCCCTTGTAAGCTAGGCCCAGCTTGGCCCATGAACTCTTTTGGCGAAGGCCTGAGACAAAACCCATAGGGCCCAGTAAAATCAGCCCGAGGCCCATAAAGACTAATCCAAGGCCTATTTTGAGGCCCTTGTTCTTATTTTTGAAGCCACTTTGTTATGGACTTGGCCAACAATCTGTTTCTGGCCCACTTCCGATTCCTACAGCCCAATATGACTCTAGGCCCAACAAATATTGCCTAGGCCCACCTTTGGCCCAACCATTTCCTTAGAAGCCCAATGGAGGCCCACAAAGCTACTTGAACTCTAGCCTTTGTAACCTTTGGCAAGGCCTTTGTGATTCAACACCACATATCATTGGCCCAACTTAATTTGTTGGCCCACATGACTAAAGAACTATTATAACTCGTTAATTCAACCAATGTTTTAAAAACCGGTTCGAACCGGCCGGTTTAACCGGTTCAACCGGTTGCCGGTTACTAAACCGGTACGAAACACTCCGGTATTATGCAGGTTTATTTGATTGATTGTGCCGCCGGTTTAATCCGGTTTTACCGGTAAAACCGGTATTTCCGGTTTAAAAAAAACACAAAATTTCGGTTTTTAAGCGATTTTTGGCTTTTAAGCGATCGTGAACTTGATGCGTTTAACAAGCCAATGTCATAATCCTATTATGCACTTTTATTTAAAAAACAATTATTAGAATTTGAGTACTTTTAGATTGTTTTGCATGAATTTGTGTATTTTTGAATTGTTTTTGGATGAATTTGTATAATTTTTGGAAACTTATTTGAGTATAAGTTGTATTTTTATGAAATTTTATGGTTAATTAGTGTGTCTGGTTGTACCGGATGTGTGTCCGGTTGAACCATCCGGTACAACCCGGTTCAACCGGTTGAACCATTTTTTAGCAAAATCCGGTGAGCCTAAAATACCGGTTTTTAAAACATTGAATTCAACACTAATATGTGGTAAAATTCATGATAACCAAGTGATTACTATCAAAAAGGCAACTTTGGTAACAAAGTTTGTAACATTTATAACATGACTTCATGAAACTACAAATGGGCTTTAAATATAAACTTGATGAAACAAGAATAAATCAAGGAAAGTCTATGGATTACAAGAACCAATGACAAATAAAGATGGGCCAACAGAGACCGAAGACTTTGAGTGTTGGCCAAAGCTTATGGCTAACACATACATTCACACATAAAATCCCTATAATTCATACTAATGAGTTATAAACATCGTGAAATCAATACAGGATCGTGAAAGTACACTCAAGTACAATTAAGAGCGCGTACCTTCTTGTTTAAGCTAAGTCAAACACAACAACTACAAGGTGAGTTCATATGCCCCTTTTTACTTTAAATCTTTACTGATTTTAACTCTCGGGGCTGAGAAACATGTTGCTTTTATTTATTTAAAAGTTGCTTAACATGTTATTTATACTTTGATTTGATAATATTAAATTGCTTATTATCATATATCATTGTATGCATGCTTGTATGATTATGAGATAACAGGGAAACTCAGATGATTATGATAAGATAAATTCTTAATCATCAATACATTATAATAACTTAGTTATAAGATTATAACTTATAACACTTAGTTATTTCCACATGATCAGATACTTAATCAATTTACACTTAATTACATAATGAGGCTTTGGGAACACATGGATTCAGTAAATGATGATCATGATAACGTAACTTCATGGGATTCTTATCATTTACAGTAAATGATGATCATGATAACGTAACTTCATGGGATTCTTATCATTTAAACCTAATTAACATAATGTAATAAGACAAGTTCTTATTCGACTTTGTTAAGTACACGAGAACAATCCCACACGGATACTTTGGGATCACATGGATTCAGTAAATGATGATCATGATAACGTAACTTCATGGGATTCTTATCATTTACAGTTAATGATGATCATGATAACGTAACTTCATGGGATTCTTATCATTTACACATAATTAACATAATGTAATAAGACAAGTTCTTATTCGACTTTGTTAAGTACACGAGAACAATCCCACACGGATACTTTGGGATCACATGGATTCAGTAAATGATGATCATGATAACGTGTCACACCCCCACCCCTCGTCACCTCGTGTCTGGTCTGACGTCACTGAATCGGTTGCGGAAGCATAATGGTGATGTCTCTGAGGTGAGGTGTGACTTACTTGAACCAATATCATAAGCACACAGATTAACTTAAAGTATTTACATTACCAGGGTGTCGCAATCAAAACCACATTACAACTATATTTATTTAATTACAATACTAATTATTAAAGTGCAAATAACTCAAAGTGCATCCTCACCGGCTATTCCTGCTTACCTGCAAAAAGGTTTGAGTTTGAAACGTCAGCACAAAGCTGGTGAGATCGACAGTTCAATTTAAAACAATATGATATGATAAGCACGTTCTCAAAAGTTCAGTTCTGGATAACCATGGGACCTGTATCTAGTTCCTTTCGGACGTCTAGTCTGTCTCAAGATATTACCCGTCGGTACATATCTTAGTGCCTCATTATCTTAATGTCTATCACACCATTAAGAAGTTCAGGAAACAGATAACAAACATTCACACAAGGGGAGATGCAATCCTCCCAGCGAATGGGGTGTCAACCAATAGTACTATCAATGTTTTCTGCTCGGCCACACATGGGTTCACTAGATACAGTTCAAAAATGAGGACTTTCAGTGTCATGATAGAGTTCAGTCTACAGGCCAAAATCCCATGAAATCCCACAAAAGTCACAACAATCACATGAAATCACACATATATCAGTGATACATATCATATGTTCATTAACAGTTCAACAATGTTCCCCGATGTTTGAAAAAGATTAAAAATAAAAGGGGTTGTACGAAACTCACCTGATGATAATAGGGTAGCAGTGTATCACCAAACTGATAGTACAGAGATGATTCTGCATTTAGTTATCTTTAATAAGTTATTTATGTTCTAGTTTACTGATTAGATCCTTCTGAACGTTCAATGTCAAAGACATTGCTTAGTAAATCATCAACTCGATATTAATTATATAATTAATTAATTTAAGGTTATATCATACAATGTATGATAATGTAGGAACCTACATTGCATTAGATTCCTAACATAAAGTTGATGACACTCTAGATTAATCAGAATAATCTCAGATTAACCAAATAGTTAATGTTGTTGATTATAATGCTAAAACAGTTTCTAGATGATTTAATGGCTTAGGAGTGATTAATCCTTATTATTGATTACCCAAATATCATGAAATATCACAATGTAGGATCAGAATAGGTGAAATAACCAGATTTAACATACTAATCTGACTGTTATCACAAACATCAGATAATCATTCCAATGAGTATGTTAATGATTATGATTAGTTTGAAACACTTGGATTTAACCTTTGCATTTCAAAGATTAATCAAACTAATCACCTACATTGTCATAATCAAATGGTTTAAACCATTATAATCATAGGTATGATTTCATGCAAACCGGGCATCACAACGGATCAAAACAAGGATTTAACCGTTAGAACTTCGTGTTCTTCGTTTATAATCAATCCTAGCCATCATCTAGGCAATAATCAACAATCCTAACTATCTCATTACGTTCAAAATCAAGATCTAATCAATCAAAATCAAACTAGAAGGTTAAAACGAACCGTTACCTGTTCTGACGAATTTCTGCGCGTATAACAACGATCAGGACTTGTATATATGATTCCTGGGATGATCCGGATGTTTAGAAGGCTTTGATTTGAAGTATGAAGGTGTTAGATGAAGAAAATATCGCCTGGAGGTCGAACTGAGTCGAGAAAATATGTTTTTGAGTTTTTCCAGACGTTCTGATCGTTTAAACACAATCCTTGCCGACATAGCCAGCCAGGCGTATCGCCTGGCTCCCTGCACCCACGTCAGGCGTACCGCCTGACCCGTTTTTCTTCCAATATTTGATTTAAACTTCGTTTCGCGATTCCGGGAGCATACGAACTCCGTTTTGCGCGCGGTTTTCGCCCACGTTCATCATTTTTCACATACTATCAATCCCCAATAACAAAAGTTACTAAATCCTCGTGGATTTCAAGCACGACCAAATGTGCTCATGTCATTAATGCCGAATTCTTCGTACGCAACTGTCACAGTCTCCTCCTGTTAGAGGAATTTCGTCCCGAAATTTAGTGAAAGACTTACGGGATAACAATTGATCATGAAAATAAATGTGGGTATTTCTGTTTCATCTGATCTTCACGTTCCCACGTATATTCGGGTCCACGCTGTGAATTCCACCGAATTTTGACAATAGGTATGCGACTGCGTTTCAGTACCTTCACCTCTCGATCCATTACTTCAACTGGTTCTTCCCTGAATTGAAGTTTCTCATCAATTTGGATTTCTTTCAGAGGTACGATCAAGGATTCATCGGCTAGACATTTCTTCAAATTTGATACATGGAAGACATCATGAACGTTATCGAGTTCAGGAGGTAATTCAAGTCTGTAAGCCACTGGTCCAATTCGTTCAAGAATTTTAAATGGCCCTACAAATCTTGGCGAAAGTTTACCTCGCTTCCCGAATCTGAAACTGCCTTTCCAAGGTGACACTTTCAACATTACTAGATCACCGATTTGAAATTCCAGTGGTCTACGGCGATTATCAGCATAACTCTTTTAACGATCGCGAGCAGCTTTAATTCGTTCTTGAATGAGTGCGATCTTATCAGTTGTTTCCTGAATGAATTCTGGGCCAATGATTTGGTTTTCACCTACTTCTGACCAACAGATAGGTGATCTACATTTACGTCCATAAAGTGCTTCGAATGGAGCGCATTGAATACTGGTATGGTAGCTGTTATTATATGAGAATTCAACAAGTGGAAGATGAATATCCCAGCTACCTCCGAAATCAATCACACAGCTTCTGAGCATGTCTTCAAGAGTTTGATTTGTTCGTTCAGTCTGCCCGTCAGTTTGTGGATGATAAGCTGTGCTCATATTGATTTGCGTGCCCAGAGCATTCTGAAGAGTTTGCCAAAATCGTGACATAAATCGACTATCTCTGTCGGAAATGATAGAGATCGGTATTCCATGTCGAGATACAATCTCATTAACATAAAGTTTAGCGAGTCGATCCATAGAATAGTCTTCTCGGATGGGTAAGAAATGCGCAGATTTCGTAAGGCGATCAACGATAACCCATATAGAGTCATGATTACGTGATGTTCTGGGTAATCTAGTAATGAAATCCATAGAAATCTGATCCCATTTCCACATGGGAATCTCAGGTTGTTGCAATAACCCAGAAGGTCGTTGATGTTCAGCCTTGACTTTGAGACATGTTAAACATTGATCCACATATTCAGCTATTTGTTTCTTCATTCCAGGCCACCAGTAAAAGTCTTTAAGATCTTTATACATTTTATCAGCACCTGGATGAATAGAATACCTGGATTTATGCGCCTCATCCAAGATAATAGTTCGAGAGTTACCGAATAAAGGAATCCACATTCGGTCTTTGAAATACAACAGTCCATCAGCCTTAGTATCGAGTTTCTTATCTAATCCTCTTAGTCCCTCAGCAGAATAGTTCGTTGCTTGTAAAGCTTGTTGCTGAGCGTCTTTGATTTGAGGAATTAGACTGGTTTGAATAGTCATACCTAACGCTTTCACACGTAAAGGCTTGACTCGTTCCTTGCGACTTAAAGCATCAGCTACAACATTTGCTTTGCCTGGGTGATAACGAATTCACAGTCATAATCGTTTAACAGTTCAACCCATCGCCTCTGTCGCATGTTCAACATTTTCTGATCTAGAATGTGTTGGAGGCTTTTGTGATCAGTGTATATAATACACCTAGTTCCGTATAGATAATGTCTCCAAATCTTGAGTGCAAACACTACTGCACCAAGTTCTAGATCATGTGTGGTATAGTTTTTCTCATGTACTTTCAGTTGTCGAGAAGCATAAGCAATTACCTTATCCTTCTGCATTAGAACACACCCAAGACCTTGACGTGAAGCATCACAATACACTGTGAAGTTATCAGTACCTTCCGGTAGTGTCAAGATAGGTGCATTACAGAGTTTATGTTTCAACAGTTGGAACGCCTCCTCCTGTTGAGAACTCCATATAAACGGTTGATTTTTCTGTGTCAATGTAGTCAGTGGCAAGGCTATCTTTGAAAAGTTCTTGATAAACCGACGATAATAACCTGCCAACCCCAAGAATTGACGTATTTCAGTCGGGGTTCGTGGTGTCTCCCATTGTTTCACCGCCTGAATCTTACTGGGATCCACTTGAATACCGTTTTGATTTACTACATGACCAAGAAATTGAACTTCTCGTAACCAGAACTCACACTTGGAGAATTTGGCATATAATTTTTCACGTGCCAAAAGTTCTAGAATTAATTTCAAGTGTTGAGCATGTTCTTGTTGATTTCGAGAATAAATAAGAATATCATCAATAAACACAATCACAAATTTATCCAGATAAGGTCTACATACTCGATTCATCAGATCCATGAAAACTGCTGGTGCATTTGTTAAACCAAACGGCATTACTAGAAATTCGTAATGTCCGTATCGAGTTCTGAAAGCAGTTTTAGGAATGTCATCATCATGAATACGTAACTGATGATATCCAGATCTTAAATCGATTTTTGAAAAATAAGTAGCACCTTGTAGTTGATCAAACAGATCATCGATACGAGGTAGTGGATAACGGTTCTTGATTGTCAGTTTATTGAGTTCCCTGTAGTCAATACACATTCTGAATGAACCATCCTTCTTTTTCACAAAAAGAATAGGTGCTCCCCAGGGTGAGAAACTAGGTCTGATAAAACCTTTGTCTAACAGTTCTTGCAATTGACCTGAAAGTTCTTGCATTTCGGATGGTGCAAGCCGATACGGGGCTTTAGCAACAGGTGCTGCACCTGGAATCAAGTCGATTCGAAATTCAACTTGTCTCACTGGGGGTAATCCTGATATGTCCTCAGGAAAAACTTCAGAAAAATCCTTGACTATTGGGATATCTGTGATTTGTTTAGGTAAAGAATTGTGCTCAGTCACATGTGCTAGGAAAGCATAACAGCCTTTCCTTAAGAATTTCTGAGCTCGCATACAAGATATGATACCAAGTTTTCTACCTGCTCGTTCTCCTTGAACTATCAGTGTATTACCGTTAGGTAATGGAATACGGATCACCTTGTTTTGACACACAACTTCCGCTTGGTTATTAGAAAGCCAGTCCATACCAACAACGACATCAAAGCTCCCAAGCTCAATAGGAAGTAAATCAATATCGAAAAGATGATCATTCAAATTCAAGGAACATCCTTGAATAACACTGTTAGTTTTGATCAACTTGCCGTTAGCAAGTTCAATAACATAAGGAGTTTCTAGATCTACCGTAGGCAATGAAATTAATGATGCAAATTCAGGAGAGATAAAGCTCTTATCCGCTCCTGTGTCAAACAAAACTGATGCGTATAGATTATTAAGAAGAAACGTACCAGTAACAATATTTGCATCATGTCTCGCCTCGGTCGCACCAATCTGAAAAGCTCTTCCCCTAGCTTCAGTTCCCGGATTGGTGTTATTGTTCGGACAGTTTCGTATGAGATGATCAGGGCTTCCACATTTGTAACATGACCGGTTGGTTTGAGTGGTTTGTCGTGGTGCTTGGTTTGGTGTCTGAGCAGGAAAGTTGCAATATTTAGCATAATGTCCAACTCGGTTACAGTTCAGACAAACAGGACATGGTCCCGTGTGATGTAGTGGACACTTATTGCATTTGGGCGCCTGCCCAGTATAAGTTTTCCTCTCAGGAACATTTGCACCATAGTTTTTCACAGTTGGCTTGCTCTGGGTGATCTCAGCCGGAGCCTTCGCCTTGGTTTTGCCAAACCACTTTCGTTTGGTACCTTTTGACACATTCGAGGTACCGACATCACTACGATTATGAACCGTCTGAGGTTTCAAAGACAGAGTACCACTCCTTACCGCCTCATTGGTAAGCTTAGTGGTCAAAAGAATCGTATGTTTCAGGGTTGTAGGTTCAGCAGCAGTCACCATTCCTCGTATCTGAGGAATCAGACCCTTAATGTACTTCTCGATTAAAGCGGCTTCCGTAGGAAACATGTCGGGAAGTAAACAAGTGAGTTCATGAAACCGATCGGTGTGAGCAAGACAATCAGCACCGATCATAGAGTGATTCCAGAATTCCTCCTGGAGTTTTTGAATTTCAGTGATGGGACAGTACTCTGATCTAATCAGAGTTTTGAAATTGTTCCAGCCCATCGAGTCAACTGTGGCTGAACCCAAAGTCTTGGCCTGGGTATTCCACCAGGTCAAAGCTGAGTCTTTCAAAGAACAGGCAGCATAAGACACCTTATGCTCCTCCAAACACTGACTGATTTTGAGCTTAGTTTCCATCTCCTCAATCCACCTTATTAGACCAGCCGCTCCTTCTTTGCCAGTAAAAGTAGGAGGGTTACAGGAAGCAAAATACTTGTAAGTACATCCCTGTCGTGGTGGATCAGGAACAATGGTAGTTGTACCGGTAGTGGTATGAGTTTCAACGTGACCACCAGTAGCATTATGTTCAACATGATCGTGTTCCTCACCAGAACCTGCAGTGATATGTGGTTGGTGTTGTGTCAGAACACCACAAGCAGATAGTTGTTCACGCACAATACGAGCTATCATAGCCTCATTTGTTTCAGATCCGCTTGTACCAGCAGGTGGAACAATGCCTGCTCCAGGGTTCACTGGTGGAGTAGTATGCGTTTCCAAGTTCCCAGGTGGGACCACGTTCGCTTCCGGATTAACATGCGGATCCGGATTTGATTCAACATTCAGAGGTGGAATTTGATTCGGTTCAGGGTTTGTAATGTTCTGAGTAGCTCTCTTAGCTGGTCGACCTCGTTTAGGAGCCATTATTCTGCTCACAAGCAGACAAAACTCAGGTCAGTTCAAGAACATTAAGGATATAACCCGTTCTATCACATAAATACAATCCCATTCAGTTACACTGAAAATTTGCATTGACATGTGATATAAGAATACAGTATAACTACATAAATTCAGTCTAGACATGTTCACATTACACACAGATCACACAATTATTCGTAGTTATACTTAGTCCTGTGATTTCAAAAACATGTTAGAGTCTTACCCAGCTCATTGCATTGCAACACATGTTTTTAAAGATATGTTCATACAGGACTAGGATATGTTCTCACATAAGTTCTCTAATATGTTCTCAGTTCATACACTAAGTTCCCATATAACCAATAGATATGTTCTCGTACAGTATGGCTCTCGTACTGTACTTTAGTTACAGACACATTCACAATTAGATACGTTCACAATTCAGACATGTTCTCGTACAGTATGGCTCTCGTACTGTACTTTAGTAACAAATATATTTGCATACAGTATTGCTCCGTACTGTATTCCAGTAAAATATATATTTTAGTTCGATATATTCGCATACAGTACTGCTCCCGTACTGTAATTCAGCGAAATATATATTAATTTGACATGTTCTCACACAGAATTGTTTATAGTCCACACAAGGTTATTAGAAAAACATAATTCACACAACACCTAAATAGTACATTACACAGATCGATACACAAAACACCCATTTTATTTCATCATTATCATTATTGATTTTATACAGACCACCAAACAACACAAGACACTACCATCAGATAAAGAAAAGAACAGAAAAGAACTCCCCTATCTACACCCTGATGCTCTGAAAATCCCAAACTGATCTTCTGTACATACTTAACGCATAAAGTATGATAAGAAGGAAAGTATCATGGCCACTATTGCCATGACTACTGCCAGGATCATCATCCTGGTCTCGGTACTCGCCGCTCCAAACCATGCCAAAAACTCTGTCGCTCTCTCTCTCACCCAACCCCATCCCTCAGTCATCCATGCCACTTGCCGCCAAAATGCAGCAAGCATAATCTGTCCCCATGTCATCCTCAGTCTATCATCCATCGCGGTTCTCCAGGCTCGAGTATCGGTGTCCAACGCCTTCACTTGATCCATCAGGGTCAAGTGAGAAGTGAGGATATCTAATATGGTCATACGTGTATCCTCAACCGTAGCCTGACACTGCTGTAAACTCTGCTGTGTCCCCTGCAAGTTCTGAGTAACTTGCTGCAACTGTGCTCTCAGCTCTGCCTGATGGGAGGATTCTCCCATCTCGTGTATGGCATGAAACTCGTCCCTGGGAGCCAGCTGCTTCCGGGGAGGTAGTCCTGTGGTCTTGCGGGCTTGACCCCGCATACGCCGCAACCCGTCCCAAACGGGTACTCTAGGAGGTGATATACTCTGCATCCGATCCGCAACGGGATCAACCTGAGGTGAGTGAGGAGGACTAGGTATAATAGGGAGTGCTGGTGGTGGTGGTGTAACTGGTCTAGGCTCTAATGGTGAATGTGGTAATGCTGGTTGTGCCTGTGGCACTACAGATGGAGCTCGTGAGGCTGCAGTCGATGCCTCCGAAGAATCTAAATCCGGTGCTGAGCTAGAGCTCGGAGTACCATCCCTCATATCATGAGGAGCTAGCTGATACTGTTCGCCTCGATCTGCCATCGCTGTACAATAAAAATCTCTAATCAGTATCATGAAAGAAATATATTGAAAAATAAAATTCAACATACACATGATATGAGACATCCTCCTATCTTAACGCAACTATTCGTTATTACTATTGTTAATGTTTTGCTTGAATTAAATCAAACTAGAATGCACACGTGTTGCAAATTTCAGTTATGCTGGCCACTCATAACTGGAATTTGTACCACCTGATTATCCTGGCTTAATTCAAAACAAGTTTTGTTCAATATTAATGTTCGGTGCTCTCTGTGTTACTATACGAGCCTATGGTTATAGTCTAGGTCTCTAAGTCAACCTAATTCTCTATAACCTGTGGCTCTGATACCACCCTGTCACACCCCCACCCCTCGTCACCTCGTGTCTGGTCTGACGTCACTGAATCGGTTGCGGAAGCATAGTGGTGATGTCTCTGAGGTGAGGTGTGACTTACTTGAACCAATATCATAAGCACACAGATTAACTTAAAGTATTTACATTACCAGGGTGTCGCAATCAAAACCACATTACAACTATATTTATTTAATTACAATACTAATTATTAAAGTGCAAATAACTCAAAGTGCATCCTCACCGGCTATTCCTGCTTACCTGCAAAAAGGTTTGAGTTTGAAACGTCAGCACAAAGCTGGTGAGATCGACAGTTCAATTTAAAACAATATGATATGATAAGCACGTTCTCAAAAGTTCAGTTCTGGATAACCATGGGACCTGTATCTAGTTCCTTTCGGACGTCTAGTCTGTCTCAAGATATTACCCGTCGGTACATATCTTAGTGCCTCATTATCTTAATGTCTATCACACCATTAAGAAGTTCAGGAAACAGATAACAAACATTCACACAAGGGGAGATGCAATCCTCCCAGCGAATGGGGTGTCAACCAATAGTACTATCAATGTTTTCTGCTCGGCCACACATGGGTTCACTAGATACAGTTCAAAAATGAGGACTTTCAGTGTCATGATAGAGTTCAGTCTACAGGCCAAAATCCCATGAAATCCCACAAAAGTCACAACAATCACATGAAATCACACAGATATCAGTGATACATATCATATGTTCATTAACAGTTCAACAATGTTCCCCGATGTTTGAAAAAGATTAAAAATAAAAGGGGTTGTACGAAACTCACCTGATGATAATAGGGTAGCAGTGTATCACCAAACTGATAGTACAGAGATGATTCTGCATTTAGTTATCTTTAATAAGTTATTTATGTTCTAGTTTACTGATTAGATCCTTCTGAACGTTCAATGTCAAAGACATTGCTTAGTAAATCATCAACTCGATATTAATTATATAATTAATTAATTTAAGGTTATATCATACAATGTATGATAATGTAGGAACCTACATTGCATTAGATTCCTAACATAAAGTTGATGACACTCTAGATTAATCAGAATAATCTCAGATTAACCAAATAGTTAATGTTGTTGATTATAATGCTAAAACAGTTTCTAGATGATTTAATGGCTTAGGAGTGATTAATCCTTATTATTGATTACCCAAATATCATGAAATATCACAATGTAGGATCAGAATAGGTGAAATAACCAGATTTAACATACTAATCTGACTGTTATCACAAACATCAGATAATCATTCCAATGAGTATGTTAATGATTATGATTAGTTTGAAACACTTGGATTTAACCTTTGCATTTCAAAGATTAATCAAACTAATCACCTACATTGTCATAATCAAATGGTTTAAACCATTATAATCATAGGTATGATTTCATGCAAACCGGGCATCACAACGGATCAAAACAAGGATTTAACCGTTAGAACTTCGTGTTCTTCGTTTATAATCAATCCTAGCCATCATCTAGGCAATAATCAACAATCCTAACTATCTCATTACGTTCAAAATCAAGATCTAATCAATCAAAATCAAACTAGAAGGTTAAAACGAACCGTTACCTGTTCTGACGAATTTCTGCGCGTATAACAACGATCAGGACTTGTATATATGATTCCTGGGATGATCCGGATGTTTAGAAGGCTTTGATTTGAAGTATGAAGGTGTTAGATGAAGAAAATATCGCCTGGAGGTCGAACTGAGTCGAGAAAATACGTTTTTGAGTTTTTCCAGACGTTCTGATCGTTTAAACACAATCCTTTCCGACATAGCCAGTCAGGCGTATCGCCTGGCTCCCTGCACCCACGTCAGGCGTACCGCCTGACCCGTTTTTCTTCCAATATTTGATTTAAACTTCGTTTCGCGATTCCGGGAGCATACGAACTCCGTTTTGCGCGCGGTTTTCGCCACGTTCATCATTTTTCACATACTATCAATCCCCAATAACAAAAGTTACTAAATCCTCGTGGATTTCAAGCACGACCAAATGTGCTCATGTCATTAATGCCGAATTCTTCGTACGCAACTGTCACATAACGTAACTTCATGGGATTCTTATCATTTACAGTAAATGATGATCATGATAACGTAACTTCATGGGATTCTTATCATTTACACATAATTAACATAATGTAATAAGACAAGTTCTTATTCGACTTTGTTAATCACATGAGGACAATCCCACACGGAAACTTTGGGATCACATGGCGGGATAGGAGAGAATGGAATGCATTTTAATCTGATTACGTGAGGATTAAAATGGATTCCATTCGGATTCTATACGCTACATTTGGAGACATATGATGAACAGTTAACTAATACTTTTAATTAAATTAAAAGTGTAACATAAAAGTTAACCTCACAAGTAATAGAATAATACAAGGATCAGATTTAAATAATCTAAATTCCTTAATTCAACGAGGGTTATCAATACTTCGGTTTGATGACTAAACCCCTCTTACTATATTATTATTCTACATATGATTACACAGCGGACAATTCGGATAGTTGGGAAATGGATATCTTTAGTTGTATCGTAAGTGGTGTGGAACTTGGTTGAGTATGTGGTGGGATAGCGTCTGGGCTTGACCCTTTCGTGATTCCCTATATATAAGCATACTTAGTTAGGTGATATACTACTTGTACATATAACTAAGGAGAGGCCATTGGGTGAAACAGGTGAAACAAGTATACAAGCAACAATTATATCATTGTGAATGTGTGAATGATCAGTCAATGGTTTTCAATTTACTTACTTATGAACTCACCAACCTAGTGTTGACTTTGTTTAAATTACATGTTTTCTCAGGTGACGAACAGGTGTAGATACTATATGCAAATGATAAGCTAGTGGACTCATAGAAGACCTAGCTTTCTTTTGATTGCATACTTTTGATATGACAGAACATTGAATCACTTTTGAATATCTTGTACAGATCAAGATATAAACTCATTGATTCTTTTTGATTAGATTTACTTAGTTAAATTATGATGTACAATGTAATTTAACTTTGTAATTCTAATTCATGTCATGGTTAGCATTTCTCATTTATATCTCATGTGCTATGTAAACAATCTGATCATTTGATTATCAACTCAATGATATCGCGCCCCGGGAACATTCCGCCCGACGGGAAAACACGATCCGTTCCCGCCGGCCCGGGGTGTGACACCTCCTCCCCCTCCACCTCCACCTCCACCTCACGATGGTTAGTTAGTATTTTCAGTTATATTTGTATTTGTTATGTGTAAACAAACACTTGTATTCATGTTTATGTTTTGTATATATTTGGTTGTTTTGGTTGATGATGCGTGTATATATTTAGTTGTTTTGATTTGTGATGCGTGTTTATTATTTAAATATGTTTTGGTTGGTGATGCATTATTTATCATATTATTCTGTAACATCAATATGTTTAGACAAATAACATCATTTATATATCAATTAATTAATATATTTAAATTATTATTAAAAATAATTAAAAACATTTTTAGATTTCAAAACTTAGCTTAACATATGTAATTTAAAAAGATTTGACTCTTAAAAAAAGTTTTAAACAAGTTTTAAAAACAATTAAAAATAAACGAAGCTAGAGACCGTAAAACATAAAAAACAAGTTTTAAACAAAACTATTAGATTTTTACAAACAAAAAACATGCGTTTAAAAAAAATAACCAAACGAGATACCGTAACGAGAGATACATCGCAAAGTATAAACGTAATGAGAGATACGTCGCAAAATATAAAAAATAAGCTTTAAACAAAACTATTATATTTTTAAACAAAACTAGTATATTTTTACACCCCAAAAACATATTCAAACAAACTAAAACTGCCAAATTTAATTTTTTTAACCCTATACGCCCCGTAGTGGTCACTACGGGGCGTATAGGTCTGACACTGACAAGAGAATGTCTGACTCGTTTAAGGTTGTCAGGTTTGGGGTCAAAACGCCCCGTAGTGGGGGCATGTGGGTGGCGGTGGGGTGTTGAAATATGTTTTTGGGGTGTGTAGATAACCCCACCCTTGTTATTTCTTGGTTGAATGCATATGTGACGGGGTGTTCATCGGATCAGATAACAGTTTATTCGGGTTTGGTTGTTCGGATTTGAAAATTTTAAGACCTTATCCGAAACCCGACCCGATCCGAATTTGAAAATTTTCTATCCGATCCGAATCTATCCGAAAAACCCGAATAAACCTATTTTTTCATCCGAATAATCTGAACAACCCAAATAAACAGGGTTTATTCGGGTTATTCGGATTGAATTCGGATATCCGATCCGAATAAAGAGGATTTTGGATATCCGATATCCGATCTGATCCGAATTCGGAAAACGGATATCCGATCCGAATCTATCTGAATATCCGAATCTTTGATTCGGATCGGTTTTTTCGGATTTCGGATACGATTCGAATTTCGGATACGATTGGGATTTCGGATACGATTCGGATTTCGGATTTTTTGAACACCCCTATATGTGTGTGTATATTGAAACAAGAAAAAAATTAATATAACAAATTTATACCTAGGATGAGATGAAGAAAACTTAGAAGGCCGCCTCTCTCTCTGTTTTTTTTTATTAAAGAAATACTAATAGATATTTACTAGCAGGTTGAAGAAGAACAAAGATAACAATGGCATAAAGCCATAAAGAATTGATTATGAACCACCGAAAAGTAGCTGACACCTGTACCTGAAAGAAAGACAAACGTACAAGACACATCTCACATCTAAAGCGCTTTTTTTTTTTCTTTTGTTTTTTTTTTTTTGAACGATAGACTAATACATCTCTAAAACCATCCGTAATGGTCTTCCCGTGGAAACAACGGGATCCCGCGGTAAGGCGGCTTCCGGCGGAAACACCGCCTCCCTCTCCGGCGACCTCAAATTCGATTGGCCAGTGGCTCCCGCGCCCCACTTTCACCTCTCTTTTGTGATTGGTGGGGAAGGTTTTTGTGTGGGGATGGGGTGATGACGTGACACAATGGGGAAGGTTTTTTCAGTGAGTTGACCATTAAGTGATTTTAAAATTTTCAATGATGAGGGATTTCAGTTGGACGGGTATTACGGATGATCTAAGTCATCCGGGTAAACATAACAGGGAAAGATCATCATGTTTGTGAAACATAGACAACAATAAGGCTATGTTAGTGGCCTCGTGAGTGGATGTGAGGGCATGGGTCACGCTATCATTACGCTTTCCATCCATTATATATGGGGTGTGATCAGGTGGCTTAATATTTTGAAAGTTCAATACAAATACAAAAGTTGAGACTCTTTTCGTAAAATTTTTTTTTCTTATGATAAAAAATTCTTGTTCAAAATTAAAAAATATATATATACATAAGCTAATTTTCCTTTATCTATATAAGTTTACTATATTTATGATTTAAAATCAATTTAGAATAACATAATCTTCTTAGATTTCCTATAAAAATTAGCTACGTATAGATGTTTAAATATTTCACTCGTAATATCATTAATATATTTATTTCAACGTCAAACAAATGTGAAACAAAAAACGAAGAAGGTGTGCTTACTTGAAAAAAAAACCCTAAAAACACTTTCTCTTTTAATAATATGAGATATCTTTATTTTTTTCTAGATCCAAATTAACAAAAAAAATCAATGGGATGAGTGTAAATAAATAACCTGAATGAAATGGGCCTCATAAATTTGGTGACCCTAGCCCCTAGGCAATTGACTCAACTTTTATTAACAAAAGTCGGCACTGCATGCTTACATGCGTGTAATATATGTGTGTCTATGCACACACATACACATGCAAAGTCTAAAATATAAAGTCATTATTTGCGATTATTACGAAATATGCGTGAAATTATTACTCATCACACGTGAATGATTAATACTTATATAATAATGAGTCACTTACATCAATAGATGAATTATGCGTGATAAATGTATTTATGAATTACATTATCACGCATGAAATTATGTCAATGGCCCTCTTGTAACACGCGTTGGCAATCACCTAGTTGACAACAATTTTAAGTAACCAATCCTTCTCTTTGTTTATATATGTATATATATATATATATAGGATTAGGATCAAGTAAAAATGGTGAGATTAGTGAGAAGGGTGAGAAACAATATTAGCCATTGGATTAAACATGTGATTAATTTTCAAGAGCGGGTACTTAAGGAAAAAAAATTTATTTAAGATATTATATATATTATTTACGTATATGATTGTGTTTTCAATGTCGATGACATTGGATGTGCCAACCTCAGCCGTGACTTGACCGTTTCATCCCGGCCAATCAAAGATAAGGTTTTGGTGAACTCTTAAACAAGCATTTGTAACTCTTGTACTTTTAGCACTCAACTAATCAATGATTTCATGCTTTCTAACTTTCTATATTTTATTAGTTTTATGATACTTGATTATTCAAATGAAATTTAAAGTAAAAACAACATAAATGGAAGAATGATAAAGTATTTGATTACAACCATCGGACAACATTTTTATATATAAAACTTTGTTTAGTTAATGATTGTTAACATATTCTTTATAGCAAGGTTACAAAAGTCGCTAGGCGCTCCCAGGTCGGAATAGCTCATTGGAGCGAATAATTGGGCAGTACTCGGCTCTAAGCGGGAGTACTCGGGTAATACTTAGGAACTACTCGGCCTCAGAACAACTCCTTGGAGCGAGTACTCGGCGAGTACTCGGCCTTGGAGACCGACTTTTGCAACAGCGCTTTATAGTTAGAAACATACTTTATTACTTTATTTCATTGTGTTTTTATGCATGTTATTGTTGGTTGCGTTATATATATATTATTTGTTTCCAATTTATGTATAATGCATGATTTTTGTGTCTATTGATTATAACGACTAATGGAATTATTCACAACAAACACGATTGTTGTGTATTACGTATCATTATTGTGTCTATTGTGTTATGTTTAATATTGTGTATTATTGTATATTGTGTTTTTATGAGTTTTACTGATAACCATTGTGCAATACGTGCATCACAGATGACAACAGATTTGACACAATAGACATTATGTTTAGACACAATGACCCAAAACACAATGATGTCTATAACCATTGTTTCTAAAAATTTTGACCTAACCTAACCATTGTGTTATGCGTGCATCACTGATGACAACAGATATGACACAATGATGCTATGTTTAGACACAATGACTCAAAACACAATGATGTTTATAACCATTGTTTCTAAAAATTTTGACATAACCTAACCATTGTGTTATACGTACATCACATATGACAACATATATGACACAATAACACTATGTTTAGACACAATGACCCAAAACACAGTTATGTTTATAACTATTGTTTCAAAAAATTTTGACCTAACCTAATTATTGTGTAATACGTGCATCACAGATGACAACAGATATGACACAATGATGCTATGTTTAGACAACAATCATTGTGTAATATATTCATCATTGTATTTTATCTTCAAAACATTGTGTAATATACAATCATTGTGTCTTACGTTCAGGTCATTGTGTAATATACCCATAGTTGTGTTTTACGTTCAGATAAGACACAATGATGAACAAAAAAACAATTACAAACAAAAAGACACAATAATGCATTACAAATATAAAAGGTGGAGGAAAACATATATATTTTTTTTAATTTTTTATATAACAATACTATACTCGTTTTAAAGATAAAAAAATGCTCATTTTTTTGGTGTTGTTTTTTTTAAAAAAATAATATCGTATATAAAAGTTATGGCCGTTTAAAAAAATGAGGGAAATATGATAAAAAGTCAACAAAAGTGTCTATGACTAAAATACCCTTCCACTAACTTTTTAATATAACTTTGATCTTAACCATTAAATTATATATTTAATGACCCACAATCTTTCTCACACTTCTCACTAATTTAAGTTTTTTTTACTATAACCCTACGCTATATATATATAGGGTTAGGCTAAAAAGGGTTAAAACCTTAAAAAGTGTAGGAAGAAATGTTAGCCATTGATTTTTAAGATGAATGGTTGTAAGGATGCCACCTCATTTGAGAGAATTAAGGGGAAATTTAAGTGGTTGGAGGGGTATAATGGGTATTGTAGACATTGTTGACTTTTTAACAACTTCCCCCTACTTTTTTTAAACGTTTATAACTTTTTTGTACGTTATTATTTTTTTAAAAAAATTACACCATAAAATCCAGTGTTTTTTTTATCTTTTCAACGAGTATAATATTGTTATATAAAAAAACGACCTAAATTAGTGTATATGAATGTTGCGTTTTATTGTGTTTATGGTGTTTTTTTTCTTAAATACATGAAACTGAACATTTTATAGTGTTTTTCACTGAATAAACAAAAAGGATAACAATCGTTTATGGTGACTTTTTATATGTTTTCCGGATGTTCATGAAACTAAGCATTTCAGATTGTTTTTTCGAAAGTTCATAAAACTGAACATTTTATGGTGTTTTTTTCTCTAAATAAACAAAAAGGGTAAAATATTATGGTTTTTTTAGTGTTCATATATGAAGTTGCTTAGTTCGGAAACACCATTTACAAACTTAAGTGTTTATGGTGTTTTTAGTTTTCACAAACTCCATAATTGCCCAGGTTAGTTTCAAAAATATTCGAACACCATAAACACCATAAAATGTTAACACCATAAACACAATAAAATAACTTGAAAAAACACCATAAAACGTGAACACTATAAACACAATAAAATATCTCGAAAAAACACCATAAAACTAAGTTAAAAAACACAATATACACACTTTAAGTGTTTATGGTGTTTTTAGTTTTTTAAAATCACCATAAAATGCCCTGTTTTATTTTCATTAATACCCGAACACCATAAACACCATAAAATATTAACACCATAATATATTTCGAAAAACACCATAAAACGTGCAGAGGCGTCTTAAAAAAAAACCAGAAAAGTCTAGTTTGAATAATATTTCAAAAAAAACGCCATAAAACTTTAGACGCTATTTTAAATTTTTTTTTAAATATATTAATATTATACTCATTAAACAGATAAAAAAACGCTTGATTTTATAGTGTAATTTTTTTTAGAAAATATTAACGTATACAAAATTTATGAACGTTTAAAAAAATGAGAGAAACTTGCATGTGAAACCTTTTTTTTATTTTGACATATATACCCTTTAATCTAATGTACACATGTCACTTTCTTGTTGCTTCTTACACTTTTTATGGTTTTCTTCCTTTGTAGAATATCCCTACCCTATATATATATATATGAGAAGGTTCCCCTAAAAAGTTTATTTTGCCTAAAAAGGCTAAGAAGGATTATCAAAAACACGAAAACTGACCCAAAGAAACTTCGATTGAATTCATTTTTGCATCATTGAAACCGGCTTCTTGAACCCTAAAACACAAACATTAAATTGTAAACAATAAACCCAAATACTAAAACCAAAACTTTAAAAACAAACCATAAACCTAAAGGTAAAACCTAAAAAGCCAAAAACCAATCCCTAAAATCTAAACTTTAAAAGTAGTTATTAAAGCTAAAACTTAAAAGCTAATATTATAGGGTTCGATGAGACGATTCCAACGCCATCAAAATGAGTTCAATCGGAGTTCGTTTAGGTCGGTTTTTGAGATTTTAAAAATCCTTTTTAGCCTTCTTAGGCAAAATAGACTTTTTATTTGATCTTTCTCCTATATATATATAATTGCAAGTATTTAAGGAACTAGTTTAAGATTAACTTAAGAGATTGGTGATATGAGTAGATTGAGATTATTGTTACGTGCTTCTTTGATCTTTCTGTTGTTAGACTTCTTGTGATGTGAATGATAGGAACGTATTGGTGTTAAATAATATTATGTTAAATATTATCGTCTTAAATAAACATTTTATACCAATGACATGATTACAAAAATATGGGTATAAGAATAATAGTTTTCTGGCTTGAATAAATTTATTATTAATTTATTTTCCCTTTTTCTAATGTTAGTGGAACTAACAAAAATTTGACATGGTTGGATAACACCTAAATTAGACTTTTTAAAATTTGATATTTTTCCCCATGTGTTTACAAGTTGAGACATCATTCTAAATTCTTTAAATTTTCACAAGACGGTTTTTTAATTAAACTTACAAACAAGTGTACACTGAAACCTAAGAGAGATTTTTTAGACGTAATAATTATTTTTTTTAATAAAAACATGGAATATTATTTTACCTAACTTGAAAATCATCTAGCTTGGTCGAAATCTAAAAATATGATTATATCACATGTACCATTTGTTCATTTGTTTGGGGAAACATAGGCTATATCTTTCGGCCTCCTCGTTATATGGTTAACGTTGATATGGTTATTAATTGGGCCAACCCGATCGGGTTAGTCGTTTTTTTTTTTTAAAATTGTCTCGTAACCTGAACAACCCGAGCCTAATGACGTACAAGTTAGTTGATTCACATGTTAGTCAAACTAATATTTATTTAGAGTAATTACCATTTTGGCCCTTATAGTTTAAGTGTTTTAATTATTTCAACCTAGAATAGAATCTTCTATCAATGCAACCCATGTAGTTTAAATAACTAACGGTATTGACCCCCAAACTTAACTATTCTAACGGTTTTGACCCCTAGACCTAGCTATGGTTAGGAACTAAAAACGTTAGTTTTTAAGCCACATGGGCTGCATTGATAAAAAAATTTATTTTTGGTTGAAATAGTTAATATATTTAAACCAAAGGGACCAAAACTGTAATTTACTCATTTATTTATTATAATCTTGACCTAATTTTAAATTAACAAATAATTTATGTCTCAACATATAATTAAATGACAAATATAACGTGATCAAGATACCTAGTTATAAGTAGTTAACATAGTTTAATATTTAGGCGAAAGGTTAAATATGTTTTATATTTAATAATTAATATATATATATATATATATATAATATTAATTCTTATTCGAATTTACCTTAAACCTTTTAAAAATATGTGTGAAAGACATTACTAATAGTTCAGATTAATCAAGTTTATTCAACCATCTTAAGCTTATTCGGGTTTTGGTGCATCAGGTTGGGTTAGTTGGGTTTGAGGATTTTCGCCGCACTTAATTAACGACAATAAATACAGTTTATTGGCATGAAAATGGTGCGAAGACTTGCACATACGCCAAATCTTCAAATTGGTGGCTCACTAGCAGGAAAATGACCAGGCACAACGGGCTAACTTGAGGATTGTGAAGAATCGGAGTCTAGGTTTGAAAGGGAGGATCATCATAAGTAGGCAAATGAAATCCCTAATGTCCTACGGGCTCATCATAACATTAGGACATTACCCAAGTCAGTGAAACACACCCAAATGTACCTAAAAATAGAGATGAGATCGGTTAGGTATCGAAAAATATCAATACCGAAAATGAGAGAAAGTGTAAACCGAAACCACACTAATTTTGTCATGTTGATACCGACTGGTACAGGTTACCATTAAAAAAAATTTTAAAAATACTGAAACCGAATACATTAAAACAAATACCGATACTTTGTACAACTGTCTTCGTTTGGTTTTGCCGTTTTGGTACTGATGCTCAGTATCCCTACCTACAAACTCACACATCTAGACAAAATACTAGTACGAAGGTATTTTACAAGGAAACCATGCATAAATCTAGGCTACAAGTTCTAGCAGTAGCACTACTACGAGAATTGTAGAAATAGAAGTTGACTTTGGCTCATACCCATCTAATATCATCTGTTGAAAATATTTCAAAGCATTCCTCAAAGATTTTTTGTTAAACAGAACGTGTAAGCTGAAGTCTCTGCTGCCCTAATTTTAGTCGAACGATGGCAGCCTTGAGTAACCCACGAATTCTATTGAATAATAATAAGCTTTGGTACAAGGAATAACAAAACCATCTAACCCTATATATACTAAAACAAAAACACAAAAGTCAAAACTTTATCTCTAAAAACACTCCAACTAAACAATCTAATCCAAAACCTAATCTAACTTTAAACTTTAAAACTCAATTTGATAAATCCAAAACATTTAAACTAAAGTTTCTAACTTTAACCCCTTAACTATTTAGTAATTACAAAATTAGTCCAACAATCCCCCCTAATCTTGTAATTATTGATGTGGCTCTCTCTGAAAAACTAAGTTCTTTTCAGCATCAATCTCTTGCATCTCTTATGCCTTTTGTTTCTTTGTACATCTGCACACAACTTTTCTTCCACACAGCCACACAGGTTTTAACAATCTGGTCCACACAAGTTATCTCCTCCTCCTATTCACACCACACAGGTTTCCAACAACCACACAAGTCCTTTTGTTCAAGTTGTTCCACACAGTTGTATCCACACAGGTCACCTTGATCGATCCAGCTCAATCCACTCAGATCTGCCTTCAGCCGATCACCACATAGGTTTCCACATAGGTATTCTCCAAATCACACAGGTTCTCACGCATCCTTCCTTTAACCAAGTTGTTTGATCAATCACTGGTCCAAACAAAAATTCTCACTGCTGTTTGATCAATCACTGATCAAACCTAGTGGTTGCTCTCACATACTGCATCTCACAGCAGCAAAAGTTCACCAATCTCTCATAGGTTGATAGTGCCACTTCTTGAATCACACAGGATTGAAGTTGAAGCTGTCACTGATCCTCCCAACTTGTTTTAGCCCTAATACCTTCACGAATTGATTCACAGAGAACCTTCCCCTTTTATTTCACAGAGTCACCATAACCTTTGTTCACCCAGAACTCCTTTGATCACACAGATCTCTTCTTATCAGCTCACTCAGAACCAGTTTCGGTCCACCCAAACCTGATCACGCAAATCACTTTCTTCCTTGTCTCATCTAGCTCACACAGAACCTCTTTTATTTCCTTTTAATCACTTAGAGTCAAAATGTCACAAAGACTCCTCTATATGGCCTTCACACGGCTCCACTAAGGATTCGATCAGCTTTACTCTTCTTGATCCATCTAGAACTTCAACAAACACCCAGTTTCTTTTTTTTTTCCAGCCCTCCTTGACAGTTCTTGATTGTTTCCTTCTAAAACACTTTGGACGTAATGTTTGAAAACCAAAGTCAAACAACTGTGTTTCCTCCCAGAGTCGACAACAGGGCTGCCCCTTTCTTGATTTATGTGTCACAGCTCCCATTGTAAACCTTAATCGGCACCAAATTTCTATCTCTTTCTTTGTTCTTGCGTCTGCAGCAGCAAAAACACAATCTATTTCACACAGATCAGCCTAGAATCTTATTGAATGTGACACCCGACAATTCCAGGTAAATTGCAACTCTTACACTCTACATATTTCACATTTATACTTGTTGCATTTCATTTAATTTTGTTTAAATTAGATGAGTTGAACACAAACAACTGCGAAACAATAGTTCGAGGAACTATCGAATCGTACATTGGACATTGGTTTTAGAAACCAAGTGTGACAAACACAAACACTAACGCAAAACAATAATTCGAGGAATTATTGAATTGTGCATTACACATTGATTAGGATTAATCAAGCGTGCAAACATTTCGTAAACACGAACACAAACGATCACCGATAATTCGAGGAATTATCGAAACACACACGAGTCTCACGAACGTTGGTGATCAATCAAACTATGTGTTATTATTGTATTATGTGC
Organism: Mikania micrantha; assembly: GCA_009363875.1. Classification (NCBI taxonomy): domain Eukaryota; kingdom Viridiplantae; phylum Streptophyta; class Magnoliopsida; order Asterales; family Asteraceae; genus Mikania; species Mikania micrantha. The sequence continues at coordinate 118,617,656 of CM018680.1, forward strand.
TAAACATGCATTAGATGTTTGGGATAAACGTTGGGAATCGAATACGAGCGAAATCGAATCGACGAAATCGAAAAACATGAAAATGGACTCATCACGGTACGCGAAGACCCCCTGGCGAAAGGCTTGGCGGTACGCGAAGACCCCCTGGCGAAAGACTTGGCGGTACGCGAAGCAAAGCAGGAGTCGAGACCCCCGAATTCCTCAGCGGTACACGAAGAAGGTTCTGATCGGCCTCGGCGGTACGCGAAGGCCATGCAGATCAAAATTTTCATAAAGACCAACCCCAATTCATTTGTTCGGTCTTTACCCCAAATTACCGAGCATTTCCTTTGCATCTCGACCAAAATCCTCTGGAACCAAACTTCTAAGCCTCTGGAATCATCATTGGGACCATCTTGGAGCATCTAAAAGCGATTGAAGCTCAAAAGGAATCCTTGGAAGCCATCCACAAGTGAAGATTCCATCATCAGCCTTCATCCCGATTCCAGGAGCTGTTCTAGCACGGATTTACACTCTAAGGTAGTTTTACATGTCTATTAGTTGTTAGATCGTACATGCATGATGTGAAAACGCACATGCAAGTGTGTTTGAACACATGCAACTCCATGTGGCTATCGAGCACGAATTTGTTGGTGATTTGACGTATTATTAGATTTAGATCTACTGATTTTAGCATAAGATGGATTGGATTTGAGTTTGGTTGAGTTAATGATCGATTTGATGATGTTTTTGTGAAACTTGCCATAAAAGGAAACTTTTATGTACATGTCTTAGATTTGTGATGATCTAGACATGTTAGACATGTCTAGATGTTGTCAAATGCATATTGGAGTGTTTAGAAACACATTTGGATATTTGATTTTGTCAAAAACATGATTTTGTATAAACTTACTATTTAGGGAAACTTTTGTAAATTAAAATAGGGCTATTGATGTTTACGAATGTTTTGATGAACTTTGATTCTTGAAATATGTTTAAAAATGATTTCTAAGCATATTGGGAACTTGGATTTGTGAAAACGAGTTTTTAAACGGATGCTTTCCAAATAAGGAAACTTTATTTGGGCAAAATGGCATAAATGGCGATGTATGCGCGAACGATGTGTTTTAAGTGTATAAACGTGTTTTTACAAACACATTAGAGTGATTTGTTTTATGAAATGGGATTTCATAACTATACTTTCCAAAAATAGAAACTTTCTAAATATAGAAAGTTTCCCTGAAACGGAAACGTTACAATTTTTTTTTTCAAAACTTGCTTTTGTGAAAACATCATGATTGGTTATAGGAATACATGTTGGTGTCTTATTTGCATTAAGACACATAAACAAAACAAACGTGTCACCAACGATTCGTCGAGACAACACAAGTCAACACACACACACTCGGTTGAGCACACCGACACTTGGAGTTGTATAGGATACAACACACCACAAAACACATACTCACACCTATATGATTATAGGTGCATACTAGCAGGTGCTAGCTTTCGCAAGACGCGAACACACACATACCGGAACTGCTAATCAGGTGAGTTCACGGCCCCTTTTTACATTTTCTACCTTTGGAGGAGAAAACATTGCAAACAACTGTTTTTGAATAACATACTTTCGGTTACTTTTGTAAATGCAAATATCACGTATATGCATATGTGTGGCATTCATCCACAAATCTGACAAGTCCTCATTAAACACACCTCGAACCGTTAATAGCGCGTTGCACTTAGCGTGGTAATTCTGAATAATACTATTTGAGCCTGACAAACCTCATTGTTGCGTGCCGTATGGCCACCCCGACTGGAGGTCGGAACAGTGCATAATTGACCAAACAACATTGCCATATCTTGGATGGATATGGTGGGAGGCAGCATGTTAGCTTCGGTTGCGAACCCGCATATGGTATAACTCATATTGACTAGCTATCAATGGATATTGCATTGTATTGAAATGTTGACCTACAAAACACTTACTTTAAACATTTGATGTTTATTGCTGATATAAAACATGTGCTCTCACCAACCTTTGTGTTGACATTTTCTCGCATGTTTTCTTAGGTAGCTAAGACACGCTCACAAGGACTAGGATGCTAGGATGGAGTCCATGCATCTACTATAGTGTCTTAGGCCATTCGATGATATTTAAACATTTGATTGTTATGTATTGAAAACACCTTTAATCGCTTCCGCAAACTATTACTCTGTTTTGTTTTGTTTTGTTTTGTTTTGAAAACTATCTTAACAACGCTTCCGCAAATTATAAATATTAATCTGTTTTGATAACTTACGCTTTACTTCCGCAACTCTGATTTTACGAAACCGTTTTATCCAAGTTATTGGACGTACGTATATAACCAGACATGTAGGTCTCGCATCATTGTAACTGGAGACTACGATCCTGCCAAATCAGTCTGCCACTCGCGCCCCGGAAGGGACGGGATTTCTCGGGGTGCAACAGATTGGTATCAGAGAGTCCGGTTATTGCGAATTAGGTTTGCATTTAGTGAACTTAGTCTATAACCACTAGTCTCCACACAACACTTAGTGCTTAGTATTGTGATACTTGCACACATGTCACATCTATTATGCATTACATTCATCACCGCATGTGACTACCCATGACGGGGAGGAGCCGATAGCTCTACATGTTTCTTTACAGTACCTACCGCACACACTACATTAGTTATTAGACAAACACTAACACTTATTCTGCAGACCTTGATGGCTAGGCCACATCTGCACCAAAAAGAGCACACGCATACGTTTTTTAATAAAACATTTTCGAAAAAACAAACAGTATACAGATGCCAATGTCTGCGCATGGTCTGCGCGACGCAGACAAAAGAGGTTGCGCAGACGTTATTAAGGAAAATAAACAACACCTAAATGAGCGAACATGAATAGACTTCCTGCCGAATAATTCACGAAGTGTTAGGGGCTGTTTGTTTGGGTCTGAATGGATCTGAATGTGTCTGAATCTGAATGGTTCATATTCAGACCGTTTGTTTCAACATCTGAATGGAGGTCTGAACGGAATACAGGGTCTGAATGAAGGTCTGAACCATTCAGACTTGAGAAGGAGTCTGAATGGGAGGCTAGGGCTGGGGCTGAGCAACATCCACTGGACAAGACCTGAATGGGAAGAAAAGATGCGACCGGTCCTCTCCGACGACAGCAGCTCCTCTCCGGCGATGACCTCTGACAACGATGGCTTATCTCCGGCGACGACCGACGACGGCTCCTATCAGGTGACGTCGACCCTTCTCCCCAGCAAACTCAGTCAACTCAATGCTTTAGTGAAGCTTGATCGAAAGAAAATAAACTGTCGCTACCATCCATCTTCAATTTGAGACATTAGGAAGAATCAGTAGGTAATAGGTTTGATTTAACTTGAAGAAAACGAGATTTGAGGGGCGGTGGAAGGTTGGGAACACGTGGGGAGGGGAACCTCGAATAGGGTTAGGTTTTTAACAAAAAAAAAAAAAAGATTTTTTTATTTTTTTATTTTTTTATTTTCATTCAGATGTGCAACCAAACAGTCTTAACCGGTTCAGCACTTAATGGTTCAGACATCTTAACCATTCAGCACTTAATGATTCAGACCCAACCAAACGGCCCCTTAGTCAAGCGTTTGATTGGTTTATAGCCTTAAACTCATTTAGAAATAGCCCAATTTATTGAATTCCAGGTTTTGCTCTCTCTACCTATCATACATATAAATCTGGGCCTTTTGATATAGTCATTGGAAGTGTAAATTAACGTCGTCTTGAAGATTTGCTGACACAACACACAAGTATCTACTTTTCATGTCAACAAAATAAAACAAATACGACGAACTTTAAAAGGCTGAATACGAGTTTCTCACAAAAGTGCAATATACGAAATCACGTAGATTCAAATTATTCATCTGGTTTGCTGATTAAAAGAAGCATGTTCATTGTTCACATAATTGCCACAATTTGTTTATTTATTGTACCTAAGATCTGCAGTCAACGACAAAATGACTTTATTCTTTATAATAAACGACAACCATGACTATGAAAAAAAACACCTCATATCATATGGGAAAATTTCCACCGTTGCCATCTTTAGGTTTATAAACCTGCTGCATATAACCACAATAAGTGGAGATCAATTTACAGTTTTTTTAGCCACATCTAGAATACTTAGAATTGACATTGACACCTCGCCATCCTCAAGATTCGAATTCACAACCTTTGATTGGGGTGAGGTCACCACTTAACTCCTACCTATTTTACCACTACACCCAACCTTCCACGGTCCCACCCATCAATTGACAGATAATACGTGAAATTTAGCATGAGAATATATGTCGTTTTGACGTATACATCCCTGAAGCTTTGGTAAAACAGGTAAATTGGATCCTGTCCCATAGTTGATGCGTCCAGTTTGGCTAGTTTTAAAAACATTTCTGGCCAAATTACCAACTATGGTTTTTGGGAACGACAAACCAAACCGACTTTGTTCAGTGTGTCTGCCAGTTACATGGTATGACTATTTGGTTTTAATGGTTTGTTGGTGTAAATCAATTTTTTTTTTCATTAAAATTTTAATTTTTATCCAAGTTTTTAAAAATTTATATTATAAAAGATGGTACAATATATATGGCATATTCCTAAGTTCATTTTCAAAAAACTAAAAAATATAAATAACTTTACACAATTGATTCAATCTATATGTAAACATAACCTTAACACAGCCAAAGTGTCAAAACCAAACCATATAGATCTTAAACAGACTGAACCAGCCAACTTGATTCGGTTTCAGTTGTACATAATTTTATCGATTAACACCCCTAGTTGATGGTATATGCTTTACTTTATAAGCAATATTATTTTTTTAAAAATATTGATTTAACAAATTTTGAATATTTTTGTTTTTGTTAATCTAAATGGGAATTGGACGAAATGATGTATAATTTACATGGTTATGAGATTAAACATGTGATCAAAACATTTTCTCGTCAGTCCCCAGGAGTAAATATGTATTCAAGATTAGAGCAAATTAACAAAAGACAGCTTAATCTAATGTGTACCTTGATGTCTACTTCGCAAATATAGGTCGCACTCGTTCAAATATCTCATCTTCTGTTCCTATAGCATTGATCTGCAAAATTTAGAATATGTGAGACAAATGCTGCTTTCAATTCCATAAATTAACAGTACATAAGAAAAAACAATAAATCGGTAAGAAAAAAAAAGGTAAAACCTTGTGAAGCTTCCCTTTCTGAGAGTAGTATCTAATAACGGGAAGTGTATAAGCTTCAAACACTTTAAGTCGTTCCTTGGTGGTATCGATGTTATCATCAACTCGCCCCTAACAAAATCATTAGAGTTGATTTATTTTGCATAATTTTATATAAAACTATTTTGGGGGAAAACACACCTGATTACGATGCAATATTCGTTTCACCATCTCCTCTTCATTGCAATCGAAGAAAAGTACAACTTCCGGTTCTATTCCAATCTGCAGAATTCATAAGATGCTTAAACAGACGTAATAAAGATTTATCATGTCAACTTAAAGATCGTGTTTGAGTTGATGATCAAAACTCAAGTGATCATCTCCACATTCTAGATGGATTTATGACTAGAGTTAAATAAAAAATTTAATTGGAATTAGAAATACAAAGGATTGATGCAACTCACTATGCGTTCATAAGCCACACGATTCTCCTCACTTCTTGGGAAGCCATCAATTAGAAATTTATCAGTCTTACTAGATTCAATAGCAGTTTTCAGCAATTTAACTGTAACTTCTGATGCAACTATTTTTCCTTTTGCAATTGTCTCCAGAATCATGTCACTGAGAGCATAAATTAAGATAACCAAGCAAACAGTGTTTTAGTTGGAGGTCACAATATTTTGTGACCCATTTACATAAAACAGGTGGCATAGGTTGTATTTGCTTGGTAGAAGATCGAACGTGTAGTACGTTAACAAAAAACTAAAAATTTAAACATGTCAAATGGATTTAATAGTTTTAAAATGTCAAAAGTCAGCTACCAGTAAGTTGGAATGCTTACAACATCCAAAATCGTTTTATTCTAAAGAAACTATATTGTTCTTTCATTAATTTAGTACATTAACAATTTAGAAAAGCAAAAAAATTAAAATTAAAAAAAAAAAAGACAACAATGGGTTAAGAGTGCTGGCGGCTGGCCTATACAACTTGACCCGACCTGTTTTAACCAGCAAGTAATTTGTTCGTTCTGAACCCATTTGATCTGTTTCCCATCTCACGAACCCACCCATTTGTCCTACAGTTTTAAGTGCATCGACCCAAAAGGAGAAAGATACTATCACCCATATTCAGTGTTGGAAGAGATTTCTTTTCGGAGTAAGTCTCCAACGCTTAGGTGTGTAAATCCAAAAGTCTCAGCAATCCGGGTACACTGTGTGCCTTTTCCAACACCAGGGCCTCCTAAGAGCATTACAAACACATCAAGGATAAGCATTCAAAACGATAACCATCATGAATGGTAAAATTTTTTAAAAATAATCATAAAAAGCACGCCATCATACACATACATAAGAATTTTTTTCCCTCACTATTGAGGGCTAACATGTCCAAAATAAACTATATACATGACCGGGTCAAGTAATTATACTTGCAATTGCCAAAATATTTAATTATGTTATCTATAGATATTCTTCTAAATAGAACACGTCATTCGGATGCTAAATAAGTGTTGTCTATTACCTAATACAAAATTAATAGTTGGAGTCCTCGCTTTTGACACGATTCCAGCTTCTGCCTGCATCCATAAGGAAAATGCAGAATATAATTAATCCATCAACCGGATATTCAACAGTAACTCAATTAAATAAATGAATTGCATGTATAGAAAATTGAACTGGTATTCACGCAAATACAGCCACATACCACCAGAAGTATAGATAACAAAACAAAGTCTGCATGTAGTTATAAAAAACTGAAGATATTTCCCATAATGTTTTCCCAGAAAACACCAAAAAAATAAAATAATATAAAAAAAAGTTCAAAGTAGGTGTTTTCCAAAGAAATAGAAATTAGAGGACCGTTTTTCCCCACTTTTTTTAAAAACGTAGATAACAATGGTGGATGCTCATGCTTCCTTTGCTCATCCATTTCTTATTCATCACTTCTGTTGATTTGACAATTTGCTGTTTCTTGTGTACTTACTAATCTGTGCTTGTGCGTGTTTCTTCTCCCTAATCCAGTTAATGTTAATGTAATTTCTGAATATATAGTGGGTATATTTGAATAGTGGTGAAAATTAGTATTAATATCTTGGTTTTCTTCTTTGGAATGATGTGAACAGAGATATGGTCTTCCGATGGGTGTGAAGGGAAAAGAAGAAATAACAGTGTGTACAATTTGAGGATTGAATTGAACTTGCGATTGCAAATTTGTAAAGGTGCACTCATGTGTGGGTTGCATAATTTTTGCAAAGAAGCATAGTGTGGCACATTGGCAAATCTATACTCTTAAGATCTCGAATATTATAAAGGGTTTGTATTCATGACGCTGATGTACCGAATTTGTTCATGAAAAATAAGCGGGTTTTCTACATAATTTTGAATTTCTGCTGCAATCACATATGTGGAGAGTAAATCTAGGAAAACACAATAAGCTAAAACATTATCCAATTGAGAGTGACAAATTAGTAATACTTATTAGGTTTTCCATTTTGAGGGGTGGGTTGAAGGGTTTTTCTTAGAGTTTGAAGAAAAAGTACAACATTTTCACACTGCAAATTTAGAACAGCAAATATATGATATCACAAACTAGTACTAAAAGAAGAATATACCGCACTTGGATTAATTGAGCTACTTTTCGGTTTTTATGAGTGCGGGCCATGGAGCAACTAGTAAGATTGTTGTTTTGTGACCTTGAGGTCATGGATTCAAGCCATAATAAACAACCTCTTGCACAAATGCATAGGGTAAGATTGCGTACTTCAGATAGCGAAACAACCCAGCCCTTTCCCAGCCCCTGCCCAAAGCGGAGCCAAATCAAGCACCAAGTATGCTCTTTTTAGTTTTATACTTTCTCGTTAATTTTACTGTGTTTCCATGTGTGGGTGGGTTAGATGAAAAAAGCATTTGCGTTTTCTTATAATAGATAGAACATGATTGCAAGTTAGCATTCTGCAATTTGTCTACATGCCATACAATCTGCTGGTTGCATCTGTGTTATTGTACCCACATGGTGTTAGCAGTTAGAACACCATAGTTCTTTTTTTTAACTTTGAAGGTTGACATGTTTTTTGTTTTAGTTGATGTTAGGCTCCAATAAACCTGATTAAAAGAACTGCTACAAAAAGCAAGGAAATTACAATTTGAACTATAGTAGATGGAGTTTTATCACTATGGACATATTAAGTCAAACTCATTGTCATTGACATTCAATTTTAACAGGGTTTAGTAAAAAAATTTAGTTTGATATGTCATATTTAACACTACCTGTTTCCCTGTTTGACATAGTTAACCAGTTGACCAATCTCATTAATAAATAATTTTATATTAATACTTTCAACACAGTTGAGCTGTTGCAATGGGGTGTATATTATATGTCAATATTTTGATTTCCATATCGTTTTGTTTTGTTCTATTTGGGTGCTGCCTATAGATACAACCATCACCATACTCTCACAGTGTAGATCTTGAGTGGTTTTCCAATCAAATATATATACATTGGGCAGAAAATTTGTTCATGTTGATTAGCATTAAAATGTAATTTACTCACTACAGTTTGACCCACACACAGGTATCATAATGATATTTTTTTTGGTTTGGTTGTGAATCTTACTGCTCTGTGCCTTGTACAATCAAATTAAATAAAATATTTATTCTTTTTTATTACTATGACGAGATAACATGGTTATCTGATAATGGTATTAAAGTTTATATAATGGTTATTTATGTATTCATTAATTGTAAATTACAAAATAGTTAATTATTTTGCTTACAATTATAGAGATTCGTTGCCAGTCACCAATTGAAGATGATCAATATTTTATAACACACCTTCTAACTGATAGGAAACTGTAACATGTAAACATCTTTTCCAAAATTTCTATACTAGAAAAAACAGCAGCATGTAAATACATTTTCATATTTTCAATAGTTTTTTGGAGATAGAAAACTCATCCACTTTTTAAAAAATTAGAGATGGAAAAATGGAATAAACTTTCCACAACTTAAAGGAGCTTAAAATTCTTGAAAATTTCAGAAATATTCTAAAAGTGGAAGGACTTCATAAATTCTAACTGAAAAGTTACTTCTCTTTTTTTATATAACCATTCTATATATCAAGATACCTCACTTACAACGACAACTGTACCTAGCAAATCTCATTTATAGCACAACTATTGGTAGGGTTTGGGAAGGGTAGGATGTAGGCAAACGTTACCTCTATCCCTAAGAAAAGAGATGTTGCTTCCTAGAAAACCTTAAGCTCCAAAACAAACAACAGAAACAAAAATTTTTAAACATACAAGGATAGAAAGCTACCAATAACAGAAGAAAGGATGGAAGGATAAGTAACACAAAGATAATATCATAAAATAGCAAAAAACATATAAATACATTATAACAATAGCATACAAAGTACTCTTATAGTGAAGGAAAGCCCTTAAACATAGCTAAGCTACATCTACACCTTCCCTAATAAGTCCTTAACCTTAATCCTACGTCTCCACAAACTCTAATCCTAGATTACGTCTTAAGAGAGGTGAAACTCTATTACTCTAGCGAATCATGCCTAATCAGCTCATCCCAAGTTAGTATGGGCCTACCTTTCCTCCTCCTCCCCTCTACTGTGAAGGTCTGGTGTTGTCGCTTGCCTCCACCCAAACCATCTTAATTTCCCTGCCTTATCTTAACCACTATGCTAGCCTATAGAATTTCCCTTTTAAACTAGTATTAATATGCTAGATTTGCCAATACTAGATCTTTGAAATGGTGTAATGAAGCAAAATAATTGAATCACACGTAAAGGTCAAGAAATGATGTAATGAAGCAAAAATTCTAAATCAATCACCAAAGATATACCGACAAGAATAATGCAATATTAGACTCTCCTAAGTTTAGCTTTAAATTATTTTCATATATGAGAGCATTAGTTATTTAATTAGTGCCAATTTTTTATTGTTTTCTGGTCAGGAATGATGTTGGCAATTTAGTAGTAGTTAGGGCATGTTTGGGAATTGGGGTTGCTTATTTAAGTTTCAAAAGACTTTTTGTCAAAAGCACTTATTAACTTATGAGTTTTTAAATGAAGTTTTTAAAAAAGTGTTTGGATTAGTTTTTGATATGTGAATAGTCAAAAAATCAATAAGTTGTTTGGATCAGCTTTTTTAAAAATGTTGGGATTAGTTTTTAGCTTATTCCATCAAAAAGTTAACAAGTCATTCTAAAAGCTACAAATTATAGCGTTTTAAAAACAAATTTTTTAACCTTACTCCAAAAAGTTAAAACAAAAAGTACTTTTGACATTGCCAAACATCTTTTTAACTTATTAACTTTTTCATAAAGCTAATAAGTTAATAAGTTAGTTTCAAATTGAATCCCAAACATACGCTTAATTTACCGATTGGGAACTTATATATAATTGCACATAGTTACATACCGGCTTCACGGCATCCATGCTGAATGCTTCCATATAATTCAATCCATATGCCACCTTTTTCATTGCAACACTTGAAGTAAGATTGAGGAGGATATAACCAATTTATGTTAATAAGCTACTAGCTGATCCAAATTCACATAAATTGTCATATACATATAAACTGCATCATATGTAGGTATCTTAGGAGCAAGCTTGAAAAAGACATCACCATGAACAGATAATTAGTTGTTAAATTACTTTAAATCAATTTATTATAAATCCAAAGTTTGCAAAATGAATAGAGGCCTGCTTACCAAATTGTCTCATATATTTAACATACATGCATACTACTTAAGAGAAAGAACTAAACCTCATATTGGTCTTGCAAGTTGCAATTAAAAAATTTATTAGATTCTTCATGCAAGCATAAGAACCAATGACCTCACAGAGGCATATTCTTTCAATTCATTGCAGATTAGTCCAAACTGAACAACATAGAAGCAGATAATTTCTAGAATTTTTGAAACTGATGAATCAGTGAGTTGCAGCTCACACACATTTTTAATCTCCCAAAGAACGCAAACAAATTAATAACAACAATAGTGATTTTTAATAAATCGGAAGCTTGACACGTAAATTAGACATTCAACATCCCTTTTTTATTCATTACACGGTCTATCAAGCTTTACACAAACTATCAGACAAAATTATAAGCCGAATAAATTAATTGCAACTTTATTGGTTAAGCGATTGATATAAACACCGCTAAAATCAGATACACAAACTGAATCAATTAATATAAAAAAAGGAAAAACAAAAAATAAAAAACAAAAGTGAAGCAATCTCACACCTAACCAAAGGAACAAATCTCCATACCTGATTAAGCAAAGAAGGTTTAGCCGCGAAAATCAGCGTTGACAGTGGATGAACACGCCTCAACATCTCTCGATCTCAAATACAGCTTTATATACAGGTGTGATTTCACTGTTGTGGCTTGTATATATGTATTAGCACAATCCGTGCGCAGTCCATTATATTCAGAGTACAAATTCAAATATGATCAGTACGGTTGCAGATAGTAGCTTCTACACGTTTGTTTCTGTATGTATCTCAACAAATTGGGGGCAAAGGGTACCGTGATCGGAACCAACCTCTCATAGGCATTCTGTCGAACACCTTCCGTGCCATGTGCAGATGTCCATTGAGTTGGAAACCAAAACGTCTGGTATTTCAATTATATGCAAAACGTCATAAAACGTGCCATCAAGTCACTTTCGGTGTCAACTGATACGACCGTTCATTTAAGTTATTACGAATACGTGTTACCGAGCGTGGGACTGTGGGAGAGAGGCTGCTTGAAACTTCATAATTAATTGAAAAAGTAAACAATTAAATTGAAAGATTGAGTCGTGTATAATATTTTTTTTGAAACACTAGTTTTTGGATCATTAAAATACATTGTGTCATCAGTAGTGTCATTTGATTGTATTCATCACATCACTAGTTTTAAAGTAAACTTAAAACTTAAAGAAAATTCCCTAATGCGATTTGAACCTGGAACCATTTAGTTTCTTAGCATTTTTCCAATCAGCAGGATGACACCAGGCTATAATGCCTTTGGTATGTGTCATGTATAAATAAAGGAATAAACATGAATCCCTAATCGACTTCTGATACTTATGTCTGGTATTATGTTTAAACATTTGATCAATTTACTTTGATTATTAGTTTATTACTGATGTAGGGTTGTAATCGAGGCGAGCCGAACTCGAGCTCGAGACATTTCGAGCCGAGCCAACTCAATAATTTTTTCGAGCCAAAAATTCGAGCTTGAGCTCGAGCTCGTAAAGAAACTCGAGCCACGAGCCAGCTCGTTTTTTTTACCTCCTCCTCCATTTTACATACATATATAATATATATAAAATCTAATATATCTATCTGTGTATATATATGTATATATATTTATATAAATTTGTGTATAAGATATTAAATATATATATATTATGTATAATATGTTTGTGTGTAATATAACATATGTGTGTGTATATATAAGTTAATATATATATGTGTGTGTTAAAAATCGAGCCGAACCAACCCTAGCTCGGGCTCGGCTCGTTTTTATCGAGCTTTTTTCGAGCCGAGCCTTTTTCAAGACGAGTTTTTTTCAAGCGAGCCTTGAGGCGCGAGCTTTTTGAACCGCTCTACTAGTGATGGTTGGTTACCACAAGATGTTTAACTAGTCTACTAAATTTTTACATTAATTCTTATTATCACAAAGTCATGATGATTAGTTATCACTAATCCACATATCTATAATCTATGTCAGTTGTATTTTATTTACAGAGTAAACCTCCATTTTGCTCCATGTGTTTTGATAATTATAAGTCTTTTCCTCCAAACTTTTCAAAATGTTCGTTATATTTTCTGACTTTGTCAATCTGTCTCGATCAGCTTCTTATGGTTTGACAGTTATAACTTTTATGCTCCTTGTGATTTCACAATTTTTGGAGCAAAATCTTATAACTGTCAAAGACAGGGAGCGGATACAGATTGCTAAAATCATGGAGTATAATGGACATTTTGAAAAGTTTGGAGTAAAAGGGCTATAACTATCAAACCACATGGAACAAAAGATAAATTTACTCTTATTTATATTAAAAAAAAAAAAAAACAAAAACGAGTGAGCAATGAATAAATTAACTTCTTGATATACCGCTACGAGGTGATAGCATGTATGGCCTAACTAGTGGTGTATTAACCGAGTCACGTATTGGTTAAAGACTTAAAGTAGTCAAACTCAGTTTGATAAATAAACAGTTCAAAGTATTAACCTTGGGGATACTGCTAAGCATTTGTGTTGAATCATTTATTACTAATGCTCGTATTAAACTTTGAAGTATGTTTTTTTTTCAATTTTCATCCTTTACCATAGAATATTAGGTTGATGTATGAATATCAGGACTCTTTAGACTTTATTAATACTTTATCTGTTTCAACTTTTAGGACTATGGTGACAAATTTCTAGTCTTTAAATAATTTGTAAGTTTATTGCTTTAGTATCTTGCGCGGCTTGCAGTATAAGTTGTACCCCTTTTGAAACTTTGCGTTAAACTCGATTGTACAATGAATAGGGACGTGACTTACTACCAAGGTTTCTAAAACCGGACCGGCCGGACCAGGAACCAGAGGGTCAGCCGGCCCAAAGTGAGCATACGAACCGGCTTCAAGTGGACCGGTCAGTTCATCGGTTGGATCGGCAGTGGTGTAAGTTTTTTCGTGCAGTAGTGTATATTTCCCCATACGTAGTGTAAAATTTTTTAAAAACATTTATTTCGCCCCCTAGCTTACCTGTCAAACTCTGCCACTGTGGATCGGTTTTGAGTTTTTTAACTATAATCCAAATGATGAAACAATAAAACCAAACCCAAGGCCGACCATGGGGAGGGGCGAGGCGGGCGACCGCCCAGGGTCTGACAATTTAAGGGCCCGAAATTAAAAAAAAAATTATATATTATATATACAAAAAAATTATATAAGAAAATAAGAAATAAACAACATCAATGTTTAAAAGGCGCATAAGCGGTCGGGGAGGGGGCAAACCCGACCTCTATCCTGGGCCCAATTTTTGTAAGGACACAAAATTTTGATATATATTTATCAAATAAACCAGTTAAATATCGAATAAACCGAATTCAATCGAATAAACCGATTAAAACCAAAGAAATCGGTTAAAAACCGAATAAACTGATCCGTATAAACCGAATTCAACCTCATATATTATTCATCAGATAATAAATTTAAATCTGAATTCGGTTTAATCGATTAACCAAACAAACCGAATTTAAAAAATTTGGAACGATAACTGAACCAATAACCGAAATTCGGATACGGTTAGAAACCGAAACGTAAACTGAATTCAAAAGTTGTTTCGGTTTTTTCAGTTACAAATACAGTTCGGTTTTTTCAGTTACGAATGCAATTCGGGTTTTTTCAGTTACGAATACGGTTCGGTTTTCTTGAACACCCCTAATTTAATATTTGAATTCGCTAGAGAGTCTTTTTTTCTGGTTAGTTTTGGGCACCTCAATTCTCAAAGCCGTCTCTGAAAGGGCCCATTCTTTTTCTCGACCCAGGCCCTGGAATTTTTTTTGATTCTCGGGACCGGCTCTGACCAAAACCTATATTTTTTTAACATGATTATGTTAGTTTCACATTAATTATGTTTGTTTATATGTGTTTATAATTCTATAATTTTTTAGAATATTTTATATATTTTATTTTATGTCATCCAGCTCTTAAATCCGGTACGACCAGTGTGACAACTAGTACCAGATCGTCCGGCAAGTCCGTACGGTACGTGTATTTTCACTATTTACTATGTGTAAATACAATGTGTAACAGTTGTGTGTGACAACATGATTATGAAAACAATTAACAGTTGTATGTATTTCGATGAAAATTGAAATATAAATATACAACACATGTGAAACAACAAATGTGAGAACAGATGACAAAAACATATCGGTTGCGATCTGATATCCACAAATAACAGGAATCAGATGGCCGACAATTCAGTGAGAAAACAGTGTGGATTACCCATAACAATGTGAAAACGGTTCAGTTTAGTTGAGTCCGACGGTGAGGAAATACAATTCATAATAACAACTCAGTATCGTTTACGGATAACAAACCGACAGAGTGTTTGCGTGGGTGACGATTCACACAAACATATATGTGGGTTTAACGTTCTGAATGATGACTGAAAACTAGAAAACAAAAATCAGAAAGCGAAACCGTCGTCGTGTTCGTTCGGGGAACAAATACGCGCGAAGGCGAAACGATCTGACGAAACAAATAAAATAAACCTTTCGAAAACAATAAAATAAATAAAAGAATTATAAAATATTTACTAGGAATAACCACCTTAAAAAGGTTAAAATAAAACTTTTTTATTTAAAGTTCGTAAATATTGCGTACGTTTCGTAAACGTCACGAAAACGAGAATCGAGCAAACGAAACGAACCCGAACGTGCTTGGGATATAAAAACCCACCTCAGGCATTAAATTGCTCATTTATGATTACACCTACCTCTCTCTCTAGGGATGGCAAAAAAAACCCGAACCTGACGGGTTTACCAAAAACCCGCTACATATGGGACGTGTATTTCCAAACCCGATGGGTATTGGGCTGGGTATGGGATCAATTTTTCAAATTTTCGCGGGTATGGGACTGGCTTGGGATTTGTTCATATACCTGTTTACCCGGCCCGATTATATATACCCGTTTACCCGATAATAAATACCCATTTATATACATTTGAAGTAGATATAATTTGTTTCTTTTTTATTCTTTTTGAACTTTAGAAATTGTTTATAGAATTTGTTTCTTTTTTATTTTTGTTTTTTTGTGGCGACAATATATTTTTTGAACCATTTTGGTAACTATCATTTTTTGGTTATATTGAACGATGGTAATCAACTTATGACATTATGAAATTTCATGCTATTTGATATATTAATAGTTTATTCTTGTCATGTTTAACATATAGTTTTTTGTTATAAAAATATAAAATTATTATTAGTTACCCAATACTCGACGTGATTTAAGCCAGTTATTCTCAACGAGTATATTTAGCTAAACCCGCCGGGATACCCGAAACACGTCAGCATACCCGATACCCGACGGGTAAATACCCGATAGATACCCGATGGGTTTTGGGACGGGTATGAGACATACTTTTATAAACGGGTATAGGACTGAGATTACTCAAACCCGTCTCAAACCCGGCCCATTACCATCCCTATCTCTCTCACTAAAATTCCCGGTTGCTCTCTCTCTCTAGAAAAAGCACCCACGAAAACACCTCTAAAATCTTCAATTCTTGTTCAAATCAAGCCATCTTGGTACCAAATCGAAGCTAGCAACATTCTCAACACGAAAGTACAGCAGATTCAAGATTGGACGTGAAATCAACTGATTTTAAGGTAATGTGAGCTTAAACTTTCGGATTTTAGGGTTTTTAACAAAACCCGGATGAATGAACTTGAACTAGAATTTTATCTCATTAAAAATTCACATAAAAATGAGTTTTGCTGAACCATTTAAGCTTGAACCATTTAAGCTTAAAATGACTCAAATATTGTGTTGTAAGGGACCTGCAAATAAAACGTGACGTCTGGGAACGGGAGGAAGGGGATGAAGAATTCGAGAAGCATTTAAATAAAAGTCGAGAACACATTATTTTGGAAACCCACACAAGTCGAGAAACTTAACACAATTCAAGAACCTTCTAATTTTTGGCCAATTCGAGAACCCCCTTTGGGATTTAATTTCAAATTCGAGAAAATGCAAACTAGAGAACCTATTATTCTTGTTGTCCACAATTCGAGAACCTTTCATTTTGTTGTCCATGATTCGAGAACTCAAGTTCCTTAAATACACTTAGTCAAGAACCTCATTATTTTAATTGAACTACTCGAGAACCACCTAGTTGAGAAGTCCATGTTGTAGCCGAGAAACTATACATGTTTATTGTTTTGTTAATTCTTCTTTGAGTTGAGAATTTGTTTTGTAGAATGGGCCACACACATCACCAAAATTCACATCTTTTACTAGAGTGAATTAATAGAAGAAATCAACCAAGAGGTCTATGCTAACTTAATTCAAAAGGCCTTAAACATAAGTGGTTGGGTGCAATTGGGTATGATACTTTATTCAAATTACTTAAACATTATCTGGAAACATTTAGGTAATCTTTAAAACAAGTGTTTTAATCATAGACTATGGTTTTAAAGCATGTCAAAGATTTACAACTAAGTCTTATCTTGATCAAAGAAACCATAGGGTTACTTATATAAAAATAAGCTAGCCAAGTTATTACAAAGTTGGTGGATTATAATGTCCACACTTTTACAATAGGATAAAGTCAACAACAAGGATAACCAAATAAGACAAGAACGTATTACGCACTAATTTTAATCTTAATTGATTAAGTATTAGTATGTTATACCCTCAAATGAGTTCAAGGAAAATTCAAGATACAACGACTTATAAAAGTTAACCAACTTTAGGTTAACCTACGCAATGATAAGTCGTATTTATAAGTTACAAACAACATTGAATTCAACACAGGTTTTGAATACAACAACATCACCACAACAAAGAGTGCGTGCGTTTCTTGATTTCTTAGTCAACCACTTCAACATCAAGGTGAGTTCATACTCCCCTTTTCTAATCTTTTGATTTTAAATTGCGGGGCTGAGAAACATGCTAATTCTTTTATTTAATCAAAAGTTTTAGTACAATATTTCATTTATCCTATGATTTAGATAATATTGATTTATCTTTATTATCATAAATCATTTCATGTATGCTTGTGTGTTTATAACATGTTTGAGATATCAAGGATGAATCATGATAACATAGTTTCATGATTTCACCAACACAATAGAATAACATAAGTTATAAGATTAATTCTTATAACTCTTTGTTATTATTACAAGGATGAACATGAGATAACACTGAGACAAATACAAGTGACATCACGAATGATAATCATGATAATATAATTTCATGATGATGATATCATTCACCACATTTGTTAACATCGTGCCATAAAACTAGTTCTTATAACACATTGTTAAAACTATGAGAACACATAACACTGAGAACAGGTAACATTGAGACAATAACATTTGGGAACACAATCAATAACTACTATTAAGACTGTTTGTATTATATCACAACAATCATGTGTTCATGAGTTCATGTACAGTCGTAAGTCCCTACAAGTAAATCGTTTACCAGTTAATTTAGTGCCACTAAACCGACGATAGCGTAATGGTACCATAGGTTTGACAAACCGCCGGCGAGTGAGGTCGGTACGTTAATCGTATGTCATTATCATTAGCCGGTATCGTATGACCGATAACAGGGCTGTATCAGTCAGGTTTGGTAAACGACACATGGTGATATTAATATACAGAAACTAATTGTAATTAAATCCTTCGATTCTATTAACTGGTAGACTGAGGAGTTGATTTTCTCTCAAGTCATATTACTAGTAACAGTCTCGTTGAAGGCAATGAATCTATAAGAACACAAATGGGATAGAGATAAATTGGAGGCATTGTGGTTTGATTACGTGAGGCCCACAATGGGTCCCATTTATGCTCTATACATTTAGGCCAAGAACAATATTGATGAGTTAGCTATTACTCCTTTAATTATAAGTAAATTATAGTTAACTCTTCACTTGAGAGAACAATAATAAGGATAAGATTTAATAAATCTGTTTTACTTAAATCACTGAGGGATTATCATTACTTAGGTTTTGATAACTTACCTTTCTCATACACTTTTACTCTATACTTATAACAATGTTGGTGATGAATACATATGGGTTGAATATCAAATGGGAGAAACACATGTGAGATAGAAATGGGTATCCATAGTTGTATTTATAAGTGGTGTTGAATTCAGTCAGGTATGTGGTGGGATGTCGGCTGTGGCTTGTCTTCTACGTATGCCCTATATATAAGCATGTTTGATTTGGATGAAATATTATTTGTAAGTATAACTATGGAGAGGACATTGTGTGAGACGGATGAGCCATTTATCAATAAGACTTGTGTATGACATTGTGATTGTGAATGACAATAGATCAATTGTTTTCAATTACTAAACTTATGAACTCACCAACCTATTGTTGACTTTGTGTAAATGCATGTTTTCTCAGAAGAAGAACATGTTTAGTCACCAGACATCAGGACATAAGCTAGTTGGAATTTATAGTGGACCAATAGCTTACTTTTGTGTTGTGCATATTTTTGGATGACAAATTTGTGAATCATATTTTGTAAATTTTGTGCAGATACAAGATAGGAACTCCATGATTCTTTTTGGGTAGATTTACTTCGTTAAATTATGAACACGGATTGTGTAATTTAACTTTGTAATTCTATGTAAATGTCATGTTAGCATTTCTCATTATAAATCATGTGCCATGTAAACAATCTGATCGTTTCGATTATCACACAATATCGCGCCCCGAGACCCTTCCGCCCGACGGGAAAGTCGATCCAGCCCGCCGGCTCGGGGTGTGACAACCAGTCACCAATTTAAGACGTCCGATTCGACGTCTGGCCGGTTATAAAACATTGCTTACTTCCCTTGGGGATGTCACATGTGGGTTTCTCCACAAGTACTCAAGTAGTAGGATCCTTGTAGGGATTTAAAACGAGTCGTATTCACGGGTCAAACCCGACATGAACGCGAGTACTACACAAACTTGAAAATTATGATATGTTTATGAACTTGAACATGTCACAAATATTCTCAGTTGATACGAATACGACCCATTTGACCCGAAATTTTTATTTTTATTATTTTTTAGGATATTAGTATATTATAAAATCTTATGTTTTTAAACTTTTAGTGTTAAATAATCAAGTATTTATGTCATAAAATATATTTAAAAATAATTAAATAAACCTGACCCAAAACTTGATATGAAAATCGCATAAAACCAATTTATCAAACATTCATCAACGATTTTAATAACCTCATTTTCTTATTTAGCTCCTTTTCTTAATTTTGTTTTTAAGTTGTGTAATATATTGAAATATTTAGCGCGGATAAATGGTATTACTAGATAATATCAGTAATAAGGTGGGGTGTCACACTATGTCCAAATAAGATATAAGCCCTAAACGCTTAAAAACTTGTATAATTACCCGGTTTTATGTCAGAAAGTTGATCCTTTTCGGTAGGTTGGGTTCTAGTACGTGTTGCATTTATTTCAAATACAAACATTTAAGCATAAAAATCAAATGTAGATGTAATATGCGTGAATTAAATAACAATTTGTCATTAATGACAATTTTTTAGTATTATAAATAGCATTTGAAGAAATACACAAAAAAAAAAAAAAAAAAAAAAAAACAAATCCAAAACTGCTATGACTATGAAGGTTGCTCTCTTCATATGCTTCATCATTACATTCATCTTCTCTTCATCATCAAAAACCACCCTCACCACTGGCAGTATAAACTGGTGGTGCACTCAAACCCCACACCACCAAACATGCAATCGCTACGTTGCCAAGAGTAACATCTCCATCGCGACCACCGCAACTATAAACCAGTTTTTAGACATGACTGTAAAAGCAGCCATAGACGAAGCGCATGTGGTCATAAAACGAGCCCAAAGAATACACATGAATTACCCAAATGCTCCGGGAAAAAGCTTATGGGGTAGTTGCGTTGACTACTTTAACGGGATTGTGTTCACACTTAACATGGTCCTTGATCGCACGAACCAATTAAGCCCGCTTGACGTTCACTCGTGGCTCAGTGCTGGTTTAACCTACGTCAACGTGTGTGAGAAAGGGTTCGAGTTGATTAACAAAACCAACACCTTGTTACCCATCATATCTACCAATTTGACGCTATTACTACTCAACTCGTTGGCTATTAGTGTTGCTATTAGAGGTACAAGTAATTCAAATTCTCGTGGGTTGAAGGAATGGGAGTTTAGCGAGTTTTCAGATTTGACAGCTAAAAGACCGGACGTGGTGGTGGCTAAAGATGGATCGGGGGATTTTACAACGGTTCAAGAAGCTGTAAACTCGGCGGGAAACCGGAGATGGGGCCAGAGGTACGCGATTTACGTGAAAAGTGGTGTCTACGAAGAACAAGTTGTTATTCCGAAGGAAGTAAACTTTATTATGATGTTTGGTGACGGAATAAATAAAACGATCATCACCGGCGGACAGCATTCCGGTGGTAACGCGATCAGAACGATGAAAGCGGGTGACTTAAAGAGTTCGGCCACGTTTCGTAAGTACATGTATTTGTTTTATATATATTTTTAAACAACCAATGCATGATCTTCCATTATAAAAGACATTTTATATTTTTTATATGATTGAAGTTTTTTGAAAAAAGGCTCCTTAATTGAAAATGATTAGAAATCCATTTGAACTATAAATATATAATTATATATAATGTTTACAAAATTTAATTTGTATAACTTGTACAGAAATTTATATAACTAAAGTCCTTTAATTAAGTACAACAATAAAAAAAACAACAGTATAATTACAATTTATAAAAATTTATATTTTTTTATGCATGACATATGTTGTTTTGTTCGTAATTTTGTCACCTTTACGAGTTATCAATGCACAAGTCACTCATTTCTTTTAACTTCACACAATTGTAGTAGATACAATCAATCATGCATAAAAACTGATTGTTCCATATATACCAACTTTACATAAAAATTGTTTTTGACTTTTGTTTATTATCATGACAAAACATAGAGTGAAAGATATTGTGTTCTTTGAAATTTAAAGAAAATTCTTTTTGTTTGTCGGTGTTATACGAAACCTAAGGATAAATGTTTATGAACAAATATTACTTTCGGATATTATCTATGACTTAACGAGACCATATACATTTTCTTATCTAGCGTCCATGTGTGTGGATTGTATTCTATAATAACCATATATTTGAGAATTAGCCTTTAAACGTATTCGTAGTCACTCATTTTAAATATTGAAAATAAACGTATGTTTACATTAAATCACATTAAATTTGATTTTTTTATTGTAGACCTGTTTTTTATTCAATTTTAATAAGAAACACACATTTATTTTTAAAATACAAAATTGATGGCTAAAATTGGGTTTAAAAGTTAACTCATTAAGATTAAGTGGTCATATAATACAATACATATGTGTGTGTATAAAGATATATTTAAACAAGAAATAACAAGTTATTGAGAACAAAAAATAATCATTTATAATCATATAATTAAAAAGATATAAAAGTAATTTGTTTGTACTTTCAAGAAGTTAGTTTTATGATCTTTAAATCATGTAAATGTATTTTTTTTTGTTTCAACCAACATAGAATCTTAATTCAACATCTCTCTTATATAGATCCGAAATTCTACTTCAAAATTTTGAAGTACTTTTAATGTCGGAACTAGTAGTTTTATGTAGGAAATAATTTTTTTAATTACAATTTATAATAACTTATAGTTTTCGTTTTAAATTGTAAAAATAACTACAAAGACAACGATATTGATTATTTACCAAAATAAGTTGTTATTAACAATTATATAAAATAATAAAAATATAGCTGGTAAAAGAAGATAGTTAAATATTAACTACAATTTTTAAATTTTCAGCAACTTAAAATTTAATTTAGGAGTTTAAGTCTTTGAGAGAGAATTTGAAAATATGGGGATTTTAATGATTACACATGACATAAAATAAAATCAATTATTATAATAAAAATATGTAGCTATGTCGTTTTTGTGTCTCATTATTTTTCAAAAGGAGTAAATTATGGGTACATTTAGTTTTAATATTGAAGCTATTTCAACTCAAAAAAAATGTTATATCAAGACAGCCCTTATAGTTTAACCAACTAACGGTTTTTGCCTCCAAACTTAACTATAGTTGCCAAAACTGTTAATTGTTAAAACTACAGGGGTTGGACCATTAGTTGTTTAAACCACATATGCTACATTGATGAAATATTTTATTTTTGGTTGAAATAATAAAACATTTAAACCACATAGACAAAAACAGTAATTTACTCTTTTTCAAGGCTTAGACACCTTAAACCTGCTATCATTTTTATATGTTAATATAAATTAACCTAGTTTTCATCAAAACTTATATTAAACATAAAAGATTATACGGAAGTGTATATTTAGGGTGATTGGAGTGACCCCGTACCTCCCATTAAATTCCATCGGTCCTGATGATGTTAATTATCCTTCTCCCGATCTTAATTAATTTCCTTCTTGCCATCAGGCCCTCTTCATTTGCTACTCCTTCGTTAACCCAGCTGAATTTTGAATAACTAACTCGTTTTTTATAATAACAAAAAAAAAAACAAAACAAAACAAAACAAAACGACTGTATCATTACAATTTCTAAAACATACTCGTTTTCCTTAATTGACTTAAAACTTGATAATAACAGAATAAACAATAATTAAGATGCACGGTTACAAGTCCTTGAATAGTAATTACTTTGTATATATCATGCATTTTTATGGATTATTTTATATATATAAGTGGTCTAAATGAACATATTAGTATTTTACTATCTGGATATCGTTAAAATTAATAACAATAATGATAGCTAATATGTCTATTCTAATAAATAAAGGTTTTTCTAGAAACACATGTCATCTTCCTAGAGCATTTCAACTTTAATTTCTCACATCTCTCTCCTATTATATACATCTTATATTAAATAATAATATTAAATATACTTTTTATATATTTTAAAATAAAAATAATAATATATTAAAAATACATTAATATTTAAAAAACATTTAAAAACATCAAATTATTATAAAATATAAAATTTCAAAAACAGATTTTTAAAATAAAATGTTTAAAGAAACAAATTTAAAAAACTTAGTATGTAAATAAATAATATAATTATTTTATCACATAAAGTATTAAATATATAAAATTTTAGTCACATGCAATATCTAAATATAGTGTTTAAATTTTAATTGATAACTATTTATCATATTTTCTATTCAACTCGTATAATATACGGGTACCAACCTAATTAAAGTGAATATGTATAAAAGTTTATTTTGCCTAAGAAGGATTTTCAAAAACACGAAAACCGGCCCAAACAAACTCCGATTGAATTCATTTTTGCATCATTGGAACCGGCTTGTTGAACCCTAAAAACAAACATTAAATTGCAAACAATAAACGCAAATACTAAAACCAAAACTTTAAAAACAACCTATAAAGCTAAAGATAAAACCTAAAAAGCCAAAAACCAAGCCCTAAAATCTAAACTTTAAAAGTGGTTATTAAAGCTAAGACTTAAAAGCTAATATTGTAGAATTCGATGAGAGTTGAGACTATTCCAACCCCATCAAAAAGAGTCCAATCGGAGTTCGTTTAGATCTGCTTTTGAGGTTTTAAAAATCACTTTTAGCCTTCTTAGGCAAAATAGACTTTTTATTTGATCTTTCCCATATATATATATATATATATATATATATATATATATATATATATGTGTGTGTGTGCGCGCGCGCGCATGGTTTACTTACAACCTGTATTTATCTAAAAATAATATCAGTAACAACAATTAATGCATAATAGCTAAACTGAGTTTACTTGGATTGTAGAGGTTTGGGGTCGTAGATTTATCGCTCTGCACCTGACGTTCCGCAACACGGCGGGGCCGGAAGGTGGGCAAGCGGTGGCGTTCCTCTCCGCTTCCGACAGATCAGTTGTTTACCGTTGCAGCATTGAGGGCTACCAAGACACACTTTTTACTTTCCATTCAAAACAATTTTACAAACAATGCCAGATCTTCGGAACCGTTGATTTTATTTTCGGAAGTGGTGAAGTAGTGTTCCAAGATTGCGATATCTTCCTCAGGAAACCACTTCCCGGAGGAGGGTTAGTTGTCACGGCTAACGGTCGGAAGTACCACAATGAAAGCGGCGGGTACACGATGCAGGGGTGCAAAATAACTGCTGCAGAGGATCTTAGGCCTGTTATCGGTGGGTACAAAAAAGCCTTTTTAGGAAGACCATGGTTTCCGCACGGTCGAACGGTTTACATGCAATCTTTTCTTGATGATTTGGTGGACCCACAAGGATGGCTTGATTCATGGGGTTTTAATAAAACTGCTTATTGTGGGGAGTATGATAATTCTGGACCAGGCTCATCTACTGCTCAGAGGGTCAAATGGCATGGTTACGAGGCCATAACAGATCCAAATGTGGCTGAGCAGTTCACTGTTGCTGAGTTCATTGCAGGCAATCAATGGCTTCCTACATCCGGTGTGCCTTTTGTACCCGGGTTTGAAAAATTGTAAAAGATTAACAATCGCGCTAAAAGTTTGTAACCAATATCGAGCATGCATGTGTTTATTGGATATCTAAAATATATAATTCAGCAATACTTTAAACTTCAAAGAACAAAATCATCATCTTTATATATGTGTGTGTGGGGTTGTGTGGTTGTCGGTAGAGCTGTCCAAAAAAGCTTGAAGCTCTGATTCGGCTCGTAGCTTGTTTGGAAAAAGCTCTGATAAAGCTCGTTTGTAACCAAGCCGAAACAAGTTGTCTCGTTTTATAACTGAGTTGCGTCCGAGCCAAGGCTGACTCGGATCGTAGCTCGCTCATTGCTCGGCTCGTGGCTCGACTCGTTTGTACAACATGCTTTAGCAAAATATAAAAATACATGGTTATTTTAATAAAACTATACTTTGGTATCATATTTATAGGGGTAAGATCCAATAAGAACAAGATTTTGCCTAAGAACAATTTAAAAATGGCATTTGACAACTCTAACGAACTCAAATTGAACTCATTTCGGATACATTAAAACCGTCTCGTTGAAACTTAAACCCTAACCCTAAACTCTAAAGCTAAATCCTAAATCCTAAAGCTATATACTAAATCTAAACTCTAAAGCTAAAACTAAAGCTAAACTCTAAAGTTAAACCTAAAATCTAATGCTAAAAGCTAAACCATAATCTGAAACCTTAAAGCTAAATCCTAAACCTTAAAACTAAACCCTAAACCCTAAAAAGAAATCCTAAATCCGAAAGTGATCTGGAGCTCACAGGTCACAAACTTATATCCTAAAATCTATTTATGTAAAAACGAGCCAAAAACGAACCGAGCCGAGCTAGATATGTTTAAAACAAGCCAAGTTACAATCCGAGTCAAGCTCGGTTTAAATCCAAGCCAAGTCCGAGCTTGCCCCTGGCTCGGCTCGGCTCGGCTCGGCTCGTGAACATCTTACTTGTCATGGAATGTCTAGTTATGAATCCTCCGGAAATTCTTTTTGTGCACTCTTTGTTGTCAGCAAATCATAGTTAATGAAGTTCAATTGGGACAAACTCTGACTACAAATTAAAAAAGAAATTGCAAACTTTTTTTAACAACTTAAGAACGTTGAAACCTAAGACGGAATTTTAATCATCTCCTCGGATTTGACAACCTGGGGCATACATCCAAGCTCACATCAGAAGGAACTCCACAACTTCAAAACCCCCTTAACTTTGTCTTAACAAATATGTCTAGCTCAAGCCTAAACAAGTTTTTTATTTTATATTTGTGAAGTATGATTATATATATAATCTATATGTGTGTGTATATAAAATTAATAATACAAAAATTAATTAAATAATTAAAAAAAAATGAGCCGAATAAGCTCAAGTTCAAAAAAAATTTTACAAGCCAAGCTTGAGCTCTAGCTCTCTTAAGTCAAAACGAATCAAACTCAATTTGGCTCGATTACACGCCTACCATAAGGTGTGGTGTGAGAACTGAGAAGGGAAAGGAGACTTGGGGAAAGGTGCACCATTCAACCGATAACACACATATGTATGTGTGAGGTTAGGAAAATCACTGCAATGCTTTAGGTAAGAGAAAAAAATAATAATAAAGAACATGATAAAATGTTGATATGAAAGTGTGGGAAGAGATGATGTTTATATGAAAGTGTGGAAAATTTAGAATTAGAGGGATTAAAACAGTATTAGAAATTTAGAATTACAGCCAAAGCTCGGACTTTTTTCCTTGCCTGTCATATTTAAGTTGACTATTTCTTGTCCAAACATATTAAATTTAGTACATCTAAAAATTTGAGTCTCTCCCAAATAATTTTTTATTATCAAAAGGAGTGCAATTATGACATTCCTCGAAGCAGAATTCAATCAAACAAAAACAAAGAGCATGCCATGAAGATTACAGAATCACATCCTTAGAGTTGGAGACCAGAAACTCGCAATGTGAAATTAAAAGTTCAAAGCAACCCTTTAGCCGGTATCAACACTTCAGATATACCTCTGATTAAAACACAAAAATGACTACATTTTCCATGGCAGATACAAAATATTTATCAGCACATGGGGAATTATAGTAAAAAGGAGGGAAAAAATAGTTCACATGTATGTTAATCATCAATATCTTCATCATCGTCATCTGAAGCCACCTTTTGCTTTTTCCATTTGTAGGCTTGCTCCAAGATCTTCAAATTCGATGCTTGAGATTCCTCTGGAAAGAGATAATCTATGTATTCCTCATACCTGCAATTTTTTATAAAATTATTTCACCTTCCAAAATTAAATTTAACAATTATAACTGGTTCTAAATGGGTGCTTCATTGAACATGACTTGTAGCAAAAAAATTGGTCACAATCTCAATCCAATTATTCATGAATGAGTCCATCTAGTAAGGGTCAACCCTATCCGTTTTCAACCCTCATACTAAAATATGACATGTTTTTTTTTAAAAAAAAAAATAGACATAGCAACAAGTTAGACATACCCAGCAGGACTATCATCTATTTCAATCTGTCTTCTCTTCTTCAGTTTCTTGGGCAGCTTAACACGCACCAGTTCAATGTCACCCAACTCACCAAAACTGCTCTCCATGTTTAACCACTCTTCTAGTAACATGGCCCTCTCTTCCTTAAGCTCAGGGGCTGATGTTCTATAATAATTTATTGAACTTTCAAATACTCCTGATCACAAAGTAAATTAATAGATATCAAAATCATAACTTTAAATAATAATGAAAAAAAACGGCGAATGAGTAACAAGGTTACTTCTGGCACGTTGAATGCAAAGCTTCCTTTGTTCCAGAAGGACATCTTCAGGCAGCTCTTCATGTTGTTCTGCTTCTTCTACGGCAGATGCTTCAAACTTCGCATAGCTAATCCACACCTTTAAATGCTTTGTGCGGTCCAAAAGCCTCTCATATAGATGTCTTGTTCTTTCAAATTCACCTTCAGCTATCTCAAAGTCAATGTATGCCTGCAATAAGTCAATAAACAACAAATAATGTCAAGTGTTGATCTGCTTCATATTTGTAGCCAATTACTCAAAAATCAAACCAACAAGTAATCATAAGATTTAAGATGGCAATTACAATCTATATTCCTACAAATGGGTAGATTTGGGTTATGTTCTAACTCTAACAGGACAAATGAGTTGGTGTAAATGATTTAATTGAAAAGTGAAAATGGGTCTGATTAAAAAGGTTGAAGTCATCCAAAAATGTAATGAAATGGATCACTCGTTAATTGTTTATTTAAAACAAGTTGTATTAATTTTGTAATAATATAGATTTTATAAAAACAAACTATATTAGCTCAAACCAAATTTCACATGTTATGCAACCCACCCAGCCGACCTATTTTGTCACCTCTACCTACTTAAAACAGAACTCTAAAAACAAAGGAACTATAGAATGAGTTGCCAATATTTAAGCTAACACTGGGTGTTGCGTAGACAAGGAATGCAAACAGTTCATTAGATATCATATTGTTCTG
Organism: Mikania micrantha; assembly: GCA_009363875.1. Lineage (NCBI taxonomy): Eukaryota > Viridiplantae > Streptophyta > Magnoliopsida > Asterales > Asteraceae > Mikania > Mikania micrantha. The sequence goes on from CM018680.1 coordinate 118,646,617, forward strand.
ATATGAATCCACCTATTTTGGTTTATTCAAGGAAGAAAAAGAAAATGAAAAGTAAGGATGTAATTGGATCAGGTGGATCCATGGAGCTGCTTTATTGGGAGTTTGACCCGTTTTCACAGTATTTCAGTTTTTACGCTACACTTGTGTAGTGGGTAGTTTTATTTGGATAACTGCTATAGTTTACGTATTAGTGGTAGAAGGGTTCCCTAGAGTTCTTTTCATGTTCTTTGTTATTTAATTTTGATGTAATTGGAGACTTCTCATCTCGAATCGGGTCAATTTCGTTTATTAATCCTATCAATTGTTTTATTTCAATTTTATTGCTATCAATTTGGTTCCATTGCCAGGAAATCAAAGAAGAAATGGTGCAGACCCGGACAAATCCAGCCGAGAACAGTGGTAGCAATGTCGCCGACCCAATTGCAACTCAATTGGCAGCGATTGCGGAAAAATTGGAGACCATGGAGACCTTGAAAGCAGATATCGCAGCACTCAAAGCCAGGGATCGCTTCCAAGGAAATCGATATGAAGAAGGTGAGAGTTCCTGGTGACCATAGGCTCAAACCGACCCTACACCAAAATCGATTTTCCATGTTTCAGTGAAGGGGACCCTCGTGGGTGGATCCTGAAGGCTGAAAAATACTTCCGATACTACAACATTGCGGAGGAGGAGAAGGTGGACATAGCATCCATGCATTTGGAGGGGGATGCACTAGATCTGTATTCGTGGGTGACCGTTGATCAACCCTTGCTGTTTTGGGACGACTTCACTCATACCTTACACAAGAATTTTGGACCAGCTGAGTTCCAAAATCCGGATGAATTCTTGTGTACTATTAAACAAATAGGAAAGGTCCAGGAGTACCGCCAAGAGTTTGCCAAGAGATCATCTCGGGTATCACATTGGCCGGACCATTGCTTATTGGGTGTTTTTCTAAGTGGGTTAAAAGAGGAGTTAAAGGCTGATGTTCGAATTCATAAGCCCAGAACAGTTTATAGCGCGATGAACCTCGCTATGGAGTATGAAACAAAAGTAAATCATGCGCGTAGTGGAAGAAGTTCTACCAGGAATGCCCAACCCAAGTCGGCCCTCCATCCCGCCACCCATCCAAACCAAACCAACCCCAACCCTCAAACCAAACCAGATGTTAAGCCCACTTCTCGTCTCTCGGACACTGAAAAACAGGCCAGGTACTTGCGCGGGGAGTGTTTCAGATGTAGAGAAAAGTATGGGCCGGGCCATCGTTGTAAAACGGGCACCTTCAGGCTATTGACAGCAGGGGATGAGGAAGACCACTAGGATCAGTCTTCAGTACCAGAGGAGGACTTCAAAACTACCTCAGACCTGGCTGAGATCAGCCTTAATGCAACACTAGGTAAACCACACACAACCACCATGAAAATTCATGGTTTAATTGATAATACCGAAGTTTTAATTTTGATTGACAGTGGATCTACTCATAACTTCATTTTTGATTCTCTGGTTCGTGAGATGAAGTTACAAACCCAGTTTGTAACACCTTTTGGAGTGCAAATTGGTAATGGAGATATCATCCGCTGCAGCCAAGTATGATGCGCAATAAACTTTGTATAAAGTATTGTATTAGTGTATTCTTGTATATCATTGAGAGTACAAACAAACATCTATATATAGGCTGATTGTAGAAGATAGACAGCCTCTAGAGGAGTTGAAAAGACTCTAACTTAATAGATAATTTATGAACTATTAATAGATAATTATGACTTATTAATATGACTAATATACTCAACCCTCTAACTATATATATATATATATACTAAAGCTGTCTAATATTCCCCCGCAAGCTAAGGCCGGTTAGCGACCTGCAGCTTGGATCTTAGCAATGTGAAACGATCAGTAGATAGAGGTTTTGTAAAGACATCAGCAATCTGGTCATGTGTTGAGATGAACTGAACTGATAGATGCCCCTGAGCAACTTTTTCTCGAACGAAGTGAAAATCAACTTCAACATGTTTGGTGCGAGCATGAAAGACAGGATTCGCTGACAAATAAGTAGCACCCAGATTATCACACCACAGAGTTGGAACCGATTGCACCCATACGAATTTCAGAGTTGATTGTGAAGCAGGATTTTTTTTCCATTTTCCATTGGGGGGGCTGGTGTAATACTGGGCATTCAATGGTTGTCATCATTAACACGGTACAAGCCAATTGGAGCAAGATGTTTTTTATTTTTACAATTGATGGCAAGAAATACAAACTTCAGGGGATTTCTTCTGGGCCTCAGAAATCAACAATTTTTCAACATTTAGCCTTTGAAGCTGACTCCCACCCTGATATACCTGAACCTGCTCGACCTTTAATTGCGGAGTTTGATGCCATCTTTCAGGAACCCAATTCCTTACCCCCTTTCTGATCACATTTTCACACCATTCCTCTAAAACCCAACTCAACTCCTCTGAACATTCGGCCTTATCGTTATCCCCATTCCCAAAAAAATGAAATAGAGGCCCAAGTTGAATCCTTGCTGGTCTCAGGGTTTATCCGTCCCAGTACAAGTCCCTTTTCTAGTCCAGTCCTTTTAGTTCGAAAAAAAATACAACACTTGGAGGATGCGTGTGGACTATAGAGCCTTAAACAAAATTACAATTGCTGACAAGTTTCCGATTCCAAATGTAGATGAATTATTAGATGAGTTATATGGCGCAACAATTTTTTCTAAGTTGGATCTGCGCTCCGGATACTATCAGATCCAAGTCAGCGAGCAGGACATCGAGAAACTGCTTTCAAAATCCATTCAGGCCATTATGAATTTGTGGTAATGCCTTTCGGCTTAACCAAGGTCCCTTCCACGTTTCAGGCCACTATGAATGACATGTTTAGCCCTTATCTAAGGCGATTCCTCCTAGTTTTCTTTGTTGACATCCTGATTTACAGTTCCTCCATGACCCAACATCGGCAACATCTTCATATAGTCCTGAATTCACTCCACACCCATCATTTTTATGCCAAACTAACAAAGTGTTGTTTTGGGCAGTCCCAGGTACTGTTTTTGGGCCATATGATATCTGCCACAGGAGTCCATTTGGACAAAGAAAATGTTGAGGCAATCCAAACATGGCCTATCTCAAAAAATGTTAAGGAGGTGAGGGGATTTCTAGGACTCACCGAATATTACTGACGTTTTGTACGTAATTATGGGATAATTGCTCGACCACTTACCATCCTTACCAAGAAAGATGGGTTTGTGTGGAATGAGACAGCCTTGCTTACTTTTAATACCCTTAAGCAAGCTTTGATTTCAGATCCTGTTTTGCGTTTACCTGACTTCACAAAACCTTTTACAGTTGAATGTGATGCCTCTTCCGAAGGGGTTGGTGCTATTCTTACTCAAGAAGCTCACCCAATTGCTTATTTCAGCAAAGGATTTTCTTCTTCTAACCGTCTTAAATCAGCCTATGATCGGGAACTTCTTGCTCTGGTGTTAGCTGTTCAGAAGTGGAATCATTATCTTTTGGGTCATCACTTCTTTATTAAGACTGATCATAACACTTTGAAGTTTCTTCTTGAGCAACGCATTACCACCACGGAACAGCAGCGACTTTTGTTGAAACTCATGCCTTATGATTTCACAATTATTCACAGATCTGGTTCTAAGAATAGGGGACCAGATGCTCTTTCTAGGTGACCCCAATTTCTTGCTTTGGTGTTACCTAGTTGCTTGGATTTTAATCAACTATCAGAGGGCTTGAAATCAGATCTGTTTACCCGTTCAATTATAGATCAACTTACTATTGATTCTACATCTTGTCCTGGGTATGCCTTAACGGGTACTACTTTAATGTACAAGGGTCGATTGGTAATACTGGATATTGCATCCATTAGGGAATTGCATCTGTCAGAGGCTCATTCTTCACCCATTGGGGGTCATGGGGGGTTTATGAAGACTCTTAAGCGAATACAGGCTCAATATTTCTGGCCAAATCTTTCAGCAGATGTCCGTTTATTTGATCAGCAATGTTTGGCTTGCCAGCGTCAAAAATACAATACTTTATCTCCTACAGGTCTTTTGCAACCATTACCCATTCCAAATCAGATATGGGAAGATATCTCTATGGATTTCATCATTGGGCTGCCTACATCTAATCGGTTTGACACTGTTTTGGTAGTAGTGGATCGTTTAAGCAAGTATGCACATTTTTTACCTTTAACTCATCCTTATACAGCTAAAAGTGTTGCTGCTGTCTTTTGTAAAAAAATTATTCGTCTTCATGGATTTCCGCGTTCAATTGTTTCGAACAGGGTTGCTATTTTTTTACGTAATTTCTGGCAGGAGCTTTTCCGTTTGAGCCATACTAAATTGAAATTAAGTACGGCTTACCATCCGCAAACTGATGGTCAAACGGAAGTGATAAATAGGTGTCTCGAAGCTTACTTAAGGTGTTTTGCTCATGAGCAGTCGAAAACTTGGAGCTCTTATCTTCCTTGGGTTGAATTTTCTTATAATACAAGCTACCACACTTCTACAAAAATGACTCCTTTTCTTGATGTCTATGGTCGGGAGCCTCCTTTAATTCCTTATGTGCCAGGTGAAACACTTAATGCAGAATTGGAATTACAGCTTATTTCTAGGGATGATATGCTGAGGCTGCTGCATCAGAATTTATTGAAGGCTCAAGATCGAATGAAATCTATCGCTGATTTGAAACAAAGAGAACTTTCTTTTGATGTGGGTGATAGTGTTTTCCTGCGCAATCAACCAGCAAAAAAGCAATATGATAAGCTTTCTTTTTTGGCCCTTATAAGATTATTCGTCGAGTGGGAAAAGTTGCTAATGAGTTGGAGCTACCTAAGGATGTTCGTATTCATCCTGTGTTTCATGTTTCAATGCTTAAGCCGGCAAGGGGACAGCTTCCTCAAACTCCCTTATCTCCATTGCCTGTTACTAGAGACTGGGAATTGCAGGTTCAGCCGGCTGCAGTAATCAAACATCGTTGGGTAAAGTCTGATGGTCAGAAAGAATTGGAACTGTTGATTTCTTGGATGCATAGACCTATTGAAGATGCGACTTGGGAGAATTATGATTTGTTGCTGCAGCAATTTCTTTCTTTTGGACTTGAGGACAAGTCCTTTTATGGGGAGGGAAGTCATGATATGAATCCACCTATTTTGGTTTATTCAAGGAAGAAAAAGAAAATGAAAAGTAAGGATGAAATTGGATCAGGTGGATCCATGGAGCTGATTTGTTGGGAGTTTGACCTGTTTTCACAGTATTTCAGTTTTTATGCTACACTTGTGTAGTGGGTAGTTTTATTTGGATAACTGTTGTAGTTTACGTATTAGTGGTAGAAGGGTTCCCTAGAGTTCTTTTCATGTTCTTTGTTATTTGATTTTGATGTGATTGGGGACTTCCCATCTCAAATCGGGTCAATTTCGTTTATTAATCCTATCAGTTGTTTTCAATTTTATAGCTATCATGTTCTGCATATGATCCCTACTCATGTAGCCTGAAAATAAATAGGCCATATTTTTATGATAGTTGTTGGTAACTTTAAGCTTAAAAATATAAGAGTATTACACCTAGTTGCAATATACTATTAACAAAAGATAAAAACAAGTTCTTTATACCAAAATCAATATTTTGCTACTAAGCTCATTAACATGATCTTGATTTTCCGTCCAAAAAAACAAATATAAAAATGATCTAAAACTCTTAATGCATAAACAAAAATAAAAAAAAGACCGTTGCATTTTGTTTTCAAGCTTATCATTGAGGTGACTTTCTATCAAAACCACATAAAAAATACCTTAACCAAAATGTGTTTATGACCTAAGGTATAAAATACAAGAATTTACCTTCCACAATAACTCTGGCATGTCAAGTGCAGATTGTGCAATAGCAAGCTCAAAAATGGCCCGGGCCCGCTCTGTTTCACTCAAAGATCTTTCCAATTCAGCATACTTGCTCCAAGCATAGCAGTTTTCAGGTGACCACTCCAGATACTTTTCATATAGCTTCCGACAGCGATCTATGTTTCCAAGCTGCAGCTCAATCTCAATGTACTTCTTAAAAATCTGTTTGTTCATTTAAATTAAAACATGGTCAAACCAAAAACATAAAGGAAAAAAAGTCAACACAAAGTTTAATTATGATACAATACCTTATCTTTAGGAGCAATTCCAATTGCTTTCCCAAGAATCAAGCGAGCACTAGAAAGATTTAACTGTCTGATTTCAAACTGAGCAGCCAATAACCAAATCTTAGCAAATGAGAATTTCTTGTGTGGAATCAATTTTAAACACTCACTGTAAACATCCCTAGTTCTAGAAACATCTTGAGCATCGAGTTCTTCATACAACGCATAATTAATCCATAAATAAATGTATCTTTGCCAATATCTCTTCTTATCAGCTGGAGGAACATTTGCGATTGCTCTCTCATAAACCTCCCGAATCCTTGATTTGTTCCCCACACTCTCCTCAAGTCTAATATAGTCAAACCAAGAGTCATAATTCAGAGGATTTTTTCTTACTTCTTCCTCATATTGAAACTTTCTTTTCCCAACTATTGCATCTTCAATTCCCTCTCTATCACCGTATTGTTTCTCAAAAGCAACAAATTTTCTGTACAAATCTTCAGCCCGCCCCTTTGGTATATGGTCTAGAGCAAATTTATAAACACATCTTGCTCTCTCAGTTTCTTTGCATTTTTCTTCAAATTCAGCAAAAGCAACAAATAAAGTCTCTGCTTCTTCATCATCTGCCAGCTTATCAACCGCTCTTTCATAACAATTTCTCGCTCTACTGATCTCCCCATTTTTCATCTCAAATTTGGCATAACGAATCCAAGCACCAACTTTAGGTATGCATTGAACAAATCTCTCATAAATAGCTCTTGCTAGTTCAATCTCATTGTATCTTAACTCAAACTTTATATATGAAAGCCATGCCTGTTGATCAGGCTCCCAACTCATCCACCTTTCAAATATTTGTCTAGCACCTGCAAGAAGTTAATGATGTATAATTATGGGTTAAACGCATAAGACTATAAAAACCAAATCAACCTAGTTGACCACCTATTGACATACTAACAAACGTAAAAGCAGCATTCCAAAGATACACTATTATCCAACCATGCATTATTAAAAAATCGCTCCAATCTTGTTACCATACACAGTTACACTTTACCATTCACAGAGAGAAAAAAATATGTCAAATCACAACTTGTTAAATTACAGATAACATAACAATAATTTGACACGATAATACCAACAAAATTCATAGATTGACATACCTGGAACATTGCCAAGCACCTCCTCCATATGAATATACTTATACCACAACTGATCCACCCTAGGCAACAAAGTGACCGCTCGAACCCAAACATTCCTAGCATGATTGATAAACTTATTCTTCATTTCAACATCTGCATACTTCAACCACGTTGTATGATCCCTATAATCCACATCAAGGGCTCGTTCCCACACCGATCTGGCCCCTTCAAAATCCTTTTGCGATTCCTCCCACTTGGCATACTTGACCCAAACACTCTTGTTCCACCTCACCCTCCTGATTAAATCCTCGTACTCTTTACGTTTACGGAGGCGGTAGTCTGCGAGCTCTGTGGGATCGGTGATTTTCTGTTTCGGTGGTCGGATTTCGGCTTCTTGGCGTTCACGTGCTTCACGAAGGATTTGTTCGGCGGTTATTTGAATTGGCGCTGGCGTTTTGTTCTTGACTCGTGTTGGTCGGGGGAGTTTAACTTCTGTTTCTTTGCGAGTTAGATAGCCTAACGAAGGATCTCCTTCTCGATTTGCCATGGTTTGATTCACTGGTAATCTTGAGTTCTTGATACGGATTCGTATACAGTGGAGACGTTAGAAAACCCTAACGTGAAAACATGCAACCGAATGGCAAAGAACAAATACTGTTCAAATAAGAACTCTTATTATCAAAAAAAAAACCAATGTTTAGTTGTTTACAAATGTTTAAATAAGAAAACTGAATAAGATAATTAAGGAATGGAAATACTAGAAACAAGGAGACATAATTGCCTAATTAAAAGAAATAATTTAAATAACACGTTTGGATGGGAACGATAAAGTCATAAAACCGGCGGTTCCCTTTTAGCCGCAGGCCAACGAGATGAGCTCCAAATTAGGGGTGTTTATAGGTTAGTTTTATAGTTTAAACGGTTTATTCGGTTCGATTTAAATGATATTGTAATTTCTTTTACCCCAACCGAAAACCGAAACGAATTCAACCGAAGTCAAATCGGTTCGGATTCAGTTAATAACCAAACAAGCTGAAATAAACCAAGGGCTTCTAGCCTAATGGTTACCCCCTTAGCTTTCCTGTGGGAGGTCATGGGTTCAAATCCCTCCCAAGAAGAAATAGGGGTCCTTGGAAGGTCGGGGGTTTTCCGGTGCGGTTTCCTCCTGGGTGGTGGTGGGGTCTTAACGGAGGCCATAGTAACTAGACCTTGGTGACGTGGCCTAGAAATCAGTGATTCACATGTTGAGATCAAATGCCGTTCAAAAAAAAACAAGCCGAAATAAATCGTTTCGACCGTATTCAATCAAATGACTTTTTTTTCTTCAAATTTTCGTTTTCTTGTTTCTAAATTGTTTGTGCTCCAAAATCATTTCAAAATTAAGCATATAATCAAATATAACTCTGAGTTCTAAAATCAATCTGGAAGCTAAGAACAATTTTGACTGAAATCAAAAGGTATGCTAGATATTAAAAAAAAAAAAAAAAAAAAAAAAACTGTAAGTAGTAATCAAACCAGCAAAGCAAACTAGATACAAATCAAATAATCAGTCATCGAACATAAGCAAGATAACCTGATTTTTTGAAACCCTAAATAAAAATTTAGAATAAAAGAAACACAACGGTTGAAAGCTATTCATTCAAGCAACAACAATAACCAAAAGATTCACCTGTTGTGGGTTTTAGGTCAGAATGAGCAAGAGTTTGTTTGGTCTCAAAATATACATCTTTTAACTAAGATAACAGATAATGACACGAGCTGATTGACTTAGAGTTGCAGAGTGTCCTACATAATGGTTGGTTAGTTGCGGACACAAGAGAGAACCTAGATCGATGACTGAAGCGGTGGCCAGCGTCGACTACCGACGGATGTGTAGGTGCAACATGAAAAAGGATTAGGGCTACGATGAAGAGAGCTGTATATGGCTTCTGCTTCTTGCTTCTTAATTGTATAAGGCTTTTTGGTTAAATTGGTAATTATGTTTAATCAAAATAAATAAAAAATATATATTTAAATATTAATTCGGTTTAAACCGAATAAGCGAACAAACTGAATTCTAAAAAATACTGAAACCGTAAACCGAACCGAAAACCTAATTTGTAATACAATTATGGTTTAGAACCGAATTCGCAATTCAATTCGGTTTTATTTTTGTTACGGATATGGTTTGGATAACTGTTTTAAACGATTTTCGGTTATTCAGAACACCCCTGCTCCAAATTAGCAATCCCAGGTGGATCTTCGAATGGATCCAGATCCGTATCAGTTATGTGTCGTCGTTCAATTTGCAACTATAATGATGTAAAAATCTGCATAGCACACGTTAAAAGCCTAACCGTGAGCAGCCTATTCGAAATATCATGCCCGAGTAATCTAGGAGTTCTTACCTGATTCGACGGTTGCCAACGAATTAGGGTGAAGGCTAATCATGAGCAACCTAATCATGAGCGGTCTAATGAAAATGAGATGTGACCAGGTGCCGGCTGGATGAAGAGGAGCTACTAGGATGGATGTTGATGCCGATGGAGGTGAGTTTTGGCGGCTGGATGACGAGTAACGGCTGCCGTAGTGGAGATCAATTTCATGCCGTCATCTTCGTGGGGAGATGCCGATAGGGGTGAGAGGGACGAGGCTCGGGTGTCGTCTTGTCTTCGTTGGCGTCGACTGTGGTACTGGAGGTTTGGTATGAAAGAAATTAGGGCTCAGGTGGTCGGCTGGAATCCAAATTTTGGAAGGAATTAGCGCTAGAAGTTAGTTGTTTTAGAGGGTCAACGTAATTAAAAAAAATAATATGATTAAATATTAATTCGGTTTAGACAAAATAACGGAAAACCAAATTACTAATACGGATATGCATTGAAACCGATCCAAAAACCGAATTAGCAATTCGATTCAGTTTGATTGATTATGATTGGGATTTGGATAGGGCTGGCAATTTCAGACACGAACACGTTAACACGACACGACACGACACGAATTTAACATGTTTCGTGTCTAAAACAGGTCGACACGTTAAGACCTGTTTATTTTTCGTGTCTAAACAGGTAAAACCCGCTAAGACCCGTTAAGACCCGTTAAGACCTGTTAAGATCTATTAAGACATGTTAAGATCAGTTAAGACCTGTTAAGACCCGTTAAGACCCGTTAAGACCTGTTAAGACCTGTTTAAAATTTAAAATAAATAATATAATAAAATATATGGTCATATGTGTAACCAATTAGCTTCAAAAATTTCTAATGGTTAACCTTAGTTCTTTAACAGGTTTCTTAACAGGTTCTTTAACGGGTTTTAACAGGTTTCTTAACAGGTCATTTATCGTGTTAATTCTTAACAGGTTCCTTAACGGGTCTTTTCGTGTTTACGGGTTTTTAACGTGTCGTGTTCGTGTTTGAAAAACCAGACACGATAAGAATTCGTGTCGTGTTCGTGTCTTACCAGTTCGGGTTTCGTGTCTTAACGTGTCGTGTCTTAACGGGTCGTGTCTGACCCGTTATGACAGCCCTAGATTTGGATAACTATTTTCGCTTTTTCTGAACATCCTATGCAAGCCCTAAACTAAACAAGAGGGTTAGAAATAACGCACGTCTAAATGTTTGTTTTGTATTATATGCTAGCATCAAAAATACATATTGTATATGGGTTAAATAATATAACATCTTATAAAAACAATTTTTACAAAAAGTTATATGTTAGATTTATCAACTAGTGAAATAAGAAATTTAAATATCTAAATATTATAAAACAAATATTAATAATATTCAATTATTATAAAATAATATTTTAAGATAATATATAATTAAAATCTTATTATAGTTTATCAAGTTTTTGTAAATTAGTAAATTATTATAGTAAGAATTATACTTACTTTAATAAAGAGGTTATTTATGAGACACATGTCATATTCTTGTGAAATCTGTTATTTGTTTTCTCATATCTCTTTTCTAGTAAATTCACCCAGGTGTAACATGTATCTTCTAAATATATTACTCTATATATACATTTAGGAAAAGTCATTATTACGAATGAATAGTAATAATAATTAAATAATGATTATTATATGTTATTAATATTAATATTAGTTAAATATTAATAATTATGTAACATACGATGTTGGTCAAAAAAACGGCGGCTACAATAGTGATAATTAAATATTTTATTATTCAATTAATACTAATATATTAATTGTTTTATAATAATTAAATAATGATAATAATAATAATAATAATAATAATAATAATTAATTAACTAATACTAAAAACTTCTGCACACGTTTTGATTTACCGTTTTAAGATGGATTGACAGTAGTTGCAACCAGTTTTTTCTTACGTTTTGATATTTGTGATGTTGTCACCACAACAGGATTATAATTATTATATAATATTAGTAATAATTAAATAATTTATTATTTAATAATAATATGCTAATGGTTATATAATAATTAAATAATATTATTAACTAATTAACTAATAGTCAAAACTTTTGCACACGTTTTGATTTACAGTTTTAGGATGGATTGACAGCCGTTGCAACCATTTTTTTGTTTACGTTTTAATATTCGTAATGCTGTCACCACAGCATGATGAGTCTAAAAGGCGGCTACTAGCCATAATGATAATTAATAAATATTAATTGTTTATATAATATCAATAATAATTAAATAAAAATAATAATTAATTAACTAACAGTCAAAACTTTTGCACACGTTTTGATTTACTGTTTTAAGATTGATTGACAGCCGTTGTAACCAGTTTTTTGTTTACGTTTTGATATTCGTGATGTTGTCACCACGGCAGGATGATAGACTCAACATTAATTAATAATAGTAATTGTTAAATAATAATTAATTTGTTACCGTTTTGTTTAGCCGTCTTATATTCGTGAAGAATTTTGGATAGTAGTCATTAGTATATTAGTTTAACTAAATGGTTGCATAATTCTGCACTTTATTTAAGAGCCTATACACGTCAGTACATTATCGAGCATTTATATCATTTTGTTCGTAAAGATTTTTTTAAGCAGGTGCTTTATTCACAGTTTGCGATTTTCTTTTGACATGGTTTTAGGATATGATTTTCAACTACATTTTATGTTTTACAATAGGGTAAAGATTTTAATCTGATTCAAGTTTTGATATTTGAGATTTTTTATCCAATTAAATGCGGTAAAGCGGGTTTACCGCTGCAATGCGGCGGGTAAAACCCTAGTTTTTTATTAAAGTAGATAGAAGGTACATATGATATATCATCCTTTTATTAGCCTTAGATCAATTTTATATAAAATCTTGAATATTTAAAATAAAAAAGTATATTTAAAAATAACAGTTGATGATTGTTTATCATTCTCTCTGTTTTGTATTAGTGGTTGCATCATCACACTTTGTATGCTTGCGGATTGCTATAGTTGTAACCTCTTTACCACAAATTTTTAAATATATCCATTTGACTAGGTAATTTTCCTAAAATGTTCATTGACTTTAAGTCTGTGCGGGCTCCAACGCCCCTACATATACGGGTGATGTCCATATAACCAACGAATCAAAAAATGACATTTGTCCTCACGCCTATTTGTCACAGGCGCCGGGCCCACACTAACACGGATTTCATAGGCAGCGACACCCATAAATATTTTCTATGTTTATTTAACTTGATTTTTTTTTTTAATTTTCTTGTATACGAGCAGTGCCCATGTATGTACGAGCCCCGTCGCCCGTATATGTATGGGTGCCGACGCCCGTACATACAATGGACATTTTATGACATTGAAGAGTCAAATAGACATTTCAGGAAAAGTTTGTGATCAAATGGAAATTTTGAGTGTGTAGGTCCATCCATGGCGTCGGACTATGGTCAAACGATCATCACCGCCGTTTTTTGGAGAGTATATGATGACTTTGAAGATGACGATGATGAGTGGCTCGGCATTTTAGATTAGATGATGGGTTTGGTTCTGTGTGTATCTAAGATATGAAGAAAATGACTTAGAATTTTGAATGAGTTAAGGTTTTGAAAAAGGTGGGCCTGACCTGCACGCGTGATTTATACCTTGCAATATTGCAATCAATATTGATTGTAATTTAAGCCATATAACTCGTGCATCTATTAATTTTAAGGGACTATCTTCTTTTTCTTATATCTATTATATAATACTGTGTATATGCCTATTCAAATAATTTATGTATTTATGATGCAAATCTGCATAAATTTATTTTGGAATTCATAAGTTATAATATATGTTAACTATTCAAAAATATCACTGACGGTTGTATACATTTTATACTTGGAAATATATAATTTTTACAAACTATATATAGTTATAACTATGTTAACTATTATATCTACATTATGGACAATTTTCACAAAGACAAAGGAATCTAAAACTTAGACACAATAAATTGTGTGTAGTAAAGTTTTAGGTGTCAACATCGAAACGAATGCACAAAATCTTAACATGGTATACAATATTGCATGGCAATACTTATACGGTTGAAAACGATTGACATTATTCTTAATTCAGACAAAATAACAGACAATGAGCTCTGAAACCATTTTTACTCTTTTGCTTTACAAACTCGGGGTGATAAACTCATTTTTGACACTTTTATATGCTATGTATGTTTATGTGCTACATAAGTAACTAGGATTGTAAATTGCATGTGATGTTATTATATTTTCGTAAGTCCCGGATTATTCTAACATAACCATTAATTCATAGATTTATAGTGATTAGATATTAAATAGTACTTGTTGGAATTACAATCACACTCATTGCCAAACTGGTATTGTTAATAGTGTATGTTTGTCTACATGATATTACACAATCATTGAATGAATATTTTCAGCCTTACACGCAAATTAAAAAGCATATATTATTTCACACACAATTGAAAATTTTCCAATGAAATAAATTGAGAAGTTATTATTAGAATCTATTTGCATGAGCACACATGCCGAGTTTATGTTTTTAATTCTTTGGATCTTTATATGTTGCAAGACAATCTTTGGTAATGAAACAAATTCAATACTCCACGTATATACTTTTTTTTTTTTGGAACTACAAATATTTTGTATGCTTACATGTTATCAGAGAAACTCAAACTTTCTATCTACTACCGTCTCTGCCATTGTAACATCCCGTTTTGAAAATATAAATTAACTACTTAAAATGATATTATTTAAAAATTACAATAATAAAACGGTCAATTGAATTATAAGGTCTCGTGTAAATATTCAAGATAGTTATAATTAATTTATAAAACATGATTATTCGAGAAATTAATATTAGAAATGATCGTTTAAGATTTGAAGCGTTTGTTTAAAACGAATAACTAGAATATAACACATGAATATTTAATTTATAAAAAAAATATATTGTGCGATATTATAGTAGTTATTTTATACACATATGTGACACTTACATACTAGTAAGTAACGAGTAAAATGATTATTAAAAAGTTTTGACGTACTTATTCGGTTAGTTGATATCATTGGGGACCGCTCAAAATTAATAAAATATATTATAATTAAACTTTCTCCGTTTTTAACGAAACTTAGGTCAAAACGTAGAGAAAAATGAACCGGTCCTAACGGTATTTTTATAATTTTATAAAACATCATCTTTTAAAAGTTATACGAGAAAAACGAAATTTAAGCTAAATTAATTATAATAATAAAATAATAAAATATCAAAAATATGTGCATTCAAAACGTGGAATATGAAATGATGATATGTATCATCGATTAGAACATACGCAACAAACCTAAGCCTACCATTTTCTTACTCAGTAAGTTTCGACATATTATAAATACCACCAAACTTTACTTTAGAAATCACACACATCTTTAAACGATAATTAGAAGACGAGAAGATATGGATGCTAGGAGGTGCTGATCAACATTAAAGGGTCAAGATTAAGGAATCGGTTCATATAGGTATATTATCTAATTTTTAGTTAAACTTACAAATTTAAGAATTTAATATAATACTAACTTATAGGGTTAGGGTTAAGATCTGACCCTATGTATGTATTAAAAATTTTAGTTTACTTAATAAAAATAATAATAATAATAATAATAATAATAATAATAATAAATGTGCAATTGTATGTATGTGACGTTAAGAAGAAAAAAAAATCTAGATATATGTGTACGTGTGATTGTGATGTGGTGTCAAGATATGGATAGAAAATAAATAAGTATAAACTTATCCATGGACTATGGTTACAAACCAATATAAATACAAACCCACATTTATACGTTTGGTCTTCGTAAAGAAATTGCCAGAAACAGATTAGGAGTGCCATAAGCTTTGAATAAATTCCATTCGTACATACGGTCATGCAATTCTCAAAGACTAAGAAGATGATACATGATTAGGTATGTGTCTCAAGCTCTTAATTTAATCCATAAATTTAAGTTTTATATAATTCTAACCTATAATGTTAGGGTTAAGATTCGATCCCATAGTTGTACAAATATTATGTTGAAATTATGATCTATTTTTAGGAGCAGAAAAATAAGCTTCAGGAATGATCCTTGCAAATAGTTATAAAAATAGATTGAGCAGAAACGCTGCCCAAATTTATATTGAGAAGTTCTAAGCTGTTACCCAGTCAACCAAAAATTCAGGTGAATACATCTAACTTGTTTTTAAATTTATAAATGAATTTTTATGAGTATGTATGTTTAACTTTGACGCATAAAGGGATTTTATTAAACCAGCATTTAGGCCATTAGTATACGTATGATTTGCAAATCGTATCCGCTATGGGTGAAATTCCCATACGTGGCTGGTAACGTGGGCTGGAAGGTTATACGTAAGACGCACTCCGCAGGCAACCTAACCAGTGACGGGCTGTGGGCTGGAGGGAACAATTGTAAGACGCATTCCGCTGTTGTTCCTAACCAGTGACAGTACAAGCCAGGGTATGCAGTGGTTGTATCGATCAGTGAAATAACCTGCTAAATGTGTAGTATGGCCAATAATGATTATGGTTAAAGGACCGAACATGCTATGCTTACATATCGAGTCTGTTATTTGTATTCACCAACATTATGTTGACGTTTTATTTTCAAAAACTTTTCAGGTAATAATGAAATATAAAAGAGAAGCGAGATTAGAGATTCTTGGCCTATGATGCCTTGAATAGGATCTTGTGGTAAGACCATGGAGCTATTGGAGCTATGCCTCCAAGTCATGTATAAACCGGATATTATAAAATGAATTGAAATTGTATATTTGTGAAAATCCGGTTTACAATAATATGAAATGATGATGTTCATACCTATGCGTATAAAATTTTATAAAATCCTGAAAAGTTATTTTGAAAATTATTTGCAAACGATGAAATGTGGTTTTCATACCCACGTGTATGAACTATTTAGAAATCATGAAAAATATGGTTTTCACATCCATGCATGTGAATTAATAATGAAATTTGAAAACCAACGATTTTTGTTGCGTAAAATTATGAATTCTTGAAATAACGCTTCCGCTTAAAACATATGAAAAAGAGTAATAAACTCTGACCGAGACTGTATTATCTATGAAACCAATTCGGGTCGCAGCGCCCGGGCCGTCGAGAGCCCGGGGTGTGACAGCCATCACAACCAACTTCTTTTTATTAGACATCTTCCAAAAGTCGTTGTCGATCGGGCCTTTTCACACACGTGCCACCCAAAGTATTTCGCTCAGAGCCACTTGACGATCAAAATACTCATATTTACCAATTTTTTTATGCAGAAATAATGCAAAACTCGCTCTAATGTTCTATATTTTATTGCAATTATTATAAATTTGAAAAAGAAATCTCAGTTATTATTTCTTTAAATAACTGAAAGAAAAAGTATAAGCTGGTCATAAGTATTGCAATTATTATCATCATGCTCTGCTTTTTGTCTTGTTTTCTTCTACAGACCACAGAGCCGTCAAGTCCACTACTAAACATCCAAAATGGGTAACTGCCATTGAAAAAGAGCTCATTGCCCTTCACAAAATGGAACTTGAACGTTAGTACCACGACCAAAAACACCTAAAATAGTGGAATTTAAATGGTTGTTTCACAATATTGATCGTCACAAGGTTAGGCCTCTTTGCTTCAATCATGGTTGAACCTAGGGCTGCTTCAATGGATCAAGCAGCCAATCTGAGGCCAAGAGCCTCAAAAGAACAAGCCTCTTGTTTGTATAGGTTATTGGACTTATATATATGATTGGGCTTAAATATTTAATTAAGCTTACCTTTTTGATTATCCATACGACAGGACTCCAACAAGAGCCAAAAGGTGTCATTCGTTAAAGTCATCAATTAGCATAAAAAAATTAGGGTGCACAGTGTCAATGCATGAGGGCTGGAGGGGGAAACTGGGAAACGAGAGTCGATTTAGTCGAAGAGTGGTGATTGGGGAATCAATCATGGAGATGGAAACGGCGGGCGATCATTACGAAGAGTCTGGTCCTTGTGTGTGATGTTTTCACCTGATTCAATTTCAAGTCTTATACTGTAGTATCTCTTTCCAGTGACGATTGTCAATCAACCCGTCGATTCCAAGTTATAAGTTTGATTGCTTATCATTCGAGTATGATTTTGCACCCGATTACCAGTCATTCGAGTCTGATTCCAATGGTGTCGTGGTCGCCGATCATTCCGTCAAAGCATCACTCCATTCGAGTCCGATTACAGTCAGATTAATGTATGTAAGGGCCTCTTTTAACTATATGTTCCTTCTAATATAAACATTAATATTATAATTATTTGATTTTTTTTGGCTCATTTGGATAGTTGTTTAATTTATTTGGCTAATTTTGCTAGTTATTTGCTTGTATATGTGCAAACCGAATGGTTTTACATAAATCACTATCATATTATTCTGATTTAGTGATTTAGTTCTCACATGTATAGGTAAAACACAGCCACAAACAACCGAGTTGGTGAAGTAGAAATCGGACTTGAGACCTATAAGTGTCTCTCCATTTTAACAACTATACCACTTCTTTAAAGGTTCGTTAGTTGTCATTCAGATACCACACGATTGACGTGTATTTCTTGGAGAAAGAATTTCAAGGTCCTCGGTTGGTTCTGGTGAGAGCTAGGATAACCACGTTATCCCGTGGTTCCCCTTTCATCTTTACTTTGCACCCACGTCATGAACCTTCTCACACTCTTGCTGCAACTATGCTTGAGCTTTATAAATTCCAATGAAAAAAAATAATGTGTGCAATAAAATACTGTACATAATCTCCAAATCTTCTTTATAAGAAATCAAAAACTCTCACATTTATCTTTGCACCACAAAGTCCACAATAACACCTCCTACGACGATTTGCATTGGCAGTATGGCACATGGGCACCCCTATAACACGGGGTTGTAAAAATCGGCCTAGGCGGCCGCCTAGACGCTAGGCGCCCGAGAACTGTTGGTAATTTTAGTGTTATTAATGATTTTAGTATATTGGATTAACTTGTTGATCAAGGAAATAACATTAGAAATTAAACGAGTTAGGTGACGCGGGAGTGCGGGGTCGATTTAATTCTAAATGTTATTTGTGCTTTCTAATTAATTGATCATTAATTGGTCTTTATAACTAAGTTTTGTGCTTGGTTTAATAAGTTTTATCAAGATTGGGCTAATACAATTATCCCAAGGTATGTGTTCAGACTGCAAGTTAAAGGAGGTTGAAGTATAACTTCTTAATAGTTCATTGATAAATTGCAGTGCAGGTGCAAGAGTAATGAACTACCTATAAGAATATGAAGTTTAGCCGCTTCAAGAAGCTTTGGACTTGAGCTTTGATATATTCTTTGAAGGATTAGGACACAGGCTAGTAAAACATTGTGTCAGTTGAATTTGGATTTAGTAAACTTATGTGTATTTTACCTTCAAGTGTTCAACATGGATAGCAAGGGTTCAATCCATAGAGACACCCCCGATATTCGAGCATTTGAAATGTGTAATTTACCAAGATGAAAATTCAATCCATAGGAGATTTTCATTTATGCGTGAGTTTGTAATTCTGTGAGGATGGTAAAGTTAATCATGGACATCACTAAAATGGGGGAGGAATGTTGGTAATTTTAGTGTTATTAATGATTTTAGTATATTGGATTAACTTGTTGATCAAGGAAATAACATTAGAAATTAAACGAGTTAGGTGACGCGGGAGTGCGGGGTCGATTTAATTCTAAATGTTATTTGTGCTTTCTAATTAATTGATTATTAATTGGTCTTTATAACTAAGTTTTGTGCTTGGTTTAATAAGTTTTAGAGTAAACTTTTCTTTTGCTCCCTGTGGTTTGACAAAAGTAACATTTTCATCCAAATTTTGAAATTTTGCAATTTTCCTCCATTAGTTTCAGAAAATTAACCATTTTCATCCAAAGTCCATTTAAACTTTGGATGAAAATGGTTACTTTTGTCAAACCACAGGGACTAAAATGGTTAATTTTCTGAAACTAATGGAGGAAAATTGCAAAATTTCAAAATTTGGATGAAAATGGTTACTTTTGTCAAACCACAGGGAGCAAAAGAGAAGTTTACTCTAAGTTTTATCTAGATTGGGCTAATTATGTATATATTGAAAGTATGGTTCCAATTTTAGATATTAGTACATTCTATTATCTATTTATTGATCAAAGATACGCATATGAATATATGCAAGGACAGAAGTTTTATAAAAACTTCTTAGGGTTACATGGCACCATCGATGAACACACACAGAAGATTATCAAATCCGATTCAATCAACAGAAGATCTCTGTCTTATCCGATAAATTATTGTGAGTAACCCTCAAATAGGTTTATCTGAAAGTGATTACATGATTCAGAGATTAATCCAAGAAATTGTTTGAGATGATTCATTGAAGTCCCAGGTTTAAATTCTATTTGATGATTTCTGTTTACTTGTTCAATTGAATGATTCCAGAAGATTATATCTAACAAGAACCGCCTAAATTTTGGCCTAGGCGCTAGGCGGCCTAGGCGGGGTCTAGGCGGCTTAGGCAGATTTTTATTTTTTTTTTTTACTTTTTCGACTTTTTTCGACTTTTTCTTGTAAAAAGGGACCAATTTCATGATTATTTAAACATTTCTCAACCAAAAATCATTTATATGTCTCTAAAACATCGAATCCAGCCGGTTAACATCGAAATTCATCTCTAAACTTTGAACTTAGTGTTTAAGTTTGCACTTTAAAGTACTTTATTTAGTATATTTAAGTTTATTTTATAAATTATTTGAAGTTTATATATTAAATTATTGATATTAATGTGTGTGTATATAATATATATTTGTAACATTACATATAAAAATTACAATCCGCGGAGCGCCGATTAATCCCGATTAATCCCTAGGCGGTCCCTCGCCGCCCGACTAGCGCCTGACGACTTCTACAACCATATTAACACCTCCTACAGCGATTTCGCCACACGGTTTTTGCCAGTAGTGCCATCATCCCCGATGGAACATTGTTTCCCTCCCCGCATTACCCTTCTCATGACCCTATAACGAGTTTATCCAAGTTTTTTTTTGTTTTTGACTTTTTCCCCCTACTAATCACAATATTACACCGCATCTTATTTTTTAAAATTAAACCTTGCATTCACACAAACATTCTTTCTAATACCTACATGTTTTATCACAAAAGCTGATTCGCATGCACAGTGCCTACATAACAGTCCTACGCATAGTCTTGTGCAAATGAATGGTCATACCAATGATTAAGTGAATAAAGCACCTCCAACTGAATGTTAATCTCCAAAGTTTTTATTCATATAAAGTTCAACCTTTTGACATATTTTTATTCAAAGGTTAAATTCTGATTTTGCAAAAAAGGGATAACTTGCTAGAATCTTTACATCAAACCAGCATTCTTCAAAGCGTCCTTGAAATCGTCATCACTTGCGAATAAAACCTAAAATATTTGAACATCAAAAACAAAATATATCAACTATAAAGTATGTGCCAATTCACATTAGATTCATATATATAATGAAGCTTTGATATAACTAGTTGTTTATTCCCAAAAACCATATTTCAATTATTTAATTTGTAAAACTCACTTAGTATTACCCAAGGGCTGAAAATAAAACAGAACATTTTGAACTTTTTGGCTTGAAGTTGGTTTATTTATTATACGACCATACTGGGTAAGGTTTAAATAAAAACCCTTGTTTTTGCTAGAAATCGGGAGACTTTAAATAAACTTCGATGGAGCTTGATCCAGCAATGTTGGACCTAGGTCGTTGAATCTAAATCATAAACCGAAAACCCAAACCCTAAATACTAAATACTAAAGTGTAACGACCGGTTTTAATGGTTACGTGTATTAATAAATAAACTTTATTATATTTTAAATTATGTTGTGATAATAATATAATAATATTTGGGGTATTTTAGTTAACTAGTAACTAACTTGATTAGGTTAGTTAAGTGGGTTAATTAATAAAAAGGTTGAGGGACTAACCTTGCCATATGGCCAAAGTTAGAAAATTTAATGGGATAAGAATTGACTTGGTCAAACTAGAATTCATACTCATCAGATTATATGTGTGTGTGTTTACGTGAGAAAGCCAAGAAGGAAGAACAAGGTTTTCAAAAACCTAGTATCTAAATCCATTGATTTCATGGTGTAAATTCGAGATTGAAGCTTCCAATCTTATCTACTAGTGATTCTAACATCTTGTAAGTAACTTTTAATCTCTATTTTGATGTTGATTAGAAGTTCTTGTGATGAGCAAGATAAGGGTTTAGCTTAAATCTTGAAATTGGTTGTTTAAATGTGTTAGAAACCATAAGTAGACGGGTGAATAAGTAACTAAACATTTAAATTGATTAGAAATCAATGATTATGAACATGGGTGTTCATGGAAGGTTTTAAGATGGCTGAAACTGATAAAAAAACGAGTTAGTAAGTTATGCACATAAGATGCTTGGTGAAATGCTTGAACCAAAAGAGATTAGATGCTGAATAAAAAAATATGTTGCTGTACTGTTATTCAAAAATTCGTATAAAATCATAGAAAAATCATGAGAAAATGAGCCTTATATGGTTGAAAAACTATTTGAAAGGGCTACAATCCATCTTTCGACATGAAAAGCTGAAAACAAATTTAAGATGGGTTAAAATGGCAATTACAGCAGCAACATGGAACAATTCAGCAAGCTGAATTGTGAAAAATAAAGTGCTGGTCTGATTTTGTAAATTGTGTATAAAATCAACCGTGTATCCGTTTGAGGCGTATTTTATATGCTTGGAAAGGTTTAAGAGTCTACTACAAACCATCTTTGAACATGAAAAGCTAAAACATATTGTAAATGTGTCAAAAATGTTGATTACAGCAGCAACTCAGAAAGTTGCTGCACAAAAATGAGATTTGAATGACAATGTTTTTTTTTAACATAAACATGTGATTATAAGTAGTAACTTGACTTCTAAACATTATATATTGATAATTGAGATTCAAATTAGTTTGAATCAATATGTATATGTGTTGTGTGTATTAAAACTAGTTGTATATATATGTAAATTCATGGTTGGAGAAATCGCTAGTCACTAGTCGGTCGGCGAGGTAAGGACTAGAGATTAATCGGGATTAATCGTGATTAATCGGATTGGAATTTTTGTATAGAATTTTTAAAAATTTTATATATATACATACAAATACACACATCAATATAAATATAATACTTCAAAATTCAAATATTTTTCTAATAAACTTAAAGATAATAAACAAAGTACTTAAAAATTCTAACATTAATATAAGCATATTTGGGAGTTGACTGAGACCGATCGTGCGTAGCTGCTTTTTGACCGATCGATCATGATTTTGGGAGTCGATTGAGACAGAGAAGAAGAAAAACCACAATTTCTTTGGCCTTGGACCGAAATTTTTGGCCTAAACATAAAATTATTGGCCTGTTGACCGATTTTTTGCCCTGTTGACCGATATTTTTGCCTTTAGACCGATTAATCCGACTAGGCCCGATTAATCCCGACTAGCGCCGACTAGCGATTTTTGAACCGACTAGGCAAAAATTAATCAGCTTAGGACCGACTAGCGATTAATCCCGATTAATCGGCCGATTAATCCCGATTTTTACAACACTGTGTAAATTACAACTAGGTGTTGGTGGTGGAAGTCAATGAATAATCCATAGAAGTGGAAAAGAGATTGTAGGAGGTGACCAACCATTTGAACAAGGTAAGTTACCTAACTTACTATAACATTACATATAAATAGTAGAAAGAGTCTACTTGATTGTTGGTGTTTATACATTGATTGTGCATAACTTGACTAATGAAACTAATTGAGTTAAAAGACCTATGAGAAGGCATTTTTAGTTTCACTATGAATGTTATGCTTGAGTTGTATGTGTAATATAAATGGCATAAAATTAGCCGGATGAGCCGGTAGATAAGTTCATGATACCACATGAGTGTGGATAGCCGGATGAGCCGGTAAAATTGATCAATTGAACCACTAGAAAGTGGATAACCGAATGAGTCGGTAGATAGTAAGATAAACCACTAGAGTGTGGATAGCCGGATGAGCCGGGGGTTAAATTGATAAAAAAAACTCACTAGAGTGTGGGTAATTGAATGAGTCCAAAATGGTGAATATAATTTGATGATTAACTAGAGGTGCTAGTAATGGAGTTGGGAAATAGATCATATAATCCTATTTGTGAAAACGACCCGTTAAGGGAAATTAATGCACAATAGTGAGTTATGTGCAATTAGATGTTTGAATATGATATATTATGATCTAAACATGATAAACATCCATATGATATGTATGTGGATGTGTTAGAATGAGTTTTGGGAACTTTGGGGGTTGCTTACTTAGTTCATATGAACTAATTGTGAATTTATATGTGATGTTTACAGGTCAAAAATAGATATGCTTTAGGCGATCAGATCGGGCACGTTTTGTAGCGGAATCACTCGTTATGTTGGTTTTTTTGTGGTTGTAACTTAAACTTACTATGTTTTGTTGATGTGTGAATGTTGTAAATAAGTTTGTGTCAGTTTTTGAATGTGACAGGTTATAAAGGGTTATTTATTGAGTTTTCAAACAAACCCTTGCAAAAATTTTTTTATGGGACCAAATTCCGCAACGTGTTTTATGTCTAAACAAGGGTTTATGATCCATGTGGGATCTAGGTGTCACATAAAGCTAAACTTTAAACTATAAACATGTATCTATGTAGGGTTTGATAAAAATAATTCCAACACTACTGAAAAGAGTTCAATCAGAGTCTTTTACCCAAGTTTCCATGAGTTTCCACAATATAAAAACATGAGTTCTCATTTGATACATCCGTTTTATACGAGAGCTTTGAGAGCTATTTTTTACACGGGTTTATATACGTGTAAAAGAGTTACTGTAATTCTCACAAAATATAAATAATAACTTTTAATTTTGTGAGAACATTGAAAAAAAAATCTGTGTAAACATGTTTAAAAAGGAGTTATCACAAATCAAAGTAAAAGTATTGAGAGAGAGAGACAAACCACCTTGCTAATTTTACTACTTTAATTGAAGTGTTATATACATTTCTTCATATCAGTTCATATTTTATGTTACATGCAGGTTCGATAACCTTAAAGTTATATTTGTCCTTTTGTTACGACTTCAAATTGCTCGATTGTGACTAACGTTTACACCTAAGGTCGGTACTTTTTTTTTTGCTAGATCTCGGGTTTGATTATTACTAACGTTGCAACCCATAGTTTATGCAAATATTTTTCTTCGCCTAATAAATAAGCTTGATTCGTATTTTTCTTTTCTAATTCCTAAATCTCTATTACTATTCCTTCAATATTTAATTTAGTGTATATATATTTTAAATTAGCCAGTGTAATTAACTGGTTTTTAACCTAGTTATTAATATATTTCAAAATCCATATAATATAGTTTTTGGCTTTTCTAAAAGTAAAATGTATTTATAGAAGCGATTATAATAAATACTTACCTCAGTAACATCATGGTTAAATCGAGTCTCGATCTTCTCCATAACTGCGTTGTCCTCATCATCACATAGTAAATTGAATAGAGCTCCTATAACATCGTAAACATTTTGTTAGACCATGTGTCATGGTATGTGAGTGAGGTGTGAGAGGGACTGGTCACACCCTCTTGGCGCCCTCCCCCACTACACAGGGGCGTGAGAGAGGTCACGGCGTAAGAGGAAGAAGAAAGGGAAGAAATGGGGTGATGGGGGCTTGATGTGTTGATAACGTGAAATGGCGAGCGGGTGATGGTGTTAGTTGTTTACGTGACACTTACGTGTGCCGATAGCATCCGTATCACTTGAAGCAGTACTTTGGTTTACCCCAGAAAAAGAAACATTCCCTTGATTTCATGATTGGAAACTGACTTTTTTGCCAAATTGTATCTATAACAACTTTGATTTTAGGTCTCAAGTTTCAATTTAAATTGAGTGTCATTACAGACATTTATCCAAAATAGGCTCTAGTGAAGTCCATAGTTACATTTTTGGGACATAACATGACCGATTCTTTACATTCTATTATAAGCAGACAACATAAATTAAAATCATCGTTAAGAATAAACGTATGATTAGTACCCTTGCCGGCAGACAGTCCTGCTATGCGGTCAAAGTATGCTTCATCGTGTGGCTCTGTTTGATTATAATATAGAACTGGGAGATCATAGTTAATCACCAGATTAACCTGTTGATATCATATAATTAGATTATATTATAATAAGGGAAATAAAAGAAATATCAGAGACACAAACCTGAGATTGATCAAACCCCCGAGCAACAACATCTGTTGATATTAGAATCCCAGTAAACCCATTTGTGAGTATCTTATCTCTGTCTTCTTGAGTTATTGTTACCGCATAACCATGCTCAACAAGTGCCTCACGTAACATAAACAGACTTCGTTTTCTCCTCACAAATATAATTGTTTGCCCGACTCCCTTTCCTAATTTCATTATTTTATCCTTTATTACGCAAATCTTCGAGACCTCATTGGGTAATTTCACTTTGTAAAAACTCATGGTATTACAACTTTGAATCCCTACGAACAACCCTAAATTAAATCGCACGTTTTTTGAAGGTAGTCGGCCTAAGGGTTTGTGGAATATGACAGAATATGAGTCCGTGAGTCGTATATATATTTCCAAGTTCTCTTCAAGCCCATCGAAGACCTTCAGGCTTGAGCCCAATGTCTACACACCTCATCTATCTTTCTATTCTAGTTTTTAGGAACACATGACGAGTTTTTAGAACATCTCCACTTTGATTTCCCCCTCTCTCATATTAAATATTAAATACCTTTTTACATTTTTAAACTTAGAAACATATTTTTTAATACATTGAAAAAATTAGTGTTTATAAAAATAATATAGTTATTTTATTACTTAAAGTGTTAAATTATACATAATTTTAGTCATATTTTATATCAAAAATTTTTCTTATATTGTTTAAATTTTTATTAATGATTATTTATTATATATTTTTAAAACACACTTTTTTGTAAAAAAATTATAAATTATAAAATTTTTAAAAACAATTATTTGAAACACAATGTTTAAAGAAAAACAAACTATAAAAAAAAGTTATTGTTCACATAAATAGTATTATTATTTTAATACTTAAAATGTTAAATCATACGAAACTGTAATCGTATTTTATATTAAAAATCATCTTATATTTTCTAAATTTTCATTGATAACTGTTCGTTATCATTCTTTATTTAGTCCGTGTAATGCAGGGGTACTAACCTAGTTATACACACACACACACACAAACACACCAGTCTATTCAACTTCCTTGAGATGTAATTCTGGCCCTTTTAAATGCATGAGATGAAATCATGGCCGTTTAAAATCAATTTTATAGGCAAGTTCTTACTCTCTTTCATACGCTCCTGCGTTTATCTTTCTTCCTCACATTTTTAACTGCCCTAAATTTCTTTATTTCTTTGTCAATCCTAATGCTTCAATCGACAGACTTGCTTCTCCAACCCAACATAAAGTCTTGATAATGAGGATGGGTAGGTCATTTGCATTTTTATTTTCATTGTCTATTTTATGGTTGATTATGTATTTATTATGTTCAAGTAGGGCTCAAAATGGATGAAATGCCAATGGATCTTTTAGTAGGTATGCCTCGAACATCCTCTTCAATGGCAAGAAAGACCCGTCCACTGTCTCCCCCTCGATCTCCTTACTCACTCATTTGGTTCCATGCCGTCTCCTTAGGTTTTACTACTTATTACTCTATCCATGTATAAACAATTGATTTTGATTTTGATTTTGATTTATCTAAGTTCATCATTCTTATTATTGGAATCTTTTAGTATAATATTGTTCATGAGTATTTGAAGTTAATTTGCTTTCCCTTATTTTATTATGTTTCTTATGCTTCTTTCTAAAAAAGTGTGTTATTTAATATTAATATATTATGAATGTATCAAAAAAAATTATTTTGAAATGTATAAGAGAATTATATTTAATATATAATATTATTATTTAAATATTAGATACATTTAATAGAAGACACATACGTTAAAATCAAAGTTAAAGTATCCTATAAGCATTTCATGTGTCTCCAAAACACATTTGTTTATTGCAACAGTCATGTATGTTCTGGTTATGTTGCTTAATGAGGTGTTAAATTGTACATTTAAAAAGTAGTTGGTAGTGTAGTGTAAGTGATGTTCATGTTGGTGTCTTTTCTTTTTTCAATTTTTACAAATTTGCATAATTGAACCTAATATACATTACAGCCTTACAGGATCCAAAATTGATTGTACTTTTTGATAAGGAATATGTTTTTGATTTATTTGCTACAATGTTATTATGCTAAAACTATGCATATGCTAGGAGCTTATTGTAAATCCAATTTATTTATTTGCTGCAATGTTTGATACTGAAATTCTTGTTTGTATTAAAAGGTGTTTTTTTGTATACTTGTCTGATTAGATCAAATTAACGCCTTAAAATTGTGAATTATGACATTCACAGTTCATGTGTTTAAGATCAAAATTAGATCAAATTAAGACCTTGAAATTGAAAAAAATTCTTTGAAGTCAAAATTGGAGCTCTAGATAAGAGAATTTGGATGTGAGAGACTCAGAGTTGGGTAGGGGTTGCAATGGGATGGGTTTGATTAATCTCAATTCTATAGCTGATTATAAAATCTTTAGCTGATTATAAAATCTTGTCTCATATCCGTTCTAAAACCCATCGGGTATCCACCCGTTAGATATTGGGTATCCTGATGGGTTTCGGGTATACTGGTTTGGTAGCTAAATATACACATTGAGACTGAAATAACCCAAATTTAATTACTAGATATTTTGGTTCCACTATCGTGATACTCTTAGGATTCGAGCTTAGACTAGAATTTTGAGGACGAAATTTTATTAACGGGCTAATGATGAAATAACCCGACTATACTAACACATGGGAAAATAATAATAATTATAATATAAATATGAAAGGAAAAAGAAATAATAATATAGAATAGACATAATATTTAACCTAATCTTCTAATCTCTTCTCCCTTATCTTTACCACCTAAAACATCGAAGATTATGGAGTCTAGGTCTCGCTCCCACGCAAACCTCCTGATAAATGGATCTCCAACCCTAAATCATGAACCCATGAACAATTTCCATAACCTCTCTCGTTGGATCTCGCTGTGTTGTCGAAGCACCGCTCTCAGGAAGCATCATTGTTGTTAGGAATCTAACATCTAGTTCAAAGCTGCCAGATCCAGATACTTCATTTGGTTTCAATCGAGGTAAATCATGTTTTAGTCACATTCCTTTCTGTTGTACTTCTTCAATTGCTGACCATGGGTTCACACTGCCATTCCAAATCAATCTGTTGTTGATATCAAATGCTTAGTTGAAATATTATCATTGCATTGTTGAACAAATTCTTGGTATTATAGATTGGTCCTAGTTCATTAATAGGTCGGTGGTTTAGTTCCAGAACCTAGTTGGAAATACATGTTAATTAAGAGCAAATCAATCAGCATTGTTTCTTAGTTCACCTAAATTATATGACCAAATCTTTATGCATCAGTTAGTGTACTAAATCAAACCTTGAACTTGTAACACATGGCCATATTTAGGTTGATCAATAAATACAAAGGATTAAGTAAACAAATAAACTAATGGGTCAAATTTGTGTATTCTTTTCTGGTTGCTACCTGTGGTTACTAGTGGACTATAGAAGAATGTTTCAAATTCTACCAACAGGGTTATGTTGACTCTGTTATTTTCAATTGGTCTTGAAGCTGCTGATGTTCTTCCAGAACCCAAAAAACGAATTGATTCAAAGAAAAACACAGATTTTCATTAATAGATTGATTGGTACAATTGAAACCATAAACTTAAACCCCTATTTAAGCTAAAACAAAACCTTAAAAGTCAAACTTCTATCCCAAATAAAGCTGCCTACTTTAAGGAAAAACAAAAACAAATAAATAAACTTTACTAATAACCTTTAACTAATAAATAAATACAAGATTGATCCAACAATTACCCCCTCAATCTTGTAATCCTTTATTCATCAAAGTAAAGGTATATGATCCTCATCCACTTGAGTCAAGTTGACCTTCTCTTTCTTTTCTTCCCAACTAGGACATTCCGACAAGTAATGTCCAAGCTCACTACACTTGTAGCACCTAATGCAACTTTTATCCCGTGGAAGTTGCTCACCACCACCTCGACCTCTCCCGGACCCCCGACCCCTACCTTGGCCACGTCAAAGTCATCCCGGTTAGAGCTTTCACATCCACAATGCTCACATTTGTGCCCCTTTTATGCTGCCTTTTCATCCAACCTTGTAAATAACTAGGGCTGTAAACGAATCGAACATTCAGCAAACAGTTCGTGAACCGTTCGGCGGGAAGTTCGTTTACGTTCGTTTATTTAATAAAGGAACGAACACGAACAAGAAATTCCGTTTGTTTAGTTAAATGAAAGAACATGAACAGAGGTCTTGTTCGTTCATTTGTGTTCGTGAACGTTCGGTAACATGTTCGTTTACGTTCGGTTAAGTTTATTTATTAATATATATATTAAAATGCAACCTAAATGAATAGTATGCATATTAATATTATATTGAAATAGTGTGTGTGTATTATTAAATAGTATGAACAATGAATATATATAGTGAAAAAATGTGGTTCTTTCCAGGGTTTCGGTGGTGTTTGGAGAAGGCTACGGTGATTTATTTGTTTTCATTGAAAATTGATGTTTGCTTAGAAATTTATATATATTTTTTAATTCAACCAATTGGTTGCCGGTGAGAAGGATTTTGTAAGTATTTTTTCTATTATTTTCGTAACATATTTGTATGGATTTTGTATGATTTTATATTTTAACGAAAAATTAGTATATAGTTCGTGATGAGAGATTTGATATTGGTATGTAACCTATAATTCTGCAAATGATATATAATACCCATTATCGGGAGCGCATTGCAATAACCCGCCGCAACGCGCGGCGGGGAAAAACCTTATTATATTTATTTATTAAATGTGTTGGATGTTTTTAGTTTTTTATTTTTAGTTTAATACCATAATATTTAAGTTATTTTTAGTTTAATACTATAATATTTTAATTTATATATTATAAATGATTATCTCGAATGCTTGGCATTAAGAATGTAGATTTTTATTGTTTAAATAATATGTGTTCGTTAGCGTTCGTGAACAACCTAATACCTTAATAAACGAACACGAACAAGAATTTTCGTTCGGTTAGCGTTCATGAACCGTTCGTGAACAAGATAAAAGTTAAACGAACGAACACGAACAAGGGCTCGTTCGTGTTCGTTCGGTTCGTTTACAGCCCTATAAATAACAATTGATTTTGCTCGGTTTGGGTCTCCTCATCCTTGATCCTTTCCTCAGAAGCCTTAACTCTACCCACAACATCATCATAACCAATGGTCTTCAAGTCTACAACTTGCTCTATTGAAGCCACCATATGAATAAAACGTTTAGGCAACCCGTTTAGAAACTTCTTAACCAAGGTTGTTTCTTCTATAACCAAGCCAAGTGAGTTTGCTCGAGATGCATACTCGGATAACTTGTTAGCAAAGTCATCAATTACACCTTGATCCTTGATCTTTAGGTTTTCAAACTCTCTCATTAGAGTTTCAAGTCTCGCCTCCCGAATTCGATCATGGCTCCCAAGTGACAATTTTTAAGAACACCCCACATCTCCTTCGCGGTTGGAAGATTTCCTATTTGCAATATTTGTTCTTCAGGCATGGCTTGGAACAAAAGGGCTATTGCAATGTTGTTTTTCCTAGCATCCAAGTTTGTTCCCGGTTCTATCATCTCCCACACCCCATGAACATTGAAAATCACTCGCATCCTCATAGCCCATACCGTGTAATTTGTGGAAGATAATACTGGGCATTGAAGGGACATGGTATTATTTTCCTTAATAATGGCCAGTGCTTGATTTTCTGGTTGAGCCATTGTCACACCCCCAAATTCCCACTTGTGGCCAATGTCCACGTGGATGTGACGTGTCCAGAATCACAGCTCAAGGTCATATAGAACACCTCTATATGCGTTTACAAATCCAATGTTTGACACATACACAAAATAAAGTAGTTTGCAGCGGAAT
Source organism: Mikania micrantha (assembly GCA_009363875.1). Classification (NCBI taxonomy): domain Eukaryota; kingdom Viridiplantae; phylum Streptophyta; class Magnoliopsida; order Asterales; family Asteraceae; genus Mikania; species Mikania micrantha. The sequence goes on from CM018680.1 coordinate 118,678,496, forward strand.
AAAAGTTATCATAATATATATTGCAGCGGAAATCAGATGTTTGACATAATGCAGCGGAATAGTTTAACACGTCATTGTTTAACAGGATAAGATAAATTGTTTTCAAAATAACAAGACAGAATGCATGTAAGTTCCTAATTGCTCGTCTCTTAATGTGTGCATTCCTGTCCTCCTGCTAGCCATGCTAGTTACCTGAGAATACAAGTTTGAAAAGTGTCAACGCAATGGTTGGTGAGTTCACAGGTTTTGATATACATATAGTAATGAAAGTGTGTCATGCTGTTTATCAATGTTAGTACCGAGCCCTAGGCCCAAAGTGTCAGTGCGTCACTACCGAACTAGACTTGTTTGTCCTTGCCTCCGCTATGCCTCGTATGCATAGCAAGTTAGGTCAGAATTTGCACGGGTTATGACATCCAGTCAACATAGTGCCCCGTGGGGTTAGTCATTCCCTAATGGATCCATCCAAATCTACCACGTTGTTCGTACATTAACGGTAAGACTTTGTGAGGACTTGTTACGAGTTCAACACTTAATGTTTGTCCAATAAACCAGCATACACAATAATGTTTGTAATAGCAATAATGTTTGACTCGATGCAACTAGTATTCTCCCCCTATTTGAAAGCGTTTGAAAAAGAGTAAAGAGGGGCCGTAAACTCACCTTAGTGATATGATCGTACGTAAGCGTAAGCTCCTGAATCGTCAAGTAGCACGTCGGTCACCGGCAACCTATAGCGTATACCGTACGTGAGTTTGTGTAAGTGACCGTGCTAGTGTTCGTGTTAGTGCTCGTGTTTGTGTCCGACAACCCTTGGTTGTTCATGTTTGTCCGTGTCGGTCCACAATGACCGTGTTTGCTCGTGTTGGTCCATATTGACCGTGTTTGACCGTGTTTGACCAAGGTTGACCGTGTCAAGTCAACGACCCGTTGGTGAACCGTGTGACGGTTTGTGAATCGTGTAGCAATCGTGTAAGTGTTTGTCGTGTGCACAACGCGTAGGTCGCGTTTATGGACAACTTACTATTTATAGTAAGTTTCCATTTTTAGAAAGTTCACAAAGCATAACGGTTTTATAGTTCTAGCATGTTCAGTAGTCCTACGGGATCATGTTAACACATAGCACATCATCATACGGTTTCACATAAGTCGTTTAGAACATGTTAGTGCACAAAAGTTTCCTAAAATGGAAAGTTTCCATTTTTAGCATACGTGACATCGGAAACCATCTAACTTAGCATCTAAACATCATATTATAACATAATAAATCATTTAGCATGCTCAAGTCATACAAAATGTTCTCGAGTCGGTTTTTATAAAAATAAAGTTACTAAATATAGTAACTTTGTAGTTTTTGCATCAAATCACCATTTAAACATTTCTAAACAACCTTTCATATCATCATTCATCATAGTAAGTTATCTAATATCATTTAATCATGTCGCCATAGTCCAAATCATCATCTATCAATATTCTTACCCAAAAAGTTACTATAAATAGTAATAACACTATTTATGATCATGGACATCATCAAGATTACCCTTTTTACACATCAAATCATCATGTTATCCTTCTAGCAACAATTCTATATGCATGCATGTTCATCATAAACATCAAATCATCACTTTGTAACTAAAAAGTTACTAAAAATAGCAAGTTTGCCTCTAAATCACATTTTGACCATTATAATCACAATCTAATCTTGCAAGGACACTTATACATTATCATGAATCATTTCAATATCAACAAAACTATCTAAAATGCCTTAGATCATACATGCATGTCCATATCTCATCACAAAACATCACTTTGAACAACAAGACCCATACACAACACCATGGATCATCATAGATCATCATTTAAACACCTTAGATCATCATAAAACACATTAAAATCAACAAACCCAGAAGCAAACAAAGGAAAATTCGTGCATGCAAGACCATGGGGCTTGCATGTGTGTTTGTGAGCGTGCATGTGCGAGATGTGGTGGTTTTAAGTCACAAGGGATGAATAGACTACCTCTAAAGCTCCTGGAACCTTGAGATGATGGTAATAACAACTTCTAAAGCTTCTGGACAGCAAGAACCTTCAGGAATCGCGAGATGGTGGTGGTTCTTCGAGCTCCAATGCGGGAAGTAAGCTTCGATCTTTCAATGTGGAGCTTCAAGAGGTGTAAAAATGGCTTCCAATGAAGGAGAGAGGTTGTAACAGAGAGTTGGGGTTGAAGATGGTCGAGAGGTTGAGTTTGAATTCGGGTATAATGAGTGAAAGGAGTAGTGTAGGTAAAATGATGACATTGGGAGCTTAAAAAGCTGTTTGGCGACTGGGCGCCCCAGGCGTATCGCCTGGCGTGGGCAAACTTAGCCTGTCGTTACGCGCGGATCCGGTCGGACGAGGCGCTCAAATTCCACCCGCGCGCATCGCCTGTCGCGGGCTTCCCGGGTCAGGCGTACCGCCTGGCCTGGATTTCAAGCCCAATAAGCTTGTTTTTGTTGTTCTGGCCCAATCTTGCCCGTTTCTCGACTGTAGAACATCGTTCGAGCGTCGTTTGGACTCTATTGGTCAATTATTAGCCATAATTGACTTGTGACAGTGTTTCGTGAAGTTTCGAGTGTTGTGCTACACAATGTGTTAGGCGTTCACCAACGTTCGTGTGTTTTGACACGTGTGTGCTGTTCGTCGATAATTCCACGAATTATCTTGTCGTATGCCAGTGTTCGTACTGTCGTGCCACGTGTCACACTAAATTACTCTAATTCTAGTGCCACGTGTACATAATGCATTTAAATAAACATTTAAATAAATAACAAGCTGACCTGGAAATTACGGTGTGTCACATCCTCCCCTTGTTAGAAAGAATTTCGTCCCGAAATTCAACTTGTGTTGTCAGTGTTGGTCTGTTCCGCGAACAGGTGTGGGTACTTTTGTTTCATCTGGTGTTCACGTTCCCACGTGAATTCCGGTCCTCGTCGCGAATTCCATCGCACTTTCACTATTGGAATCTTGCTGAGCTTGAGCTTCTTGGTTTCCCGGTCCATAATCTCCACCGGTTCCTCAACGAAGTTCAATTGTTCGTCGATTTGTATTTCCTCGAGAGGAATAACAAGTGTTTCATCAGATAGGCACTTCTTGAGATTCGAGATGTGGAATACGTTGTGTACACTGCTCAGTTCAACTGGCAGGTTCAGTTCGTAGGCTACAGGGCCTATTCGTTTGGTGATCTCGAAAGGTCCAATGTAACGAGGGTTCAACTTTCCTTGTTTGCCAAACCGAATGACACCTTTCCAGGGCGAGACCTTGAGTAACACTATGTCCCCCACCTGGATCTCCAACGGTTTGCGTCGCTTGTCGGCATAGCTTTTCTGTCTGTCCCGAGCTGCTGCCATTCGTTTGCGTATTTGCACGATCTTCTCAGTTGTCTCGTGCACCAGTTCTGGACCAGTCAGTTGGCTGTCTCCAACTTCCGCCCAGCAGATGGGTGATCGACACTTACGTCCGTAAAGTGCCTCGAATGGTGCAGCTTGAATGCTAGTGTGGTAGCTATTGTTATATGAGAACTCAACTAACGGTAGATGAGATTCCCAGCTACTACCAAAGTCAATGACACATGCCCGGAGCATGTCCTCTAGTGTCTGTATCGTTCGCTCACTTTGCCCGTCCGTCTGCGGGTGATAAGCGGTACTCATGTCCAATCTCGTGCCCAAAGCCTTATGCAAGGACTTCCAGAAATGCGACGTGAATCGACTGTCGCGATCAGATATGATTGAGATTGGCACTCCATGTCGAGTGACCACTTCCTTTAAATAAATCCGGGTGAGCTTGTCAGTCTCCTTGATGGGTAGAAAATGTGCAGACTTCGTCAGTCGGTCTACGATAACCCAGATGGTATCGCAACCACTTGCCGTCTTTGGCAGTTTAGTGATGAAATCCATAGAAATCTGCTCCCATTTCCACATTGGTAGTTCCGGTTGTTGAAGTAACCCTGATGGCTTCTGGTACTCAACTTTGACTTTTGAGCACGTTAGGCATTTACTCACGTATGTTGCTATCTCAGCTTTCATGTTTGGCCACCAATAGGTTGTCTTCAAATCGTGATACATCTTATCAGAGCCTGGGTGTACGGAATACCGGCTCTTGTGAGCTTCATCCATCACTACTTCTCTCAATCCTCCGTAGCGTGGAATCCAGATTCGATCCATTAAATAGTAAGCTCCGTCGTCTTTTGCCTTTATTTGCTTATCCATGCCACGCATGGCTTCAAGAGTGAGGTTTTCAGTTTTCAGAGCTTCCTGTTGTGCTATCCGAATTTGATTCGGCAGTTCGGAATGGATCGTGAGTTGTAGTGCGCGCACGCGTTTTGTTGTCTCCTTCCGACTCAGCGCGTCGGCCACTACATTGGCTTTGCCTGGATGATACTTGATGGCGCAATCGTAATCAACTATGAGTTCAACCCACCTTCGTTGTCTCATGTTCAACTCTTTCTGGTCGAAGATGTGTTGTAGGCTCTTATGATCGGTAAAGATTGTACATTTCGTGCCGTACAAGTAGTGTCGCCAGATCTTCAAGGCAAACACCACGGCTCCCAACTCAAGGTCATGAGTCGTGTAGTTCTTCTCATGCACCTTCAGTTGGCGTGAAGCGTAGGCTATAACCTCCTCGCGTTGCATCAGTACGCAACCGAGTCCTTGTTTGGAGGCGTCACAGTACACCACGAAGTCATCACATCCTTCCGGTAGGGATAGGATGGGTGCAGTGCATAGTTTCTGCTTCAACAGGTTGAAAGCAGCTTCTTGTTTGTCTCCCCAATCGAACTTTTTGTCTTTATGTGTCAGGGATGTCAGTGATTGAGCAATCTTTGAAAATCCCTCGATGAATCTTCTGTAGTACCCGACCAGACCTAAGACTTGTCGCACCTCCGTCGGAGTCTTGGGTGCTTCCCAGTTCTTAATGGCTTCGATCTTAGCTGGGTCTACGTGAATTCCCTGCTCATTAACCACGTGTCCAAGGAATTGGACTTCGCGTATCCAAAAGTCGCATTTTGAAAACTTCGCGTACAATTGCTCTTTCTTTAGTAAGTCCAAAACTAGCCTCAGGTGTTCAGCATGTTCTTCCTGATTCTTAGAGTAGATCAGAATGTCGTCAATGAATACTATTACGAATTTGTCAAGGTAAGGTTTGCACACTCTATTCATGAGATCCATGAATACAGCTGGTGCGTTGGTTAGTCCGAAGGGCATAACCAAGAATTCGTAGTGTCCGTATCGGGTCCGAAAAGCAGTCTTAGGGATATCGTTTTCCTGTATCCTTAGTTGGTGGTAACCCGATCTTAAATCGATCTTCGAATAGTAGCTTGACCCTTGCAACTGGTCAAACAGATCGTCTATTCGCGGTAAGGGATATCGATTCTTGATCGTCACCTTGTTCAGCTCTCTGTAGTCGATACACATACGGAATGATCCGTCTTTCTTCTTTACGAACAAGACCGGTGCTCCCCAAGGTGAGAAGCTCGGTCTGATAAATCCCTTGTCTAACAGCTCCTGCAACTGGTTAGACAGTTCCTGCATCTCAGTCGGTGCTAGTCGGTATGGAGCTTTGGCAATCGGTGCTGCTCCAGGTGTAAGGTCTATCTGGAACTCGACTTGTCGTTTCGGAGGTAGTCCAGGTAGGTCTTCGGGAAACACTTCGGGAAAATCGCGGACTACGGCGATGTCCTCAATCTTCCTTTCTTTCTTCGGTTGTTCCGTGATGAGGGCTAGTATGGTAGTGTATCCCTTTTGCAGATACTTGTTTGCCTTCATGCATGATATGATGTTCAGAGGTACTCCCCGTCTTTCCCCCTGAATCGAGATCTGTTCTCCGTTCTGCAACGTCACTCGTACGATCTTCTCGTTGCATACGATCTCAGCTTGGTTAGCGGATAACCAATCCATTCCAACGACCACATCAAAGCTTCCGAGAGTCACAGGCATTAAATCGATTTCGAGTTCATGATCCGCCAATACCATGACGCATCCTCGAAAGATGTGTTGTGTTTCAATTAGCTTGCCGTCGGCTAGCTCTACGGTATACTTGTAGTCTAGTGGCGTTGGGGTAATATCTAGTAATTTGCTAAACTCACTAGATATAAAGCTCCTATCGGCACCGGTATCAAATAATATGCTAGCATAGACATTATTTAAAAGAAACGTACCGGTTACGATGTTTGGGTCATCCTTGGCTTCTCCCGAGCCGATCACAAATGCTCTTCCTTTGGCCGCTCCTCCTCCGGCCTTCTTCAATTGAGGGCAGTCCCTCCTCATGTGGCCTGGTTTTCCACATTCATAACACCCTCTGGAGGTGTTCTGGTTGTTGTTCTGGTTGTGGTTAGGGTTGTTGTTACTGGGAAATTTGGATCTGCAGTCTTTGGCCATGTGGCCATGTCGTCCACACTTCAAGCAACGATATCGTTCGCATTGCCCGAAGTGGTGATAAGAGCATCGGTTACATAGCGGGTATTTTCCTTGATACACACCCTTTCCCTTGTCATCGGGTTGGGTGGCAGTGAATGCTCTGGCAGGTGCAGATCGTTGTTGTTGTTGGGGCTGATGAGATTGGTGGTGGCTGGGTTCCCACTTCCTCTTCTGGCTTTCTTGAGGCTTCACATGCTCGCCTCGTTTTGGTAGCTTGCCCTGAGCTACAGCTTGGTCAGTCAGTTTATGAGCCAGCCTGATCAGAGGTTGGATAGTGGTGAGGTCAGACACAGTCACCATGCTCTGAATTTGTTCGGGCAGCCCACTGATGAACTGCTCGATTTTCTTGTACTCCGGCGTCACCATAGCCGGACATAGCTTACACAGCTCATGGAATCGAGTGCAGTATTGCTCGATCTCAGAGCCGACCATTTTGTGCACCCAGAATTCGGCTTCCAGTTTCCGAATCTCATCACGAGGATAGTATTCCTCTTGCAGTAGTCGGGTGAAATCAGCCCATGGCATGGAGTTGGCACCGTCCAACCCCAGGGTTTGTACATGGGTATTCCACCATGTGAGTGCTGGTCCTTCCAGTGTACCAGTTGCGAACTTCACCCGGTTCTCTTCAGCACATTCGCACATGGCGAATACAGACTCCACTTTCTCCACCCAGCGGAGCATTCCGACAGCTCCCTCAGTTCCCTTGAACTTGTGTGGGTGGCAGTTTAGGAAAGATTTAAAGGAACATCCTTTCCCGTTGCTGCTGTTTGACCCTGTTTGTCAGAAACCAGTGTCGTGTGTTAGTATTGTGTTAGCTACACTATATTAGTCGCGTCAGGCAAGTGTTAGTACCGTTGTTGTTTCCGCTAGTTTCGTTATGCTGGCGACTGGCTTCGTAGTCAGCGATCGCTTTGTTGACCCGACGGTCAACCATCATTTTTATCACAGCGGCATCTAGTGTCCGTTTAGCAGGACGCGCGTACGGTCCTCTTCCCGCCATGTATGGTTCTATACATAAGGGATAGAGTTTTAATCAGCACATGTTAGAGTGTTAGTCAAATGTCATGTCAGATGTCAGATCAGATGTCATGTTAGCTGTCAAGTCAGAGGTTATGTTATCAAGCAATCATGGTCAACATGTAATAAGTAAGACAAAACATAATTCTCATTAATAATAAGCTTGAAGTACAATGATTTCAAAAGGAAATACATGATAAGTTCTTCGAGCACATCCCGCTCGTCTAGGCCAAAATAAAGAAAGTACAAAACACAACAGTCCTCTAATCCGAATCCATAGAGACATGTGAAATATCGCTAGCAGCGTCTCCGTCATCATCATCCTCCTCCGGATCCTCATTAGGATCCTCATCAAGGTCCTCTTCTTCGAGGTCCTCGGCCTCGAACTCGGGACCATCCTCCTGTGGTGGTTCCTCAATAAACTGTGCAGCCCATGCGTTAAGCATGGCATCACTAGCCTGCACCATCGCCTGAGTCTCGGTTATGTCTGTCCGATTCTCAGTGATGCGTACATCATGCTCCTGCATGACATCAACGATCTGTCCGTGCTGGGTCATTAGTTGGGACACTTGGAGGCGTAGAGTCTCCACCTGTGCCTCCAATCTGTCGTTGCGTCCCTCCAGTCTCTCGTTCTGCCTCTCCAATCGATCGTTCTTCTCACGAAGAACTCGGACCTCGTCTGACAGCTCTCTAGTCCTCCCAATCTCTCGTCGGGTGTAAGCAACGTGGGCCGCGAAGGCCTGCTCCAGTGGTACCCCAAGTGGTGGCAGTCGGTGTCCTGGGGTGGTATCACCAGGGAAACGGTATGGAGGTACTCTCTCCCCGATGATCCATCCCTGGATTATGGTGGGAAGCCATCCCCAATGTCGGGCCCGTGCCGCGTCTCTGGCCCGCCTATCCATCTCGGCGTCAACTTGGGCTACGATATCGTCGATCCGTCGCCGACTCTCTGCCGCCAAATCATCTGTGCCCGTGGGTCTAGCTGCACTCCTGTTAGCGTTGCTGTTGCTGTCGGCCATCCTGTAAGTTTCACGTTAGTAAGTAATAGTTTAACATAAGCAATAATATCATCAATGTGCAAGTTCTAAGTGTAGTGTCTAAGGTTGAGCAATGGCTATAGTCTAAGCTTACTATATGCAAACCTAGTTCTCTATAACCAAGGCTCTGATACCAGTCTGTCACACCCCCAAATTCCCACTTGTGGCCAATGTCCACGTGGATGTGACGTGTCCAGAATCACAGCTCAAGGTCATATAGAACACCTCTATATGCGTTTACAAATCCAATGTTTGACACATACACAAAATAAAGTAGTTTGCAGCGGAATAAAAGTTATCATAATATATATTGCAGCGGAAATCAGATGTTTGACATAATGCAGCGGAATAGTTTAACACGTCATTGTTTAACAGGATAAGATAAATTGTTTTCAAAATAACAAGACAGAATGCATGTAAGTTCCTAATTGCTCGTCCCTTAATGTGTGCATTCCTGTCCTCCTGCTAGCCATGCTAGTTACCTGAGAATACAAGTTTGAAAAGTGTCAACGCAATGGTTGGTGAGTTCACAGGTTTTGATATACATATAGTAATGAAAGTGTGTCATGCTGTTTATCAATGTTAGTACCGAGCCCTAGGCCCAAAGTGTCAGTGCGTCACTACCGAACTAGACTTGTTTGTCCTTGCCTCCGCTATGCCTCGTATGCATAGCAAGTTAGGTCAGAATTTGCACGGGTTATGACATCCAGTCAACATAGTGCCCCGTGGGGTTAGTCATTCCCTAATGGATCCATCCAAATCTACCACGTTGTTCGTACATTAACGGTAAGACTTTGTGAGGACTTGTTACGAGTTCAACACTTAATGTTTGTCCAATAAACCAGCATACACAATAATGTTTGTAATAGCAATAATGTTTGACTCGATGCAACTAGTATTCTCCCCCTATTTGAAAGCGTTTGAAAAAGAGTAAAGAGGGGCCGTAAACTCACCTTAGTGATATGATCGTACGTAAGCGTAAGCTCCTGAATCGTCAAGTAGCACGTCGGTCACCGGCAACCTATAGCGTATACCGTACGTGAGTTTGTGTAAGTGACCGTGCTAGTGTTCGTGTTAGTGCTCGTGTTTGTGTCCGACAACCCTTGGTTGTTCATGTTTGTCCGTGTCGGTCCACAATGACCGTGTTTGCTCGTGTTGGTCCATATTGACCGTGTTTGACCGTGTTTGACCAAGGTTGACCGTGTCAAGTCAACGACCCGTTGGTGAACCGTGTGACGGTTTGTGAATCGTGTAGCAATCGTGTAAGTGTTTGTCGTGTGCACAACGCGTAGGTCGCGTTTATGGACAACTTACTATTTATAGTAAGTTTCCATTTTTAGAAAGTTCACAAAGCATAACGGTTTTATAGTTCTAGCATGTTCAGTAGTCCTACGGGATCATGTTAACACATAGCACATCATCATACGGTTTCACATAAGTCGTTTAGAACATGTTAGTGCACAAAAGTTTCCTAAAATGGAAAGTTTCCATTTTTAGCATACGTGACATCGGAAACCATCTAACTTAGCATCTAAACATCATATTATAACATAATAAATCATTTAGCATGCTCAAGTCATACAAAATGTTCTCGAGTCGGTTTTTATAAAAATAAAGTTACTAAATATAGTAACTTTGTAGTTTTTGCATCAAATCACCATTTAAACATTTCTAAACAACCTTTCATATCATCATTCATCATAGTAAGTTATCTAATATCATTTAATCATGTCGCCATAGTCCAAATCATCATCTATCAATATTCTTACCCAAAAAGTTACTATAAATAGTAATAACACTATTTATGATCATGGACATCATCAAGATTACCCTTTTTACACATCAAATCATCATGTTATCCTTCTAGCAACAATTCTATATGCATGCATGTTCATCATAAACATCAAATCATCACTTTGTAACTAAAAAGTTACTAAAAATAGCAAGTTTGCCTCTAAATCACATTTTGACCATTATAATCACAATCTAATCTTGCAAGGACACTTATACATTATCATGAATCATTTCAATATCAACAAAACTATCTAAAATGCCTTAGATCATACATGCATGTCCATATCTCATCACAAAACATCACTTTGAACAACAAGACCCATACACAACACCATGGATCATCATAGATCATCATTTAAACACCTTAGATCATCATAAAACACATTAAAATCAACAAACCCAGAAGCAAACAAAGGAAAATTCGTGCATGCAAGACCATGGGGCTTGCATGTGTGTTTGTGAGCGTGCATGTGCGAGATGTGGTGGTTTTAAGTCACAAGGGATGAATAGACTACCTCTAAAGCTCCTGGAACCTTGAGATGATGGTAATAACAACTTCTAAAGCTTCTGGACAGCAAGAACCTTCAGGAATCGCGAGATGGTGGTGGTTCTTCGAGCTCCAATGCGGGAAGTAAGCTTCGATCTTTCAATGTGGAGCTTCAAGAGGTGTAAAAATGGCTTCCAATGAAGGAGAGAGGTTGTAACAGAGAGTTGGGGTTGAAGATGGTCGAGAGGTTGAGTTTGAATTCGGGTATAATGAGTGAAAGGAGTAGTGTAGGTAAAATGATGACATTGGGAGCTTAAAAAGCTGTTTGGCGACTGGGGCGCCCCAGGCGTATCGCCTGGCGTGGGCAAACTTAGCCTGTCGTTACGCGCGGATCCGGTCGGACGAGGCGCTCAAATTCCACCCGCGCGCATCGCCTGTCGCGGGCTTCCCGGGTCAGGCGTACCGCCTGGCCTGGATTTCAAGCCCAATAAGCTTGTTTTTGTTGTTCTGGCCCAATCTTGCCCGTTTCTCGACTGTAGAACATCGTTCGAGCGTCATTTGGACTCTATTGGTCAATTATTAGCCATAATTGACTTGTGACAGTGTTTCGTGAAGTTTCGAGTGTTGTGCTACACAATGTGTTAGGCGTTCACCAACGTTCGTATGTTTTGACACGTGTGTGCTGTTCGTCGATAATTCCACGAATTATCTTGTCGTATGCCAGTGTTCGTACTGTCGTGCCACGTGTCACACTAAATTACTCTAATTCTAGTGCCACGTGTACATAATGCATTTAAATAAATAACAAGCTGACCTGGAAATTACGGGGTGTCACAGCCATACTCCCGATCAGATCTGATTACGCCTCAAGACTTGCTGCTTGATCCAAGAAATCCAACCCTCTTGTGAAGACCTCCATGATCAATATCAACGAACCCGACCAGCCCTTGCTTTTCTGTCTCCCTGGTTGCAAACGACTCCTTTAGCCCCTGCTGATTCGTTTTTCTGCACCAAGTTCGTTGGTTTCAACCTGCCGCACCAACAGCCCCTGTTTGCTGTTTCACGGCTGAGATGATTACAAAGAAATCGGACTATACTTCCTTCTCCTTGCTCGGATCAAAGCTAATCAGCCCCTAATCACACCGATTGGGGTTTAATTGCTCCTGCTTTCTGCCAATCACCTTTTTCTTTTGAGTCGCAGGTATGAGCTTCAAGCTCTGATACCAATTGAAGCTGCTGATGTTCTTCCAGAACCCAAAAAACGAATTGATCCAAAGAAAAACACAGATTTTCATTAATAGATTGATTGGTACAATTGAAACCATAAACCTAAACCCCTATTTAAGCTAAAACAAAACCTTAAAAGTCAAACTTCTATCCCAAATAAAGCTGCCTACTTTAAGGAAAAAAAAACAAATAAATAAACTTTACTAATAATCTTTAACTAATAAATAAATACAAGATTGATCCAATAGGTCTAATGATCTAACAATCAAATGGTTCCTGCTCCTAATTCCTTCCCTGTGGTTGCTTCTAATTTCTCCTGTTGGTTTGGTTAATTAGTTTCAAAAATATTATTGTTGTTCTGTACCGTATTCTTTGGCTTCAAAATGGTAATAACTTGAGAAAAATCATATTGGTCTCCTCCTTTTGTTTGTTCGTCTTGCTTCTAGCCATTGTACATCTTGAGAAAAAAAAACAATGATTTTAAATTGTTGTCCTCATTAAATAACAGGTTACTAACCTTCTTAGCTGAGCCAACCTTCTAAATATTTAGACTGCACTTCTTCAAATTTGTACCTAGTCAAAATTTAATTGTTTTCTCACCTTCTAATATATTCAAAGTTTAAGACCTGGGAGCATGGTTTAAAAAAGTGTGCCTCAGGCGTGAGACGCTAGAGGCGATTGATGGAGCGCTTCATAGTGGCGAAGCGGGGCGTTTTCAGGAAGCGGCGTGAAGCCGCGTTGCAGCTTGGTAAGCGCTAAGCGGTTGAGGCGGGCGCTGCATGTGCTTTTTAGGTTTTTTTTTTTTTGAAAGCTGTTTTGTTTTAAGGGTTTTCTAATACCCTACTATTATTCAGCCAACTCCCGTCTCCCGCTCGACATTTCAACTCGTGTGGCTGCTCTGACCAAACTCCTCCGCCTCCGTCCGCCGCCCGCCTCCCTCCTCCGCCGCCAGCCTCCCTCTCCCTCCGCCGACCGAACTCCTGGCTGCTCTATTCCCGCGGCTCCCGCCTGCTCCCTGCCTCCCTCTTGCACGATTCCTGCATGCCGACCAAATTGAGCTTTAATATGTATGTTACTATGCTATATGTTTATATTTTTTTGTTTTTTCATCTTATATTCTCTATAATTTGGCTTTAATCCTAATATGAAGCCACTGTTGGTTTCTTCTTTCTGTGTTTTTTTGGCTTTTCAATTAAGATGGCTTCCGGTTCAAACAATACCACTAAAACCACTGCTGCATATGCTTCATTAGACCCCGGTAGGAAGTATGGAACCCCTGATTCTTCAAATAGAACAAATATGACTTGCAATTTTTGTGGAAAAATATGCAAAGGAGGGGTTTATAGACTAAAACAACATTTAGTAGGAGGTTTTAAGAATGTTGTTGATTGTTCGAGATGTCCGGAGCATGTAAGAGAGGAGGTTAGGTCATTCATGCAAAAAAAAGAAATGGCAAAATTAGAAAATGTTATGAATGCAAGGTTACGAGCTAATGTACATGATATTGATGATGATGATGAGGAAGAATGTGAAGAAGTGGCTGTGACTGGGACTGGGAGTAACAAGACTCAAGCAACTAAAAAACCAAGGGTCAAAGGTCCTATGGATATGTTCTTTGCTACTACTAGGAAGGATGCGGGAGGGAGACAACAAACAATCAATGAAGTTTGTAATAAGGAGTTAAGAAATAAAGCATGCAAAGAGTTAGCAAAGTGGTTTTATGATGCGGGATTGCCTTTCAATGCAGCTACATATGATAGTTTTCATAAAGCTATTGAAGTTGTTGGATAATTTGGTCCTGGAATGAAACCACCAAGTATGTATGAGCTCAGGGTTCCTTTACTTAAGGATGAAATGTGTGATGTTAACAACCAGATAAATGAGCACAAGAAAGAATGGGCTCGAAAGGGTTGTTCAATTCTATCCGATGGATGGCGTGATTCAGTGGTTCAAAAGGATATCATAAATTTTATGGTTAACTCTCCAAAGGGTTCTGTATTTATAAAATCAATTGATGTTTCAACCATCTCTAAGAATGCCGATTTCTTGTTCAATATCCTTAATGCAATGGTGGAGGAAGTTGGAGAGAAGAATGTTATACAAGTTGTCACGGATAATGCATCGGCTTATGTCAAAGCGGGAAGAAGCTAGAAGATGCTAGGAAACATCTTTACTGGACGCCATGTGCAGCACATTGTTTAGATCTCATGTTGGAGGATATTGGGAAGAATATACCAAAAGTGAAGAGTTCCTTAAAGAATGCTATGTTTATAAAGGGATACATTTATAATTTTGTTGGCCTAGTGAACTTGATGAGGACGTTCACTAATCAAAGAAACTTGCATAGGCCTGCAGTTACAAGATTTGCAACTTCATTCATTACTCTTCTGCAATTTCACAAACAAAAGAACAACTTGAGAAAAATGATCATTTCCAAAGAATGGCATGATTCTAAATGGTCTAAAGAAACAAAGGGAAAGAAGGTTGAAGCCATCCTTAAAGATTCATTTTGGAGGAATGTAGCATATGCTTTGAAGCTAACTGGTCCACTTGTTAGCGTGCTTCGGTTAGTTGATGGTGAAAGAAAACCAGCAATGGGATACATCTATGAGGCTATGGAGAGGGCTAAACTCACCATTCAAAAGAGTTTTAATGACAAAGAGGAGTCGTATGCTTGGGCATTTGAAATCATAGATAATAGATGACAATGTCAACTTCATCGACCATTGCATGCCGCGGGGCATTACTTAAACACGGCCGTCTTTTATGAAGATTCACAACGCATTTTAAAGGATGAAGAGGTTATGAAAGGTTTGTATTCTTGTATTAGTAGGTTGTCTTCAAGTGTAGAAGTTGATGACTTGATCAATGAGCAACTAACTAAATATCAAAATACGGAAGGGGTTTTCGGTTTACTCGCGGCTATTAGGCAAAGGTCAAAAAAATCTCCTGGTAAGTTACAAAAGCATACTTCTTTTTAATTTTTAACATATGTTATATAAGTACTTACTTCTTAAATTTTGTTGTTTTTAGCGGAGTGGTGGGAATCATATGGAGCTTCGGCTCCGGATTTGCAAGATTTTGCCATACGAGTTCTAAGTCTCACTTGTAGTGCAACAAGTTGTGAGAGAAATTGGGGTGTTTTCCAACACATTCACACCAAAAAAAGAAACAGATTGGCACAAGATAGATTGAACGAGATGGTGTATGTGAAGTTCAATCGTGCTTTGAAGCGCCGATCTAAAAAGGAGGGAACCGCCGATCCAATTATGTTAGAAGATATTGATGATTCCAATGAGTGGTTGATGGGGGATAATGGAAGATGATAGTGATGATGAACTTGTTTTTACCAGGGAAGATTTATCATGGAGGGATGTAAGCGAAGCATCGGGTGCACATGAGCCTTTTTATACAACTAGATCATCAATGGCTGGAACTGGAAGAGGTGATGATGAGGCTGGTCCATCAAGAAAGGATAAGGGAAAACGTGTTTTGTATGATGAAGACGAGATTGAAGAAGATATTGAGTTGACCGATGTTGAGGAAGATGATCGCGTGCCCGGTTATGATGAATGATTAGACTTTGCTTTGTTTTTTGTATTTATGAAGACTTATTAAGCATGTTTTTATGGTTGGACTTTATTTTTAGTGTTAAAAGTATGTTATTTTGTTTGCTTTTATTTTTATTATTATTTTTTTGAAATTAGCGCCTTGCATACGTGAAGCTCTCGCCTCGCGCCTCGGTATTTTCGACCTCATCGCTTTTTAGCGCCTCAAGCTTTTTAAAACCAAGCCTGGGAGTTTGGATTCATGGGTACGATTAGTAGGTTTCTTAGGCTTGGAAGCTCAATTTAAACTTGTCTCAAGTTCTGTCATGAAATATTTTAAATATTTAATAATAATAATAAAAGAAAACTTACTATTACAAACAGTAAGAACAAGAGGATTAATTATTAACCGGATGGGAATTTTAGGGAACATAAAGTGTGACTAATGTTTAATAGTACTAAATTAGAGTCGAATTATTCGTTGTAGATTCGTTGGACGGGTCACTAGAACTCTGAGACATTAGAGACCTTAGACACTCATTCGGGTACGGATGTTCTCCTATATTTTTAGTGCTTGCAAAAATTATGCTCTTTTTGAAAGTTTGATCCACGAATCTATGATCTGATCGTATGATCCGCATCCTACTATTTTGTTGATGTTGTCATGAGCTCTTGAACCATTTTTTTAGACTTTTGAGAAACTTGGGTTATGATATGCTTTTGAAAACGTTATGAAACCGCTTGCATGTTATGGTTTGATTTTGTTCAACTTAGGTTCCTTAGATGCATGATGAACATACTTTGATGGGGTTGGATATATGTTTAATTATGCGACCTTAGAACCCTAGATTTGTAGACAGGATATAGGGATACCGGGTCAACTACCTGTAGAGGTACTACAGGCATGTTATTGTGGCGACCAATGACATGACACTATCCGTGACGGTGTGATTAGTTCACGGCGTCTCCGGTTTGAATTTGATTATTTGCTCGTGGGAGAGCCTTTGGTTTATTTTGGGAGGCATATGGATGCATCCTAGGATTTGATTTGATATGTGTTAATATTAGCGGTCGAGTTGTGTAGTGCCATACACACCTTCCGATTTGGATGCACTGGAGTTGCGACCAATGTATTATTATTATGATTGTGATTATGAGATATGATCTGTTGGCACAATGAGTGTGCATTTGGTTATATTTGTTTGTAGGCTACTCGGTATCAAATTACCCTAACCCTTTTGTTGATTCAGCCTTATTTCATTGTTTACTCTGGTGTGGAGGTACTATTCAGTGGTGAAATTTAATGAATTAAAATTTTATCTATTTTGTAATTATCATCCCTATCATATCATTATTATCTTTATCTATGCATCCGTGTACTGAGCTTGTAGCTCAGCCGTTTCCTTTGCTTTCACGACAGATAATCAGGGATGATCGGGATTGTGTGAAGAGAGTAACTAGAGACCAAAATCAATGAATTGGAGATTTTGTTCCGTTTTATTTCTTTAAGTATTTTATTTAGTTTTATTTCTTTAAGTTTGATTATTTTGATTAAGAAACTTAGACGTTATGAACTAATGGTTGAACTTGGTTTTGCATTTTAGTAATTAAGCATATGTTTTTGACTTTAGTGTTCTGTTTATATTTGAAATGACTTCCTGTTCCAATTTGGGGCGGGGTGTTACAGAGAGTAACTGGCTTAAAACACGTCGGGTATCAGGTAAATAATAATATTTTTTTAGAACCGAAAAATACATATTAAATATGCTAAGAACATACTGTTAATATATCAAATAGCATGAAATTTCAAAATGACATAAGTTGATTATCATTATTCAAGACAAACAAAAAAATAGCAATTATAAACAAAATAGTTAAAAAAAATTATTGCAGTTGCTATATTTATAATCGGGTACACAAGATGGGTGAACATGTATAATCGGATGATCGGGCCAGGTAAACAAGTATATGAACAAATCTCAAGCCCGTCTCATACCCGTGAAAATCTTAAAAATAAATCTCATAACCGGCACAATACCTATCAGGTTCGGGAATGCCTCTCGGCGCCGGTATTTTTGCCATTCATAGAGTTGGGGATGTGGGAACCACCTTTGGTCCGTTGAAGACATTTCCATCCCTATCTCATCATCTTATGAGCCCGTAACTACAGACTACATAGGGAATTAGGGATCACAAGCAAGTCCGTTTTAAGGCCTTTTATGGCTCTTTTATGATCCAAATAAAGAGGAAGTTTACACTTGTATGTATCAGCTATGTATTATTACAAGGAGTTTTTTCAAGAATACTTTGGTCACTTTTCAAGTTCATGAAAGTCGTTCAGAAATCAATTATGAATCATCAACCTCAAATGATGATTTTATTGTGACCCTACAATATTGGCATCACACTAAATCTTAAAGCGTGTGTAAACATAGTCCCACTGCTCAGTCACCATAAAGTCTACTAATTTTTCTAAGAATTCATCAAGTGGGTCACATGTTATGCTGTCAAACTTTGACATTAACTGATGTGTGCCAAGAAGATATTTGTTTTAAAACGCTGATATGTTATCATGCAGTACATGAAGCAAATGGCTCAAAAAACACAACTTTATCATTTACAATGATCTGCTTTCTTATAGTCTGTTCCCTTCGATTGCATAGATTGCCTAAAAATATTGAGACATTGATTGTACCATCAAACTTGGGAGTTTAGGAAATGGACTATCACATGGTCCGTTTGCCCATAGTATCGATGTAAACGGTTTAAATATGAATCTAACTCCATATACAACCTAACCATAATTATTGAACATTTAATTCCATGGACCTAGTGACATACCAAAGTATACGTATGGAAAACCATGAACTTTTTGATTAAAATATGCAGGTTTTTGGGTCTTAAATGTTGCAATAACTGTCTAGTCAACTTTTCAAGTGGCTAATCTTGAATACATGAACCTATGCTCACAAGGCCCCCTACCAGACCTCTATAGTTGGTGGCACCAAGTGCCAAGTGCCAAGTGCTAAACCATCCCATGACACCAACATTTAGCAAATCAACTTGTAGTATAAATTTTTATTTGACGTAAATTTTGGTTTTGGGATTGATATGTGTTGGCGAAAATGGTCCACATATGGGGGGAGTGGTGAACCACCAAAGCACATGGTGGATTAGATGTGATTGCATACAAGTAGGTAAAAAGGGTCCACAAAAGACAGTTTTTGGTAGTACTATGATGTGCCTTTTTAAGGTATTGTTTAAATTAGCAAGACCAACTACTTTTTTCCTTAGCTTAATGAGGGCTGGATTGGGTCGGTGTCTTTATAGCATACACCTGTCGACCTGTGTTTTGCCAAACCTCCGATTAAAGGAGATAAAAGCTGATGCATTAAAATAAAAATAATAACCAAAGCACCAGGTTGATCCAATTAAGATATGAGATTGTCTTTTTAAAAAATAAATAAATAAAATAAAGAAATTGCTCGTTATTATCTTATAAGTAAAATAACTAACGCTCATCTTTACGTATTTTGATGTAATAGAGATGAATCAAGATCTCAAAATTAAACGTCGATGAATGAAACTTTTAGTTCTTGAACCAGTGTTCCTATGACGTTTATGAGAATTATGCTTTGCATTTTCTGTCGAAAGTGAGAAGGCATCATATATTTATGTTAGAGTATGCAATTAAGGTTATAAATGAGCATATTCTCGCTAGACTTTACTTAATCTTGATAATTAACAAGCCGAGTCAAGCCATTTCAAGTCGATTTTTTTTATCAAGCTGAAAAGTTGAGCTCGAGCTTGGCTCGTAAAAAAATTTGAGCCATTCGCTTCTTTCTTTTCTTTTCTTTTTTCTTTTATATATACACATGAATAAAAAAAAAAAAACTTTTTAACACATTGATTATACATAATTTATAAGCTAAAAAAACTATATCAAACTCAAGACGTTATCAAGTTGTAAAATAACATAATGCTCAACATATAATCTTAAAACCTCAATACAAAAAATTAATAAAACACATAATATTGAAACAATTTGACATTTCATTTATTTATTTATTTATTTTTTGCATATTTTATTATATGTATAAAAAATGAGTATTTTTTATAATAAAAAAAAAAGCAATCCTTATAATTTTTTTTGAAAAAAAATTATTTAAACAATACACACACACACATATATATACAGGTAAACTAAACTAACTCATTAATTATCATCTAATTATTAATTTAAAAATTAAGTTCATACTATCATGTCATATGTCATATTTCTTTTTATACAGAGAACACTGTAACACTCAAAAAGTAAGAAAATATAACCTATAGAAAATAAACTAACTCATTATCTATCATATAATTGTTAATTTAAAAATTAAGTGCATATTATCGTGTTATATGCCATATTTTTTTTTATACGAGAGAGCATTGTAACACTTAAAAAGATAGATTTAATATGATGGTGACAAATGTATTTACATTATTGTAACGAGCCTAAAAATAACAAATTAATTTGGATTTTTTTCTAATAATGCTAATTACATCACGGTAAATTACATTATTTTATATTACATTACTTTAATTTGTCGTTAGAAAAAAAAATAAATAATATGTTATGTTTATATTCGTTACATCAATGTAAAGCGTGATATTTGGAAACAAAAATTAAAAAAAAAACTAATATAGATTAAAACGGAATTAAAGAGTAAAATTACAACATTGTAAATAATAAGTTACATCACTGTAACTTACCATCTCTTTAAGTTTTTTGCAATGATGTAAATACAGTGCATCTAAAAAATTAAAAAAACTATTTAAAACTATAATAGAATTAAAGTGAAAAATGAGACAAGTATAATAATGTAATTTTTAAAAAGATAATAATATAAAAATTTATGAATGTTTAAAAATAGACAGGGTAAACATTATATAAAAAAATTAGATTTATTAAAATATATTAGATTGTGACACGAGTTACCACCATATTAAATGTAGCCTTTTGAGTTATTACAAAATGTCATAAATGTCATCCAATATTATAAAAAATGACAAATGATACAATCCTATACACTTATTTTTTAAATTAATCTGATAATTAATGAGTTGTAGCAAATTTTATAAGATAAATATACTTGCATTCCCTATATATATTTCTAACTCGACCCGAACTTGATTATAAAATGAACCATGTTAGCTTATTTAAAAAAAATGGTTTTTTCAAGCAAGTGGCAAGATAATAGTTTCAACACTTTCGATAACCAATGTAATACGTATTATCACTTAAGGATTTGGCAATGGTGAATATTTACTACCATTTCCTCACTAAAAAATAATAAATAAATAATTGGATAACTCTTTTAGCAAATAAAAGACTACCCGCAATGTTAACACTGTATTCAAAATACATGCGTTCTAGTCATCACTGACACAACAGCTTCTTATCCATTCTTCTCATATGCATTCTTTCTCCTCTTTTTAACTTCAACACATCCTTCCCACATGCATTCTCTCTCTCATATTTTTTTCTAAACAAATGACTTTTAAAGATGTGGGTCATCTTCTCTCTGCACTTGGTTGCACTTCCAGAAGTGCAAAGAGGAGAACATACGTGGTGCTCCAATGCATCCACCAGATAAAAATGTGTCCACGTAGGACATGCAAGAGCGCTTAAATGCGCATTGCATTCAGTCTTATAAAGGAAAGTAAAATAATTTTATCAGACAGTCTAAGGCAATAGGCAATATTACCATTTACGCTATGCTTCTGGTATTGTTTTTGAGAAGAGAAATAAAAGAAAGTAAAGAGAACTAAAAAGTATTTGTATTTCTGGGTGTTTTTAATTAAAGAAAGTGAAAGAAATTATAAAAATATTATTAATCATCCTTTAAAATTTTCTTCTAATATGAAACAAAAATAAAAAAAAAAGAATACAAATATGAGGTTTTACTATTTAATAATTTATGATTTTTATCCATCTTTTTAACCTATACTAAACCCAATGAGAACATAACTGCAAATTTATGCAGTTTTTTTTCTTTTAACTCCAAAACACATAAATCCCTTTACTTTTTTATAAACCTTTTCTCCAAACTCTAAAACACAATTTTCTTTTTTTCTTTTTCTTTTCTATTTTAACCTTTTTTTTTTATTCTTTCTTTTGTTCATAAAACTAGGAAACATAGGGTTAGATACTTAGATTTACAATTTTACATGTTTTCCAATTTAAACTTAAAACTAAATAGTAAAAGAAAAGAGTTCCAAGGGCCCCACTAGAAGCATGGCGGGAAACACAAATAGTCAAAATACCACCACATATGGATAAACCATATACAAAATATCAATATTTATTAACTTTAATTATTTTAGAACCGTGAGCTCAAACATTTTCTATATCATTTGTATTTACTTTTTAGAATACGAATAACAAGCATAACTTCATTAATTATAGATTAATGATAAAAATTAAAAAACACAAATTTAAAAAAAAATTAAAAAAAAAAAAGAAACAAGTAGGCAAAGTGCTAAACAGCCGAGAAAAGGGCTTGGTCGTCTCTTTCAATCAAGCGCATTCGGGCCAGTACAGTAATTAACCACATGGTTCCATACCCATTGCACCAAGAACCTCCGTCGAATGCCCACCATATTATACGTGGCACCATCTTTATCGCTCAACATCTGTCCTGTGTACGACCCGCCGCCGCCGGTCCCGTAAATCCCCTCACACAGATCGGCAATTTCCACGGGAAACGAAGGGTCTTGACCCGCGTACCAGGCGTTGACCAAAGGATTAGAGGCAAGCTCAGCTATTTCGTGAGCTATTACGCTAATCATCCCGTCGATAGCCACCTCGCCGTTAGGTGATTTCAACGGTTTCAAACCGGGCATGTAATCGGGAACGGCGAAAGGGTACGCGCACACACCTGGACACATTTTGGCAGAATTACCGACCCATGCGTATGGCAACGTGTACCCTACGATCGAAGGGTATGTGAAGTAATGGAACCCACAGACGTTCTGGCAGAAATCCTGAACGTACACGTCATCGGCGGTGAGTAAAAGGTATAATCCTCCTTTAGGATGTACCGGCAAGGGTTTTGTTTTGGCCGTGACGGCCGATTTTATCACAGACTGTATTGATAAGCGGGTTAGGGTTTTACCGTGAGATAATAGCCGATCGTTCTTCTCTTTTCCGAGATGGACCACACGAGATACGTTGGAATCGGTTTGGTCAGTGTAGAGTTGAACTGTTTTCCACCAGCCGGAGACCGACGGTGACCGGTGGCCGGAGGCGGAGATGGAGCTGATAAAGTCACGGATGATGCGTTTCTGTGAGCTCTGCCAGGTTCCGTACCAGATAATGTGTACGGTGATGTTAGCGGTGAGAACTGGTCCCATATGATATTTCAATTTAACGAACTCCGACGAGCCTTCGTACTTTTTATTGCTTCCGAATTCGAGCTCCGTGGCGTTATTTTTCTGATTGGGCCACGGACGCCATGCGATAGTGTGGCGGATGAAGAAAGAGAAGAGGAAAAGTACGGTTAATGTGAGGAGTGCCGGCGCAGATGACCGGCGGTTGCCGTCGGAGAAGAAGCGCATTTTAGTAGGAGTGGTTGGTAAAATGGGGCACAGGTGGAAGATGGGTCGGAGAGTGAGACACTCGACGGTTTGTATAATATATATACACGCAGAGGAATAAAATATATTTGAATCTTGGGACTTAAATTGAGTAAATTACGTATGCTACCATAAGTTTTATCGATATTTAAATCTTTTATTATTTGTAGAAGAGTTGTTTTGAATTCCAGAAATTTGTTAAGCACGCTTCGCAAAAAGAAATTAAGCTTACATGAAAAGTAGTCGTACCAAAGGAGTTTTGTCCTGGTAGTATCATATGACTTTCAAAATAGAAGGTTATTGATTCAAATCTCATCCAATGTATTTTGAGACTGAGGGTGTCAGGAGATTTTTAAAAATTGTTTTCTTTTAAGGTGGGCTACCCTGGGTTCGGGAGTTGCCATATGATCTGGGTTTCGAGTCTTCGAGTTCGATGATATCCTGGATACAAGATATTGCTAGTAAAAAAGAAAACATGAAAAGTAGTTGATAGCCATTTAATCAAAATTTAAAATAATACTCTTGCTAGATATGAGAAAAAAATATTAGCCGAACCATTACCAATTTGAAACCTGTTCAATAACCAATTATCATGGTTCGGTTTTCAATAGTAAAGTGACCTATGATTACAGATCATTTGGTATTTTCACCTAAAATCCGGTTAAAAATCGTTAAACGCAAACCGGTTTATATTTCAAAATAATAAATGTTGGGAGGGTAAAAATAGATGTTGAGGATCAGTTGTCCAGTTATTAACTAGTTAATTGGTCGAATAATTTTCAAAATTGGTTGTTTTATAGTCATCCTCAATCATTTTCTAAACCATTTCACCCATTCATTAGTATTAATAGATGGTGGGCATTATGATTTAAACACACGACTTCTATACATGTATATTACTTGAACTAGATTATTACCCCGTGTGTTACACGGATTGAATATAAAATATTAAATAAATAATAATAAATTTTAAATATTATAAAACAATATTTTGATATAAATTGATTAAAATACGTATTAATAAGTATTTTAAGTGATAAAACAATAATTAAAATTTTTAATAACGAATGAAATGGTACTTGATTTTTTTTTTTAATTTGTAGCAGTAATGATTTTTAAACTAACTGATACTAAAAACTTCACTTACTTTTTTTTAAACTAATTGTTACAAATCAAGAAAATAATGTACAATTTATGTAATTATTAAAGTTAATTGACTCAATTTGAAAATATCATTAAACATATTTAACTAAAAATGTAATTTTTCTTATCATCTTTATAACTTTTGATTTTAAAATAATTACTTTTTAAATATTTCGCAAAAAGAAGCATCATTTGTTTATGAAAACCCATTATTTAAAAACTATGATTTATAGTTTATTTTATTATTTTTTAAATTGTTTTTTAGCTGATCTTTTTTTAAATTAACTTTTATTAGAAGTGTGTTTTTTAATAGAAATATTTGATTTGTAATTTATCAAAAACTATTTTCTAGCTTGAAAAAATGCATATATTATTATTACTCATTAATAATATAATTATTTATTAGAAAATATAATATATAATTAATAAGAGAGAGGATTGAGTACGATGATACAAAGGTGACAAGTGACAATATGAACATGAAAATTTGACAAGTGGTAAAAGATTTTTGTTTATTATAATAGAAAGATGTACTTAGAAAAACACTCTTATAATCTTAATTTTTGAAAAAATATGGAAAATTTTGAAATGCTAAGCTTTCATTGTAACTTTGAAATGATCCGTGCTTTACTAAGCGTTTAAGTTTTTACGGTGGCTTCAGAATCTAATTTTTCTATTAGGGACATGGTTTTATCCACATGAAGAACATAACTCCCTTCATTGGCATTAGAAATGTTTTGAAACACCATTTGGGTGCAATGGAACGCACACATAACAATATCAATCTTGAAGACGAGCTCGAAGTAGAAGAAACAATACACAATGTTGAAGTTAAAGAATGAATGACATTATTACTTTATAATAAAAAAGCAAATAATGAATGAATGGATACACAATATTAGTCTTGAAGCAATACCTTAAAGTTAAATGCATTTTCAACTAATACTTTGCTATCAAAAACCTGCTTAGTTAACGTTAAATTATTAGTGCTAATTTAAAGTTTTATTGTCTTTCAAATGTTTCGAGTGTCATATTTGATTCCCACTTACTCCATTTGTATTGTGGGTAGCAAAGCAGATCTTTAGAAAGGCTCCTATTCCGAAACCTTAAAGTGGGTGGTATGAAAATTGAATCACTTAGGATTAACATAGACATCAATATACATATGTTATATCATGTATATATTTTGTATGCAATATAGCAGGAGAGCGTCCTTTATTTAGCCATAGATCAAGCGTTTTTATTGACGAATAACTATAAACCTAGCTGGTTAACATGTACACTGTGTAAATTCATTGGTCGAGCTGAAACGAGGGTACCCTATAAAAATACACTTTAGTAGCACATAGCAATTTACATAAAAGTGATTGGTATGAAAACATCATATGCATTATGCCACAATAAATTCTACAAAATCTTATATGTTTAGAAAACTATAAAAAGTACAAGTATCTCCAAAACTAATTAAAGCATATGAGATCCCTTAATGCCTTAGCTTAAGCCTCAAGTAGCATGGGTCCATAGCAGGGGAAATTAATCATGAATGTTCGTTTTTAATTTCTTACTTAATTACTATGTTACCATGTAGTTTGAGAAAACTTTAAAAACTACTAAATATCATAGGATATTAAAAAACTTTATTTTGAGAACCAATGAGAATCAAAGAAAAATCCCTTTGATGACTTTATTCTCTTTTCTACCTATCATTCTTTTGTTTTCCCAAAACACAAATACATTTAAATGCATATAAAAAAAGTTTCAAGGAATTAGATTAAAGCAAATTTATATAAGATATTTCAAGACGGCCAAATCCGTTGTCAATTATTTTTAAACCTTTTGATAGTAAATTTAGCAATTGGGAGAGCTCAAAGTCAATGCAAAATGCTAAATGATAAACTACTCTCAACAAGGTTATCACAACTAACTACGTGAAGTCAAAACATAGAATTGCATAGCCCTAAGAAAGGCTTAAGTAAAAAGTTAGTAATAAGTCATCGAGAGAAATGATAACAAAGCCTTAGAGTAAGTTATTCAAAGGAAAACCTAAATTGTGAGATTAGAGATCCTAAAATCTTGGTTTTATAGAACAACCTAGACAAGGCTGGGTCATTGTGAATGGAATTATGAGTTAGTAGTCAAATTTTACATGACAACAAAAGGTCGGCATAACCAAGAAGAATGTTTTGTGAAGTGTGTTAACATTTACACGAATGACGGTTTGTTCAATGGCATCATATCTACTAATCACTAGTAAACAAACAACATTTCACACTAAATGTAGGTGAGGCCAAGTCAAGTTAAACGAATCCCAACATGGTTTATTAGATAAATTACTTCTAAAATATATGTGTCTTCAGTAGAGGGACAATAAAAACACACTAAATTACCTATAACTAAAGCGCGACTTTTATATTTTTATTGAAAATTGTTTATAAATTCTTTTGTACATGATAAATAAGCTGCACGCTCTTCCACTTGAATAAACAGTTTGTTTTTTTTTATTTGTCTCAAAACCTTATCAAGTTTATTAAATGAAACATGTTTAAGGTGGCAAACAGCAAAACATGCGATTAATCGAACCTTCTTCTCCTCTAATTAAAATACCAAATAGTTTAGATTTAGGCCAAAACCAAAGTCAATTTTGTCCCCATCCCTGGCCCACCTCCACTAACAAACACAACCCAGTTGTTATCGGCTTAGTGCAAAGTAGATTGTGAATCAAGAAGATTAGACAATCAGTACACAAATGAACTCAGCAATGTTATGAATGTGTTGTTTGGTTTTTTTTCTTAGTTGATTTTTTTTTTTAATTATTATGAGATCGAGTAACAAATAAACATATTTTCAATATGTGTTAAAATTACTCAAAAACAAAATTGTTAGGAAAAGAATCAATCGTGTACTCAACTACGCCTTCTAAGAATCGATATCAAAGAAAGATTAATTAACAACTTTTTTTAAAACCAGAGAGATACATTTTGTAAAGTTTGAAGTACCAACTCGAGGGAGATAGAGACCAAGATTGGTCACCCAAACTTAATTGCATTTGTGACTTATTCTTTAGGAACATATTTTAACTCCATTAGACCAATATCTTTAATTTAAACTTCTCTTAACCTTTATGTAGAAACTCTTTAATTTTTACTTGTTTTCATTTCTGCCCTGCATCTTCTAGTCATTTACCTTTGGTTTTTTTTTTATGTCTCATTTTATCAAATAGTATTTTGAAACAAAATACTGGGTAAGTTTGTTGGTTTTTACGCCCCATTTGCGGTGCGCACATGTAATGTATATATATATATACATATATACATATATATATATATATATATGTGGGCCCTCAAGGGGCCAAAGTAAAATTGCATTAATTTTAACGTTATTTTACTTATTTTGAGAAACTAACTTTAAAAATGTTGGGATGATCAACTTCAAACTATAAAATTGAGTCGGGGACTCCTCCTTCAGAGCAGCCTCTCTATCCCAACTGGGATAGGGGTAAGGTTTGTATCTATCATTCCCTCCAGACCATACTGAAAAGTAGGAATATACTGGGTAAGTTTGTTTTATCTTGAAACAAAAATTTGCACGAGATTTGCACCTAAAATTTGCATTAACAAAAACTTGAGGACTAAAATATTAATATTACTTACATAATAAATTACCATAAGCCTTATTTTGTAAAGCTACTTACTATCAAAACTAAAGTTTTATCATCAAAATAATATTTTATATAATGATGACTTGTTTTTCCTTTCGGTATAAAGAACTTAAAAGCCTGTAAACATTACTTGTCATATATGTAATCGTTATCATTGATGTATAGAAAAACCGATATGTGTGTGTCTGTATATATATATTTATATATGGATCCTGATTATATATTATTTTATTACCCAGGTGCTACAATTCTTATTAAATGAATTTAACATATAAATTGCTAGTGACCTGGTACGTACGTGTATTGAATGAAAAGTCGTTGAAAATTTATGAGATTTGATGCATAAAGGGTGCTCTAAATAAAATTTTCAGTTTTTTAAAGCCGAAGCCAGGGGCATACCTAGAAGGGTAGGAATCGGTCATCCGTAACCCATTAATATTTTTCTCCATTTAGTATATATAAATATCTATACAATGAAATCCAACGGATCTTATTAAAAGAAATTTATTCATGTGAAGGTAAATATAACGTACAAAGATAAGATAACTAGCAGTGTAATAAAATTTCTGCTCTTTAAAAAGAATGAATTTTTAAAAAAGTATAATTTAGATTGATAATTAATAAATCAAATAACTAATGACGACATAAGTATACGAATGATCAAGTGACCTATTCTAATATTAAATTAATTAAATATATACTTCAAAAAATAAAAACTCATTCTAAACCTAACAGATATTTTGTTAAATTTTTCTCTAAAAAAATGGTATAAGTATGTTCCCTAAAACAATAATTTCATATAAACATATATTTTCCATGCCAAATCTTTAATATAAATTTAAATTTAATGTTAAATTATTGCTTAATAATTATTTAATATTCTAGACTGTTTTAAACATATATCTAGATGCCATATGATAATGAGGAATTGAAAGATGGTTGTATTTGTTCTATTAAAAAATAACGAAGTATGAATGTTGAGATATCAAGACTAGGTAAGTGTGTTCATTTTTCGTATCAAACTCATAAAACTAGATTTGATTCATTTTAGATTCGAAAATCATCAAGTTGAAACTTGATTCATTTTTAAGTATGATGACAAATTTCGAATTTGTGATTTTCAATTCTATTCAATTAAATATTTGAATTGGAAATATTTATATTTATTTTTTATTTTATATATCTATAAATTGAACTTTGTAATTAGTCTACGTAGTTTAAGGTTTGGTCATTTAATATTTCAGATGTTTAAAATTAGCATTAATTTTGTAAATAAAATTTATACTAATTTTGGTTACCAAAAACCAAAATTCAAATCAAATCAAATTTAACCGTATTCGAATAATGTTATTTTCTTAACATACTATTAGTAAATGTTGATTAAATCACCAAAGAATTTATAATATAAACTTTAATATAAATATATAGAGTGATATTAAGAAACTATACAAAAAACATGTATAGTTAATTCATGTTTTCATAACCGGATCAAACATTGAACCAAAAGTTTTATTGGTTCACTGATGATACTTATCGGATCTGATTTAAAAACCGGATTACATCATAAATATTTAAAAAATGCCAGAAAAAGTATAGAATTGTAAAAACATTTAAACAAACATATTTAATGTTTCAATAAACATAAAAAAGTTTAGAATTATAGTATCTAGCTTTAATATCCTTTAAATTTTAGAGAGAAAAATCTGATTGATTTGACCAGAAACTGGACGATTAAAATGAGAGTGGTCCAAACAACTTATTTTAAATTGTCAGGTTGGTTTCCTATCCGACCAATCTGGCCGGCAGCCGACCAGGGGCGAAGGCTCGCCCCCCCTCTTTTTTTCGCCAGTAGTGTTAATTTTCGGACCGTAAGCCAAAATTTTTTTTAAAATACTGGTTTCGCCCCCCCTAAAAAAATTAACCAAACACATTTAAAAAAAATACTCTTTCCATCCCTCTCATTTTTTACCCTATTAGCTTCCCTCTCATTTTGTTTGTTTAGACATTTAGATTTTAGTTTGAATCAATATATCATGGGAAATGTGAAAATAATTGACTAGTTTTTAAAAAGAAATGTTATTGAAAAAGAATGTGATGCTACAAATCAAGATACATGTAAAAAATCCTCAATATATCGTGAGAAAGGTGAAAACAATTGACTCGTGAGTATTATTTATATATGTATTTAAGGGTTGATGATATATGTGTTATTCAATAAAAAATTATATATGGGATTACAATGTAATTAGTCCGTCTCAAACCGTAAAAATTATATTTGGGATTACAATGTAATTAGTCCGTCTCAAACTGTAAAACGGTTAGGTTTGATTCGGTCTTAATTTTTAACGGGCTAAAAAATCCCAAAACTAGAAAGTCGAAACCTAGAAAGCTCAAATCGTAAAAACCGGACCACAAACACCCATAATAAATGGTCACCTAAGATTGCAAGAGAACGAATGAATCAAATAGACGTGTGAAAAGAATGTAAGTTTTCGAAGGGATGAAGGGCCCCGGATTTTATGTCTCCTAGGGACTTCAAATTGGTTAAGCCGGCTCTTATAATGATAATTATTAGACATTTTTAATTTTATTTGTTTGACCCGACTTGACCCGAATCACAGATCCGAACATTTAACCCAACTAACCGAGACATACAGGTCGATGGCAAAAAAAAAAAATTTGATCCCGTAAGATTTCGCCCCCCCTCCCAGTTTAGTCAAGCTCCGCCACTGCAGCCGGCAGGTGTGGTCCGGTTTTAACAAGAGTGTGTATAACCTTCACGCAACAAAAATACACACACACAAAGCTCCTTGGTGAGTGGAACCATGATGAGAAGGGATATCGTTAGATGGCAATCAGGTGATATCGTGTAGGAACACCGTCCTCCAACTTTACGTACCGTAATGATTAGTATTACCGTGTGGCAAGCGATGTGGCTTTTAAGCAATGTTTTCATAACCGGACCGGACGTCGAACCGGTCTCCTTACTGGTCAGAGGTCGTCGGACCGGTCGAACCTGATTTAAGAACCGGATGATTTTATATACATTTTATAAATATATATATATATATATATATATATATATATATAATCAAAAAAAATAAAAAAAAATAAAAAAAAACGGTTCAATCACCGGTCCGACCGCCCCGTTATTAAAAAACGGTTTTGGCAGCTGAACCGGCCCACTATGCCTACCGAATCCCGGTCCGGTCCGGGTTTAAAAACATTGCATTTGAGTACCGAAGGGATATTCCGGCATGACACCACTCTAGGGGTGTCATTTTTATTCATACCCGAAAAACAAACCCGATTCATATACACCCGAACCCGAATAAGAGTACACCCGAATTAGTCAACCCGAACTAGCTCTAAACCCGAACCCGAAAATATAAAATCGAATCGGTATATGAATCAAATTATATAGAATTCGGGTTACCCGAATAACCCGACTAATTTTAAAAGCTTAATTTCTATTTTTTTAGTTTTTTATATGTATCTAATTTTAAAAATCAAATCCATATAAAATTGATAAATATATGGTTATGTACATGGCATACAATCCAATCCATACATATTATTGAAAATGTTATGATTTAGGCTACTTTGATTCTGAACATTAGTATTTTTAGTTGATATTTGATGTTTTGAATTTTGGTTTTATTAACATGATTTGACAAAATTGAAGTTAGTATTTGAGGTTTATTAAATACTTATCTATTTATATCAATTTAATTTTGCTAATGCATTATTTATTGGTTAATCTGGCCAAAATTGAGTTGCATACTATGTCGGAAACCAAAACACAAATTTAAACCCGAAACCCGAATAACATAACCCGATACCCGATACCCGAACACCGAATAAACCAAATGTTATTAGGGTTGGTATTTGGTTTATATTTCATACATAAATACCCGAATAACCCGAATCATTTAACCCGAAACCCGAACAAAATATCCGAAGAACACCCCTACACCACTCACACTTAACATATTACATTGTCGCTCTTTGTCATTCACAATTTTTTTAATCCTTTGCACTAGTTATTTTCCATCACTCCTCTTTAGCATTTTGGTATCAATTTTTTTTGAATGACAATGATCCTACATTCCTACATACCACGTATCTTGTCTTAACAGGGCCCATCGGACAGAGGTAAGAAGCGGTCACACCAGATGCGCGGGAACCCCCTGGAATGGGTAAACCCTCGCCCCCCATTGGTTCAGAACCCGACTTTAACTCACCTTTGGCAGGGCTTGAACTCATGACCTCTCGGCCACAATGTGAAACCCCAACCAGTAGGCTGAATTCGCAGTACTTTGGTATCAGTTAATTAATTATACTCAACAAATTTCACTTTAATTATTACTATTTGTAAAATTTAGAAAACGTAAGAAGTAGCTAGATTTTACCTATATACTAGTATACTTAAGAATACGTAATTTTGCAAATTTAATGCAATTCCTCAATAATTAAAAAAAACTAACATTAAATATTGTATTTAAAGATTATCATTTGTATACATTTGCCTTTTTTTATGAATTTATAAGTTTAAAGTGTTGATGTGTAAAAAAGAAAAAAGAAAAAAAAAAGGTTAAGATGTTTTTGTTAGCTTGTAAATATTCATTTCTTGTTAAGGTTCGTGTTTCTTAATATATTTTCTAATTCTAGTTTAGGTTCACATCAAATGTTGGTATTAATATCGGTCCGACATGTAGACTCAAAAACACAAGCCTTTGAAGAGTTTCACGGCCTTACAATTCCAATTTCCAAATCAGACAGATCTATCTATTATAATAAATAAAGGTTTTTTGTGGACACATGTCATGTTCTTATAGCACCTCAATCTTGATTTCCCGCCTCTCTCTCATATTAAATACATTTATATTAAATGCTTATCTTAAATATTAAATAAACTTTTTATATATTTTTAAAATAAAAAAGATTTCTAATATATTAAAGTATATTATATTAAAAAACACACTTTTTTTAAAAAACTAAATTATTATAAATTATAAAATTAACATTAATAATTATTTAAAATACAATGTTTAAAGAAAAACAAACTATAAAAAATAAGTGTTTAAAGAAAAAATATTATTATTTTTATGCTTCAAGTATTAAATCATACAAAATTGTAATAATAATTTATATTAAAAAAATCATTTTATATTTTCTAAACTTTCATTGATAATTATTTGTTATATTTTTTTATTCAACCCGTGTAATACACGGGGTACTAACCTAGTAAAAAAATAAAGATTGGTTTCATAGGTCAGAAATCAGTAGCGAAATCACGGAGTGGATCGCTCGGTGCTTTAAAATAATAATTAAAAAAAAAGAAACACAAAAAGTTAAAAACACTGCCAACATTAATAACCCTTGACTTTTGTAAAAACTGTACAAAAGTTCCACGGTTGTAATTATGCTTAGATCGTTGTTTATTTCCAATAATTAACTTTATGTATATTTTTGTTTGAACAACAATAATCCTACTCATAAATTATACCCAAATACACCTTATTTGGATTTTAACCCAAGACCTCATTTTTAAAAGACAATGCCTCTATCAAGTAGGCTAGCCTCACATTGACAACTTTATGTACATATAAGAAGAATAAATTGAAGCCGTTTTGTTTGAAAAAACTTATAAAACTCTATTTAACATTTATTTTTTTTCTTTTTTTATATTTAGGTTTTTAATGTATATTGTTATAAGAATGTAAAAATTCATAAATAAATGAAGTTATATGTGTTTGTTAAACATATGTTATATATTTGGTTTTAGTATTACACAACATAAAATGTCATTATGTCACATATTTGTAATAAGTACCAATATTTTTATTTTTTTATTTAATTATATTAACATATATTACATACCAACAATACACCAACAAAATCCCAAAAATATCATTTTTTACATTATCAAATTTAAAACGAACCAATTTGACCAAAAAATTCCAATGTTATTTGCTCAATTGCTAATTCACAAGAACAAGAGGGACTTATTTCATCTAACGGTGGTGTCTCTTACGACCCCTTCTTGCCATTATGCACTATTCGTTTGTTGCATGTCATTTACAAGTGAACTTTATATAAATCCATGGGACAATCACAACCTCTCATCTCGTGAAAAATTTATATTAATTAAGTCATAATTTATCATCTCATTCGAACTTAAACTATGCTCATGACCATTTTTTGATAAAGGACTTTGTCTGAAAAAATATACAAAACACAACAAAATATTACAACATGAAGGAGGCGTTCATCCGGCAACACATGTCAATTTTTTTTTAATACAAGCTTTGCGAACACAAAAATAGGCTGATGACTTATGCATGTCCAACCAACTATATAAAACGAGGGTATATGCCTCTTACCTAATCTACAATTAATGTGTGCATATCTTGATGACTTGTAATACAACTCTTTTGGCTCTCTTAACTCTCAACCAATCAAAACCCTCAATCCTTTCATCTTTTCTGGTTTGTGTTCTATGATAGTCTGATGTACAGGTGAAATAAACGTAATTAGTATCTGATTGGTTTACCTAAAGTGATTTTGGCCTTGTGTTTTCTGGTTTGTATTCTTTGATAGTCTGATGTACAGGTAAAATAAGCGTAATTAGTATCCAATTGGCATACCCAAAATGATTTTGGCCTTGTGGCCAATTACCCTTTGAAACGTACATTCAACCCAATGCCATACAACCCCCGAAATTTCTTGTAATAATGGTTTTTTTGAAACCGTGTGAATTGACTTTCAGTTATCAAATTGGTTGATATATCTTTACGAAGGAAAGTGAAATGCATAAACTTTATTAAAATTAATTGAAAGTATACCTTATAAACAAAGAAAAGACAGCTAATTAGATTTAATATAATAAAATCCAAACAAAATATAAAAAACAAAGTAACAAAAGCAGTGAACAGAAGTAAAAAAGTATAAGTAGAAACAACAAAAAAATACCTATGGTTAGAGAAAAGAATCGAAAATAACAAGAAAGCTACACAAAGACGAAGAAGAAGTATTAGCATGGAGATCCACCGGCATGTAAACCGTCGCCAATTCACCATATTTTCGCTTAGAGACAAAGATTGATGTCTCTTAGACTAGGGGGTATGCCCCTTGAGTGGGCGTGAGAGGGGCGTGAAAGGGCGTGGCACACCGCCCCCCTTGGGGCGTGAGTGGGCGTGAGAGGGGGAGGCGTGAGTATAGCCACTGCGTGAGAGAAGTTCTTCCTCTCTCTCTCACAGACACACACACACATATATCTTTCTCTCTCTCTCTCACAAACACACACACATATATATATATAAAGGAATGATGATGTGAAGTGAGTGGGTAATGGGGCATTTCCACTAAAATGGTGGGGTGAGTGATTGTGATGAGTGCTTATGTGGCGCCTACGTGGCGCATACGTGGAGTGAGTGGGTCACTTGGCATACCCACTAGTCTTAAAGAGGCAATGTGTAGACCCCATTTATCTCCTAACCTACTAAATTAGCAGTTGAACGGTCAACGTAGATCCCCCCAGTAAAAGAAGAAGAAAAATAAATAAAATAAAATGATATACTATTGAGCACCACCCATTTGGACAGATATGTTTGGCTTTTCAAAGCGAGGGTTGTGACTCAAATATTTCTAGTACTGGTTGCCAATGCCTTACCATATTCGTATTTGCATCACCACAAGTCCGAAATATGTGAACATGAGAGAGCCCACCTTTTTTTTAAACAGCTAAAGGCAAGTACTACTGTTTAAATGAACACATTAACATCACCATTAAGGAATAAACTTGTAACACCCCGACCGATGGCGGAAACATCGGGGTGGCACGAAGTGTAGATTGTTCATAGCTTAGGGTATAAAGATGTAAATAATTATAACTAAACATTCAATGCAATATTAATTCAAGTATTCATTACATAGTCAAATAAATTCAAACCTAGCTATTACATCATTCAAAATTCAAATTCAAATCCCAATACATAGTTCAAATTAAATAAAACTAAATCCAAGCTCAATAATGCTAGTTTCCATTTCCACCTGAAACATGTTAAAATCAAGTGTCAACTCAAAGAGTTGGTGAGTTTCATAGGTTTTGACACTCAAACCAAAAGGTTTAATGAAAAATGATATAGATAATGATATATGTGAACTCTAAGCATAATGAACATAGTCAAAATGAACTAGCAAGTAAAGCAGATCAACAAATGATAACAAATGATGATTGACCTATGATTAGCATTATCAAAATGCTCAAATAGCAAACTATCACCGCGGGCCTCCCCCGAAGGGTAAATCAAACAACGGTGGGATGGTCGGTCCAATAGATCTATCATAGTCACTAAAATGAATGTGATCAATGCCTATGCTTAGCTAAAGTTCACTAACTATAAGGCCATTAGCTAAGTTCACAAGTAAATGAAATAAATAAATTGCATGTTTCACCCCTAAAACAAAAATAGTAAAAGAGGGGCTATGAAGACTCACCTTAGTGTTCTCGATAGCCTTGATAAATGTCAAAGTATGATCCAAATAATATCCAACACAATTTCAATGTTCACCTAAATAGTTCAATAGGCATATGTTTAACAAAACTATGTCATTCTATGGATCTAAGTTCTAAAAGGATCAACGGGTTCGATTTATTTTGAATAAACTCAATTAAGTTTATTACGATTTGAATGAAAATAATAAAATATCTAAATTACAAATGTTGACTTTAAAGTGTTTATTTAATAATTTAAATATTGATTTAAAACAATTTATTATTATTTTTATAGTACTTGTATAAACATATTTAAGTATTATGTTTATAACATTTAAAATAAATAAGAATAGGTTTATAAGTATGACTAAATAAATAATTAAATAAATAAATGAAATAAAGAATTGTTAATAAATAAATAATTAGATAATTATCTAAATATATGAGATAAATAGTTGTGAATAAGTAAATAAATAAATAAATAACTAAATAAATGAGACAACAAGTTATAATTAAATAAATAACTAAATAAATAAGTTAAATAGTTTTAGATAAATAAACAAGATAACATGTTGTAATTAAATAAATAAATAAATGACTAAATAATTCGATAACTAAATATATAAATTAATAAATAAATTAATAGATACATGATCTAAGAAATTTTAAGTTTATAAAATTGTTTATTTAGAAAAATAAGTAATTACATATTAATTTATTTTAAATGATTAAAATAAATAACTAAGTAAATAAATGATTGATAATAAAAGTTACAATTAAAATTCTAAGTATATAACATTTTATTATTTTTCAGATTAATATTTTATTTAAAAAAAAATTTTCTGTGTAATTAAAATCTTTAAAATCTGGTTTTTAAGAAAAAAAATGGCAAAACCGGTTTGAAAACCCGGTTGTGAGGGTCGAACCCGTGACCATCACCATTGAACACCATGCATTAACCAGTTGATCTAAGGCTCTAGGCCGCGTCTGTATTCCGTTTTTAATTGTTTTAACATGGCCCGGCTTTGGAATCCCAAATCAGATTAAGAAGAAGGAATAAAAACAACCAAGCCCTAGTTTTTAATTCAATCGAATTCGACTACTATGGAACCCGATTGAAATCAGAATGATGGGGTTATTGTTTGTAATTGAAAACCGATTGAAATGGTGTAAGAAACACCTACCTTAGTTTTCGTTTCAAAGGATTTCGACTAAGAGGAAGAGATGCGATCGACCGAAGCTTCTTGAATCTTGAATCGCGATGAATAAAGCTTGTGACTTCGTTCTTGTTATACAGAAAGTTTCGTGAGTGATAAAGGATTGTTAGGGTCGAATGAATTGAGTTTTTATACACATTTGGCTCAAGTTCAAATTTCGGTCGAATCTCTTATATTTGGAAACGATTTCTGTATTCATGAGCTGTTAATCGAGACATATATCGATGGAAATCAATTACGCGCTTCGTATCATTGCCTAAATTGAGTTGATTAGTTGTAATCGCGTGGGAATCGACAAAAAGGTCAAACGGGTCGAGGAGATGGATTTGGGTCGGGATCCATGGGTTACTGGGTGAAGAAGAGAGGGACTTTGGGGTATTGACAACATCAGCCCTCCCATGTTTTCTTTTAAATAAAACTTTCAGTTTTTACATCTTTTACCCCTTAAACTTTTGTAAATCATTGTTCTAAGTTGTTATAAATTATTTAAAATTTTTCACACTTATAAATTTATTATATTTCTATAAAAACATTATTTTTGTGGTTTACTTTAAAATTTTAAAACATGATAATTGTTATCATTTATAAAATAAAGTTTATAAAAATTTATAAATAAAAATTTATTTGTTTATTTTATAAAATTGATAATAGTTTCTAAACCTTATAACAAAATTAATAATAATGATACAATCAATAATAATAAAATTCTCATTGACGTCATAAACGCTTTATTAAATTTAAATAATTATTACAAATTTCGTAAACGTTACAGTATCCCCTACTTTTAGGAATTTCGTCCCGAAATTAAGAAGAAACTGTAGAAAACAAATGAGGGTACTTGGCTTTCATTTGGTCTTCGCGTTCCCAAGTGAACTCTCGACCATGCTTTGACTCCCAACGGACATGAACAATAGGAATTCTGCTTCGTCTGAATTGCTTGACGTGTCGGTCTATGATCTCTACCGGCTTCTCAATAATACGCATCGAAGCATCAATGTGAATATCATCAAGAGGCACTTGTAAATTCTCATCGGACAAACACTTCTTCAGATTCGACACGTGAAAGGTCGGATGAATGTTACTAAGTTCAGAAGGTAGATCAAGTTTGTAGGCCACTTTCCCAATTCTTTCAAGAACTTTAAAAGGACCAACGTAGCGAGGTGCAAGTTTACCTTTCTTCCCAAATCGAATTACTCCTTTCCAAGGTGAAACTTTCAGGAGTACCATGTCACCGACTTGAAATTCCAAAGGCTTACGACGTTTATCAGCATAGCTCTTTTGTCGGCTTCGAGCAGCTAATAAGTTGTCGCGAATCTGATGAATCTTGTCGGTCGTTTCTTGAATCAGTTCAGGACCGGTGATTTGAACTTCTCCAATCTCAGTCCAAGAAATAGGCGATCGACACTTACGACCGTATAGAGCTTCGAAAGGCGCCATGTCGATACTCGCGTGATAACTATTGTTATACGAGAACTCGACTAGCGGTAGATGATTATCCCAATTGCCACCAAAATCAATGACACATGCTCTAAGCATGTCTTCAAGAGTTTGAATCGTGCGCTCGGTTTGACCATCCGTTTGAGGATGATAAGCCGTGCTAAGGTCCAAACGAGTACCGAATGATTCGTGAAGCGATTCCCAAAAACGAGCAGTGAAACGAGCATCACGATCAGAGATGATGCTAAGAGGTATGCCATGTCGACTTACTATTTCATTAACGTAGATGCGAGCTAACTTTCGCACGGGATAGTTCTCGCGAATCGGCAAGAAATGAGCTGATTTTGTCAAACGGTCAACGATTACCCATATACTATCATGACCATTAAGTGTTCTAGGGAGTTTAGTGATGAAGTCCATAGAAATGTTTTCCCATTTCCACATAGGGATTTCGGGTTGAACAAGCAAACCCGAAGGTCGTTGGTGCTCGGCCTTGACCTTAGAACAGGTCAAACACTTTGCTACATACTCGGCAATGTCTTTCTTCATGCCGGGCCACCAATAATGGACTCGAATATCATGATACATTTTATCCGCACCGGGATGAATGGAATAACGAGTCTTGTGTGACTCATTCATAATAGTGAGTCGAAGATCATTGCGGTTTGGAATCCAAATACGGTTCAAGAAATAAAGCAAACCATCAGACTTGGTTTCTAATTTAGATTCAGCACCACATGACATTTCATCATACAAATTGCCTAGGTTCAAAGATGTTTGTTGAGCTACAAAGATGTCGTTATGAAGATTGGTTTGGATTCGAATGCTATGAAGTTGGACATGACTTTTACGACTGAGTGCATCGGCTACAACATTTGCTTTGCCGGGATGATAACGAATCTCACAATCGTAATCGTTTAGGAGTTCAACCCAACGTCGTTGCCTCATGTTGAGTTCCTTTTGGTTTAGAATATGTTGAAGACTTTTATGATCAGTGAAAACCACACATTTGGTGCCATAAAGATAGTGCCTCCAAATCTTTAAGGAAAAAACGACCGCACCAAGTTCAAGGTCATGAGTGGTATAGTTCTTTTCGTGAACCTTTAATTGTCTTGACGCGTAGGCAATGACTTTACCGCGTTGCATAAGAACACAACCAAGCCCTTGATTCGACGCGTCACAATAGACTACAAAATCATCATTACCATCTGGAAGAGTCAAGATAGGTGCATCACAAAGCTTTTGCTTTAGCAATTGAAAAGCTTCATCTTGCTTTGGCCCCCATTCATAAGGTTTATCCTTATGAGTCAAAGCAGTGAGTGGAAGGGCGATCTTAGAGAAATTTGAAATGAACCGTCGATAATAACCGGCAAGTCCAAGAAATGAACGAATTTCAGTTGGAGTCTTTGGTGTACTCCAATTTTTAACAGCTTCAATCTTCGCGGGGTCCACGTGAACACCTTTTTCATTGACAATGTGTCCTAAGAATTGAACTTCCTTAAGCCAAAATTCACATTTAGAGAATTTGGCATACAGTTGTTCTTTTCTTAAGAGCTCCAAAACCAACTTAAGGTGTTTTTCATGATCCGCTTTGCTCTTGGAATAGATCAAAATATCATCTATGAATACGATCACGAACTTGTCCAAGTATGGTTTACACACTCGGTTCATAAGATCCATGAAGACCGCAGGTGCATTGGTTAGTCCAAATGGCATAACCAAAAATTCATAGTGACCATAACGAGTTCGAAAGGCGGTTTTAGGAATGTCATCCTCATGTATACGCAACTGATGATAACCTGAACGAAGGTCGATCTTAGAAAACCAAACCGAACCTTGAAGTTGATCAAATAGGTCATCGATACGAGGCAAAGGGTATCGATTCTTAATGGTGAGTTTATTGAGTTCGCGATAATCAATGCACATACGAAATGAACCGTCCTTCTTTTTGACAAAAAGCACCGGTGCACCCCAAGGTGAATGACTTGGACGAATGAAACCCTTATCAGATAATTCTTGAAGTTGGCTCGCGAGTTCTTGCATCTCAGAAGGTGCAAGACGATAAGGAGATTTTGCAATTGGATTTGCACCGGGCATAAGATCAATACGAAACTCGACTTGTCGAACCGGTGGAACTCCCGGTAGGTCATCGGGAAAAACTTCAGGATAGTCGCGAATGATTGGAATATCTCCAACACTTTTGCCCTTTTCTTTCTTTTCCACAATATGGGCCAGAAAGGCTACGTATTTCTTACGTAGGTATTTTTGGGCCTTTGTGCAAGACATAAGTTTAAGTCCACTACTAGGTGTCTCTCCAAAGATTCTTAGAGTTTCACCCGATAATAGTGGAATACGAATGTACTTTTCAAAACAAACGATCTCGGCTCGATGAGTGGCTAACCAGTCCATGCCTATAATAACATCAAAACTTCCAAGGTGCATGGGAATAAGATCAATTGGGAAAACGTGATCCATAAGGTTCACAGTACATCCAATAATGATAGAGTTAATATCTATTGAGTTGCCGTCAGCCACTTCCACGTTAAATGGTCTATCTAATTTAGTTCTTAGTCTACCAAGTAATGGTTCAAATTCATATGACACAAAGCTCCTATCAGCACCAGAATCAAATAACACAGAAGCATAACAATTATTGACCAGAAACGTACCATTCACAACGTCTTGATTTGCTTGAGCTGCTTGAGCATTGAGTTGAAAGGTCCTAGCTCGTGCAACCCTTTGATTATTGCCCGCAAGCCTTGGGCATTGGTTTCTAAGATGATTAGGGTTGCCACATTCATAGCAAACCCTTCCATTAGCTTGTGGAGGATTGGCGGGTGCAAGTTGTTGTTGGTTCAATGGTTGAACCTGTTGCCCTTGCTGGCCAAGTGGCCCATGTCGACAATAGTTTGCAAGGTGACCATACATCCCGCAGTTCGTGCAAATTCTGCAAGGTTGAGTAGTGGGGTGATGATATCTGCAAGTGTTGCAGAGTGGATTTGGCCCCACATACTGTTTTGTATTTGGCTTTGGGGCTTGTTGGTTTAGTGGTGCAGCAGGGGTCACCACCGCAAAGTTCTTGGCCTTTCGCTTTCGATGGTTGAACTTTGAAGTGTTTGAGGTTTCAGCTTTGACCTCCTTTGAGAGTTCATTAGAGGTTGACTTGGTTTCAACCTTCTTGGCACCCTTCCTTGTCAAAGTACCATCCTTAACATGATTATCAGTTAAGGTTGCAGAAAGTCTGATTGCCTCTTCAAGAGTGGTAGGGTTGCTACCATAGACAGTGTCTTGAATTTGCATAGGAAGGCCACCAATGTACTTTTCAATGGCCCGAGATAAAGGAGTGACCAAGTGTGGCACTAGTAGACTAAGTTCATGATAGCGGGTCGTGTAAGCAAGGTTCTCCCCACTATCTTGCTTGAGATCCCAAAACTCAGCTTCAAGCTTCCTCATTTCGTTGCGAGGACAGAATTCATTAGTCATAAGTTGCTTGACCTCGGTCCAAGTCAAAGCAAGTGCAGCATCCGAACCCCTAGTTCGTTTCTCACCATTCCACCAAGTCAGTGCCCTTTTCTGAAAAACACTAGTGGCATATCGAACCTTAAGGTTCTCAGGACAGTCCGAATGGATAAAGGTGCTCTCTATACTTTCGAACCATTGAAGGAGTCCAGTTGCTCCCTCAGTGCCAACAAACTTTGTGGGGTTACATGAATTAAAGTGCTTGAAAGTGCAAGTTGGATTTGCACCCCCACCATTACCATTATTTTGAACTGGGTTCACATTAGCAGCTTGGTTGAGTTGGGTCACCAAAGTGGGTAACACAACAGCCACTTGTTGCGAAATGATCTGGGCCAACTCTTGGATAGTAGGGTTCGGATTGTTGGTGTTATTTGTGTTGGTGTTGGTGTCATTGGTGTTGTTGGTGTTTCTGCGAGTACGACGAACAGGCATGATTCTACAAGAGTTCAATTGAAGAGAGTTAGAATTTATATAACTCAAAGAGTTCAAATAAGAAATAGATAGTTCAAATGAAAGTTCAATCACAAAGCAATATTTGGATTGTATTCCTAAAGGAATACTTTTGACAGATCAAAGTGTTTAAGTTCATCTTAACTTTCAGAAAGACATACTTTAGCCTATAGGTTCATACTCACTCCAAGGGTTCCCAGGAAAGCATAACAGGTCCATCGGTTGATTTGGATTTATACGAAATGCTTTCCTAGACAGAACTCCCCAAAGTACAGGTATTCCCCCTTCCAGATTGTATGTGTTTCCTAATCATTAGAATGAACCTAAAGACTATTGACGGGATTCAAGATTAGACTTAGAAGTCTAAGATCATTCCTCGTAATGACGATCCTCGTTCAAGTCGTAAGAAAGGGGTCGAGAAGTTTTGAACCTTAAAGTCTAGTGTGTGCATACTAAGTATTCTAAACTAGGTTCAAATATTTGACCTATCAAACAAGTAGTCACATAAGCAAGTATGACCTATCATGGCATTTAAGGGTTCAAATAACAGTTCATGGCCTAGTATGTCAACTAGAGAGTCCAAATAACAGTTCATGACCTATGAGTTCAAACTAAGGCATCCTATGGTTATAGTCTAGGTCATCTAGTTCAAATACCCTAATTCTCTATAACCCAGTCTCTGATACCAATCTGTAACACCCCGACCGATGGCGGAAACATCGGGGTGGCACGAAGTGTAGATTGTTCATAGCTTAGGGTATAAAGATGTAAATAATTATAACTAAACATTCAATGCAATATTAATTCAAGTATTCATTACATAGTCAAATAAATTCAAACCTAGCTATTACATCATTCAAAATTCAAATTCAAATCCCAATACATAGTTCAAATTAAATAAAACTAAATCCAAGCTCAATAATGCTAGTTTCCATTTCCACCTGAAACATGTTAAAATCAAGTGTCAACTCAAAGAGTTGGTGAGTTTCATAGGTTTTGACACTCAAACCAAAAGGTTTAATGAAAAATGATATAGATAATGATATATGTGAACTCTAAGCATAATGAACATAGTCAAAATGAACTAGC
Organism: Mikania micrantha; assembly: GCA_009363875.1. Lineage (NCBI taxonomy): Eukaryota > Viridiplantae > Streptophyta > Magnoliopsida > Asterales > Asteraceae > Mikania > Mikania micrantha. The sequence goes on from CM018680.1 coordinate 118,722,691, forward strand.
AAGTAAAGCAGATCAACAAATGATAACAAATGATGATTGACCTATGATTAGCATTATCAAAATGCTCAAATAGCAAACTATCACCGCGGGCCTCCCCCGAAGGGTAAATCAAACAACGGTGGGATGGTCGGTCCAATAGATCTATCATAGTCACTAAAATGAATGTGATCAATGCCTATGCTTAGCTAAAGTTCACTAACTATAAGGCCATTAGCTAAGTTCACAAGTAAATGAAATAAATAAATTGCATGTTTCACCCCTAAAACAAAAATAGTAAAAGAGGGGCTATGAAGACTCACCTTAGTGTTCTCGATAGCCTTGATAAATGTCAAAGTATGATCCAAATAATATCCAACACAATTTCAATGTTCACCTAAATAGTTCAATAGGCATATGTTTAACAAAACTATGTCATTCTATGGATCTAAGTTCTAAAAGGATCAACGGGTTCGATTTATTTTGAATAAACTCAATTAAGTTTATTACGATTTGAATGAAAATAATAAAATATCTAAATTACAAATGTTGACTTTAAAGTGTTTATTTAATAATTTAAATATTGATTTAAAACAATTTATTATTATTTTTATAGTACTTGTATAAACATATTTAAGTATTATGTTTATAACATTTAAAATAAATAAGAATAGGTTTATAAGTATGACTAAATAAATAATTAAATAAATAAATGAAATAAAGAATTGTTAATAAATAAATAATTAGATAATTATCTAAATATATGAGATAAATAGTTGTGAATAAGTAAATAAATAAATAAATAACTAAATAAATGAGACAACAAGTTATAATTAAATAAATAACTAAATAAATAAGTTAAATAGTTTTAGATAAATAAACAAGATAACATGTTGTAATTAAATAAATAAATAAATGACTAAATAATTCGATAACTAAATATATAAATTAATAAATAAATTAATAGATACATGATCTAAGAAATTTTAAGTTTATAAAATTGTTTATTTAGAAAAATAAGTAATTACATATTAATTTATTTTAAATGATTAAAATAAATAACTAAGTAAATAAATGATTGATAATAAAAGTTACAATTAAAATTCTAAGTATATAACATTTTATTATTTTTCAGATTAATATTTTATTTAAAAAAAAATTTTCTGTGTAATTAAAATCTTTAAAATCTGGTTTTTAAGAAAAAAAATGGCAAAACCGGTTTGAAAACCCGGTTGTGAGGGTCGAACCCGTGACCATCACCATTGAACACCATGCATTAACCAGTTGATCTAAGGCTCTAGGCCGCGTCTGTATTCCGTTTTTAATTGTTTTAACATGGCCCGGCTTTGGAATCCCAAATCAGATTAAGAAGAAGGAATAAAAACAACCAAGCCCTAGTTTTTAATTCAATCGAATTCGACTACTATGGAACCCGATTGAAATCAGAATGATGGGGTTATTGTTTGTAATTGAAAACCGATTGAAATGGTGTAAGAAACACCTACCTTAGTTTTCGTTTCAAAGGATTTCGACTAAGAGGAAGAGATGCGATCGACCGAAGCTTCTTGAATCTTGAATCGCGATGAATAAAGCTTGTGACTTCGTTCTTGTTATACAGAAAGTTTCGTGAGTGATAAAGGATTGTTAGGGTCGAATGAATTGAGTTTTTATACACATTTGGCTCAAGTTCAAATTTCGGTCGAATCTCTTATATTTGGAAACGATTTCTGTATTCATGAGCTGTTAATCGAGACATATATCGATGGAAATCAATTACGCGCTTCGTATCATTGCCTAAATTGAGTTGATTAGTTGTAATCGCGTGGGAATCGACAAAAAGGTCAAACGGGTCGAGGAGATGGATTTGGGTCGGGATCCATGGGTTACTGGGTGAAGAAGAGAGGGACTTTGGGGTATTGACAACATCAGCCCTCCCATGTTTTCTTTTAAATAAAACTTTCAGTTTTTACATCTTTTACCCCTTAAACTTTTGTAAATCATTGTTCTAAGTTGTTATAAATTATTTAAAATTTTTCACACTTATAAATTTATTATATTTCTATAAAAACATTATTTTTGTGGTTTACTTTAAAATTTTAAAACATGATAATTGTTATCATTTATAAAATAAAGTTTATAAAAATTTATAAATAAAAATTTATTTGTTTATTTTATAAAATTGATAATAGTTTCTAAACCTTATAACAAAATTAATAATAATGATACAATCAATAATAATAAAATTCTCATTGACGTCATAAACGCTTTATTAAATTTAAATAATTATTACAAATTTCGTAAACGTTACAAAACTAGCCATGCTTGACACTAAATGTTGCATCGTCCACATTTAGTACAAACAAACTGCATTTAGTTAAACATAATAGTTTCGTTCCACCTCGCTTCAAAAAATTAACATATATTCTGGGTCCTGTCCTCAATACGCTCAAGTTCCGCCGCTATCCTCAAATTATCCATTAGATGGTGTTGAATCTTCCATAATAACATCGTCATCTATGAAGAAAAGATTAGATAATATATATAGGCTATTTATAAGGAATGCTTTATGCTTAACCCATGAAAGATTCGCTTACTTTTTAACTAGACAAGTCCATGAAAATAATGACCACAAAGGACAACAGCTAACATCAAAATAATTAATACAAAGGGCAACAATTAAAACATATTATATTAAAATTGATTTAAAAAAAAAGAACAAAGAAACAATTTGCTTTATTTTGAGCCAAGTAGCAATATCAGTTGTTTGACCAAGGAGCTTGTCATTGAAGCCACAATAATGCACGCATTGATGAGTAAAAGCGAAAAGGAAGCCTCCTATATATGAATACGTATACTTAAGAACATGAAATTCAATACTATTAACATATAAATATGTAACATGTAAGATTTCCTTTTCTTTTCTTGTGAGGTAAAACGAGCCTTTGAGTAATTCATACGAGATTTAGAAAATATATATCTAGCAATGGTGAATGAACCAACAAATTTTATAAAGATAAACCGAAAGAATAAAAACAATTCAACTATGAGAAACAAACCTGTTTTACAACTAAATCCTAGAGAAATACATTATCAATAATGGTCAGTGTGGCAATGTAAGTCGTAACATATCGTGAACCCTATTAAAATTTGATTCACATCCTAACAAACTATGCGATACACATACCAAACAAACTTTTTTAATTTAATACCAAAAAAACATTTTCATCTTGCTATTTTAGTATGATTGGTTTGATTTGCTAATTAACATAATCATAATTAAGTCAAACAAGTATCTTCTTATGATATGCACCTTTGTTTGAGTTCATCATAATTATAAGTATTCTAAAACCTTACTAGTTCTTAATGCTTCCCTCTAAGGAAAAAAGGTTTCCAGGATAGTGAGGGTCTAAGCACCCTTGAGAGCAAAATCCAAAAAATAAAACCCTCATGCGCTATCTCAGATTGAGTTGTTAAGTCAGCTAGAAAATTTCTTCTTTCGACATTTTCATTAAAATTTCGTCTATTCTGACCAACTTTCGTTGAGTTTTGCCCGTTCAACATTTCAACCTCATAAAAATTATAAATTTTAATGGTTTTTTTATCCAAAGGAGTCCAACATGTCCTTATAAAATACTCATATGGACTCAAACTAAAATATTTAGGTTTATTTTGTTGTGTCTAGTTTTAACATTGTTTGACGTGCTTAATACATAACCCGAAAAACTAACGGTTTTTTAAATGGTATAAATGAGATACCAAACTATTCAAATGTGTCACAATCCAAGTGTTGTTTATCAAACACTTCAAGCTCCGATGTATACCTTTGAGTATTCCAATAAACGATTTGCTTCCTCCAAATACATTAATAAATAAAATACGTAGAATTAAAGTGGTATTATAGGGTTTATGAGTTAGTTTTCCTTAAAAAAATTATATAACCAATATATATAAATTATTAAAATATGTTTTTATGATTAAAGTTATCTTATAAGGATTATTGATAACAAATAACCTAGACGGTTATGTCTAAGTCTAGAGGCCCTAGACCTCTTCACAAGCCGGGTTTTTTTAAACGAACCAGTTCCAAATTGGTTTTGGTTCTAAATTGGTTGTGGTTATGGTTTTGGTTAACACAGTCATGAATAACCAGTTCCGGTTAGATTCGGATTTTTAACATGGTTTTCGCTGGTTTTTATCCATTTTTGACAAGTTCTGATTTTGGGTTCACCGAGTAAAGATGCAACAAATTCAGATTATGATTTTTCTGAGAAACCAAAACCGCCAGTTTGCGTTTGATCGGTTCCGGTTTAAATAGTCACTTTTAGTTTCGGAACCTGTTATTTTGCCTAACTCTAACACAACATATAATCTATAGGAGATGTTTCGAATGTTAACATTTCCTTATTGCGATAACTGAATAACTACATCTTATTATTTTGGGTCTCATATTCAAGTAAATCTATAGGTATAGGTTTTTTCTTATTTTTTATTAATGTAAGTGGGTCTTACACTAATTGAAAAAAAAAGAAGAAAAACATACACCTTTAGTATAAGCCCAAAATAATAAAATGTAGTTATTCGGTTAACGCAATAAACATATGTTAACATTTGATCATCTCCCTATATATTGCTAATGCACGAGAAAACTTATCTCTATGATAAAACATCATAGTTAATATTAAAATTTGAGAACTAAACATGCGTCAAATTTTATCATTTATCCTTTATGTTATTAAATCATAAGACCATTGAAATTAATTAACAATACTTAATAATATTTGTATAAAAATGCCTTATTAATCTCGAAAAAGATCAATATGATTCACCTCAAGACCAATAGCTAAGGACACAAATTACAATAGCGTAACCGTATTTTATTGAAACTCCAGGGAAAAAAGGGAAAGTAAACAGCTAAAAAGCCTAAAATGACAAAAAATAGTTGATGTGGCTACCAAAGATTCTCATTGGTCAATTGAATTGTAAATTAAATATTAACGAGTTGATTTATCTCCATGCAATCGTTTATTTCAAATAACATATTTTTTTTGAACGGATTGGTACAACGACACCCAAGACGAGATTTCAACCGTCCCATCGGATTTGACGCTCTGGGGTGTATGCCCGAGCCCACCCCAGGAGGAACCTCACAACTGGGTAAACCCCCTGACCTTGCTTCAGCAAATATGCCTCAGTCCGGATTCGAACCCAAGACCTTTCATAGGAAAGTCAAGGAGGTAACCATTAGGCTAGAAGCCATTGGTTTCAAATAACATATAAATTAAAAACTTTATAATACACTCAGGCAGTCAGGCTATCTTTGATGTCTTATTTGCATAAGGCCTATCATTTAGAGGGACCCAAAGAAAAAGTCTTGCTTTTAAATCATAATCGATCAACATTTATGTAAGAATTTATAAATTTATCAGTAATTAAATGTTTAGAGTAGTTAATATATCAGAAAAATTAAAATGTCAATAATCGAAAACAGTGTATCATAATCAAAACTACGAGAAACAGGGAAGCGGGGAACTTTTTCAAAAAGAAAATAATTTATTAAATTATAAATTTATGTATTACACATGTTAAATAATTAAAAACATATAATAGAAATAATCTTATAATTTATTAAATTTTAATAAATTAGTAAGATATTAGAACAAAAGATATACATTTTTAATATTTAATTATATCCTTTAATTATTAAAAAAATAATAATATCTATTAGTAGATAGATTTATCTCATGTTTAAAGATTTTGGTAGTAGAAGTGCGAATCTTTTATACAATATAAAAACACGCGAGGAATTCAACATGAAATTCACAGGTTTTAATTTAATACAAATAGATTTAGGTCAGTTTGAAGTTGAACTTACAAACCTATATAGCAAAACTGGTTGGTTTGTGTTAGCCCTTACATGTTCTTGTGATTACCTATTTACTTATTTATATTTATTTAAAAATTTTAAATTGGTTTTATATCACAACTTAACTTTTGTAAAGTAGATAATACTAAAAGTTTTTTATAATTAAAATTTGATAATTTTATTTATATATGTGTTTTTAGTTATATAATTGTATTTTAAAAGTATTGATATCCTAAAGAAAGCAAAAATAAAAAATTTTTGTTCAATCTAGTTGTGTTCATGTCAATCTGCAAATATTTATGTTGTGTTCGGCTTCAGATCTATGATATGAGTTCCTATTAAATTTTCGAAATTGTGATTAGGTAACCATTAACACGGCCATTTAGCGCTTTTTTTTAAAATTATTTTGGAGCGCACTATTCATTTTAACTAAGTAAAATAGATCATTTTGATAAAATAATATTGTTTTGTTAATTGTTATTAATTTTTCTTCTATTAATATTTATATATATGTGTGTGTGTGTGTGGGAAACCTATTTTAGGTACTCAAAAGAGAAAATCTGAAATCTCAGCAACAGTCATGAATATAATTCCACATAATGAATTTCTAGATGATCAAAGTAGTGGTAAAAGATTTGAATCTGTTTACACCGTCTCGTGTATTCGTGATATTCAAAGAACCGTGTAAAAATATATTATGTTACATAGATATAACACGTTTTGTTTTGTATCTTAACAGCATAAAAGAAAAAGAAAAAGACATTATTTCACGAGCTGTACCGAAACAGGAGCGATGGATGAAACAAGTTGCGGGAAGTTTGGGGTCCATGAAGAAAATGGTTCGACAGGCTAAGTCGCGTGCGTTCCACCTTCCAAACTATAAGACACGACAACATGAGCAGTTAGCGACTAGGGTCCACATTTCTTTTTTACTTTAAACAAGGACGAGCCCAAGGGCCCATCTTGGTGGGCCACATATCACACCTCTACTCGATTGACTCCTTGTCATATTCTTCACTAATTCCAATTCAGGCACTTCCACTTTCTTTCTATTGTGTCACAAACCTTTCACTATTTCCTTCAAATACTCTAAAATAAACAACCAAAGCGGCCAATTGTCCAAATTAAAAATTACAACTAACTTGAAGTTCATAAAAATTTTCAGTCAGGGTGATAGATCCTAAGGAGTGTTTTCATAATATATTTGGGTAGAGATGATATACCGGTTCTCGTCAAAAAAATCAACCACCAGTTCCAGTTAATGTCGTGTTTTTAACCGTTCTGGTTCTGGTTTTGGTTGGCTCCGGTTCAGGTTTTGCCCAGGGTGAAACTGGTTTCGGTTCCACATGCTCTGAAAATCTTAAACCACATGTATCCGCCAGTTCGGGTATAACTGGATCGGTTCCGGTTCAAGCAATTGATTTGGTTCTGGAACCGGTTTTGGGCATGATTTAACAAATAAGTTGTTTACTTTTATATCATCGAATTCTTCCTTATTATAAAATAATTTGTCTTTTCATACTTAAAGCATTTTCTTGACATGCAAAGAAAGACTCAAAAGTGAAAGGTAAAAGATTCTATGTTAACATGTCACTTTAACTTAAAAATACCCTTTTCTTTACATGTAACTTATTGTTTTTTGAATTGTATTTATAATTATAACCATAAAGAAGTATTTAGTTAATAAAAACTATAGCATCGAATAACATAAGTATGTAAGAGCATCACCAATAAGCTTATTTAAAATGCATATACTAGAGAGATGCCGACATGCAAACAACAAGCCTATGGGCTCAACATTATGTGACCACATTCCAGTGGCGTATCCACCCCTACTTCTGGGGGCAGCCGCCCTCCCTGAAATTTTTTTCCGGTAGTATATATATATGTTAAAATTCTGATCGACCCCCTTAATATTTTGCAATTGCCCCCTTAGCTTTAAATAATTGGACTTATGTTGAGAATTTAAGTGATAATTATACTTGTTTTTTTAGAGAAGAGATACTTAAAAAGTCTCCATAGATGATGTTTTGGATATACTTTTAAAAATAAGGGAACAACTATGCCTGACAATCTTAACTCATAACAAGATAAATGCGAAAATTGGGTAAACAATTATTGTATTTTGGGTTGAATTGTGTAACGTTATAATATAAAATCATAACTTCTAATGGGTTGAGATGACTAGCACCTTAACATAACGCGTGTTAAGATGGATAACTTAAAAATTATGTGAATATAATGGATTCAAACGGATAAGAATGATCCGTATAATATTTGATTAGAAAATCACTAAAAATTATTCAATTAAACTATTTGTTTAGTTACAATTCACTTTAACTTGAACAAAATTGAAGTTTTTTAAAATGATCATTATAAACCAAAACTGATTTTCCTTAAAATTCATCCTAACCTGCACCCATCCTTTCCCGCACCCGTTCTGACCCGCTACCTAACACAACCAAACCCTCCTATTTTACCAGGCATAAGAGCAACTTTAGATATATTGTATTTTCATTACGTTTTTATATATAAAATTAAGTTTGTTTGCTTTTTTTTTACATGGTCTGACCCGATCTGAACAAAGAGAAAAAATTATTATATAGCGATTCTCAAATAATCATATAAAATTTTCGCACCCTACGAAAATATTTTCTGGGTCCGCCACTGCCACATTCATGAACATTCTTGCATGAACGCCTGGTCTCACGTACTAACGTACAAGCTCACAAACACACAATTTCAATTTAGATTTTTATTTCCTTTTTGAGAAAAAAAAACTAAACACACAAACTACAACAAAAGGAAATGTAATAATGTGAAGGTGAATGTAATATAGTATAGAGAATGGACTAGGGCGAATTTTTAAGCAATTTTTTTTTGAGTTTTTAATTATATGTGTTATTTTCTAGGCCTGTAAACAAACCGAACGAACACGAACACATTAACGAACATGAATTTTGTGTTCGTGTTCGTTTATTAAGAAAATGAATATGTTCGTGTTCGTTCATTAATAAATTAAATGAACTGTTCATGAACATAAATGAACACAAACGAACTAAAATAAACGAACAAACATAAATGAACATTTTTCTAACACCATTGAACAATCATAAACGAACATGAACACTATTGAACAAACATAAACAACACAATTGAACAGTCATAAACGAGCACAAATGACAAGTCTCTTAAATGTAAATACATATCATTCGTAAATTAGGCAGTTAACCGACCAAAAACTAACATTACATAGTTAACGAACATTAACGAACACAAATAAACGAACCCAAATAAACGAACATAAATAAACGAACACCAGGTGTGTTCATGTTCGTTTATTTAATTAAACGAACATAAACGAACTTCTTACCGAACAGTTCATGAACTGTTCGGTTCGTTTACATGCCTATTATTTTCTAAATTATAAAAATGAGATGAGAGTACTTCCTTTTTAATGAATGAGAGGAGACCTTGATGACTTACATGATAACACCTTTTTTGGTAGGATAAGGATATTAGTACACCGGTGTACATGGGAGGACATGGAGAAGGGCAAACCCAGCCTCCGTCCAGGGCCCATATATCGCAAGAGTACAAAAATTTTAAAAATTGTTTTCAAATTATATATATTTACTTATATCTTTAAACACAAAACCGAAAAAACACACGTTTATAATTCACTAGGGCTTTTTTTTTCTAAGTACGTCCAGGTCACTTGAATTCTTAAGGCCGCCCCTGCCGGTGTATGAATAACACAATCTTTTGTATTTTTTAATATTAAAAGATATTTAAAAAATATGGAAAAGTAAAAATTATATGAGTATGATGTAATTGATTTGACCTAAATATGTTGTATAGAATATAGGAGTGGTGTATGAATATTAGGACCCTTTTTTATATCAAAAAAAAATAAACAAAATCATGTGTTGTATATTTTATGATAATTATAAAAATACTTGTGTCACTAAGAGGACGTCTTTATCACATGACTCCTAATCTAACATGTTTTTTCACTATTTCTTCCCATAAACAGGTTTTACTATCAACACTAAACATAGTCATCCTTTCCATATGCATATATCCTATCTCCTCCACATCACTATTTTTTATATTTTTATTTTAAATATTTTTAATTTACAAATACATTTAATAAATAAAAATAAAAAACAATTAATTAAAATAAAATAAAACTTAAATAGCTAAATATATATATACATATATATATATACATATATAAAGAAATAATATTGTTTTACATTAAAATAATAGAATAAAAAAATAAAATTAAAAACAAAGCTTGCATAAAATCAAAACTAATTTTGTTTGATAGACCAAAGATCGTACATAAGATCTATGTGTCGTGAGATGTGAGCCTCTTGTGTACATAAGGATTTAAACATCTCTAAATGTGCTAAAAATGTTCTCAATGCTCTATTATTCGTGGATTAGGATCGTCCTCTTCACGTGACCAACTAGTTATTGTACGACCTTCATCTTTTACAATCATACATGCATGTATTATATCACCTAATACTGGTATCCTGGTAGATCTTCCTAGTCCTTGTATCATTGCCTACCTTTCTTGGAGGCACCAAATGCCCTCTCCACATCATTGCAAGACTCGTGTTGTTTCTCATTATACTGCATTTTCATGTTATTGAGTGGAGGATCAACATAACTCTTTGCCAGTGTTGCCAGTTCCTGAAAAATGACATGTGCAAGATAGTACCCTTTCGTGTATTCATTCTCATTCACTATAAAGTTACAAACCTATGCATTACCCTCTATGATTTGATTGAATAATAGTGATTGGTTGAAAACATTGATATTATTGTTTGAACCTGCCACTACAAAGAATGCGTGTCAAATCCAAATGTCATTTGATGTTGATTCCTCAACACGTTGTGAAACTCGAGCTTCATCATGTTGTTGAACATGTGGTTGTTGCATTTTGTTGAGATTGTTGAAATTATTGCGAATTGACAGAAGCCGCATAGATATGAAAATTGAGTGAATGGAGATACTTGTGAAAACTTAGAAAATGAAGGTTGTTGAGTTGGGTTTTCTTCGTTATCATCTCCATCGTTTAAAAGTTGGCTAAACAAAAATGAAACTTTTGGATCCATGAAAAATATAAAATTTGAGATTACGTGAAAGAAAGGAGATATTTAATGTGAAATTATAGTTGGTTTCAATAACTATTCGTTAAGGTAAAAAACTAGCCGTTTTTTTTCTTTCAAAAATATAGTTTTTAAAAATTTTATATTTACTTTTAAATATTAGTCATTTACGCCTAAAATTAAAAAAAAAAAAAAAAAAGAAAGAAAGAAAGAGGTGTTATTATTTAAACAGGTTATCCCTACATAACACAAACGCAATGCACGTCCCAACATGCAAACCTTTCAAGACCGTCCTTCCTACGTCCTCTCCAGCATGCACTTATGGTGGGCACAACCCCCTAAGGGCGTGTAGTGGGTAGTCTAATAGCATAATAACAATAATAAATTAATTACGTCAATTTGGAATAATGTTGTTTTAATTTATTTAGTAGATATAATTCTTGATAGACATGTAAAACGATTATGTTATTTTTAATTCTCTTCGCTCATGTGTAAAAAAACAAAACAAAACAAAGCTTGCTAATACAACATTATTTTTAAAATTATTTAGACATGCAATTTATTCAACTAAGGAAAACATGAACTAGGAATGCAAATAAAGAATTACAGGATTGTTTTATAACATTTACAATGATGGACCTTACATTCAGATTTTCACTTGTTTTTCATACATCATATTTCTTCTTTAACACATAATTTTCAAACGCCATTATATTTTCACATTTTCTTTTAAGAAACCAAAATACTTTTCATAACATCTCAATGCCGACAAACATACCTTATTTGCTGCAAATTCAGAGAAAGAGAGGGATCCTACAGGTGGGAAATGGTCACCAAAATTCATTGTGCCTCACATAGCGTTTTGAAAATAAAGGTGTTCCCACATCAACAACATATCCATGCATTCTTTGCTTCTACCGTACACATAACACTGATTGATTTGACGATTATATATTACAGTTTTATTATGCTATATTGTATTTGAAGAATTTTATAACTTAGCTTATGTTGCGTTTCTTTTAATGTTTTTGATTTGTTTTGAAAATAATGTTATCTACGATTTGGCGTGGTGATTTGAGTCCACAATTGTCTTCATATACGAGTATACGAGCCTCATTTAGCATTTTGAAACAAAAAATGTTGCCGTCGTAACGCTTGCGCCTGCTCCATCATGTTGCAAGTAAAATCATTATTTTCTTGCGTTTATATTACCCTAATTTGTCTAAGATGGTTAATTAATGTATAAGATTTAGAGAAAAAAAGGAATTAATTATCATAAAACCAGGATAAGAAAACACAAAAGGTCTATACCCAAATACTTTTTCTTAACTTTACTGCCCATACTTGTAAATTTCAATCAATAAAGAAGGGGTCATTTTTTGTACCAAATTTGGGCTTTTGTTGGTCCCAAAGATGTAAAAGCAGGAATTTTACATGAAGGGTAAAAGGACTACAAAAGTTAAACTTCAATTATATCAAGTCATGATGATTTTGATGTTTATGGGCACGAATGATGGAGGGTAATTCATATTTATTGCAAAAGATCTCGGCCATGATGGTTTTTTATATGCCAATAACTTAATTTTATTTTAAAGTGACATATGTGTATGCAAAAAATATCTTTATTTATCATCCAATATCTAAATAATACTTTCAAAGAAACTTAAAAAACAAATTTTCAATACATCACAATGATAGCATCGCAATATAAATGTTCAAAGATTTTATTTATTTATTTTTTTAATAGAGACTAAAGTATAACTATTAGAAGTGAAAAAGTAGAATAAACATGACTTGTTTTCCACGTCAGTTTTGATAGACAAAACCAAATAACCGGCAATGGACATGACTACAATGAATCCGACGATATTTCTTTCTCTCCGGTCTGAACCAGTTATAAATAAGTTAAGCTTAAAATTTTAAGAAGCAATAGTAAAACTAACGTGACAAAAATGGTTAAGCTAAAGAGAACTCAAAAACCTTTTTGACATCATTTTATATTTACCGTTTTCTAATTAAAGCTGAAGTATTTGCAGTTTTAAATTAAGAACCCAAGTTTGTAGCCCGTTCATAGTCGATCCTTGGCCAAAACTGAGGTTGGATGACAATTTTCGTTTCCTTTACACACGACACATGAGTACATGACACACCTACCTTAAGGCTTAAACCTGTTTAGCTTTGAACGTTGGTTTTTGAGGCTTTGCCTCTTTTCGTTAGGCTACAACCCAAGTGTGTTTCCTTTATTTTCTAGTTTGCGGTTCTCTTTAAGCCGTTAAGGTGTATACTGACGTGTATCGTTTTAGAAAAAATGATGCGATGCAATGCAATGCTAGGCTGGTTAACTTTATAGATAAATTGTCTCTTAGATGAAAGGAACATGAGTTTAAAACCAGAAAGTTAGTATATTAGATTAGAGTAGAAATATAATAGATTTCTTATTAAAGAAATTCAAAGAGAATAAAAGCATGTTGATATAACTGATACTCAATTCATAATCATTTTCAAATGCTCCAAAACCTTAAACAAGCTTGGATATTTTTATGCTCACAAAGTCACAAGTTATAACTTATAACCCAAGGAAACAAGCATAAGTAGACTCCTAATACACTACTTAGAATGGAACTAAGAAAAATATGCATAACCCATGTAAATGATGGCTCATGTGCATCGTGATATGGGGTTGAACCAAAAGGGTAAGATGCATCATAATTATAAGCAAGCCAAGCCACTCATAACCTACTTGAGATCAGCTCACTAAAAACTTGAATCGATCTTAGAGAGCAACCTAAAGCTCGATTCTAAAACAAAGCATGTTTAATAAAGAATCATAAACCCTAGCTTTATCTACCAAGCTCTACTAGGCTCATAGACAAACATTCCAAATGCTAAATGAATCAACATTGCCATGAGCTTGAATAATGAATCTCTGTCGGTCCAGGACTGGCCAGTTTTTTGTTCAAGAGACCAAAATGTATTTGAAATTTAAGACTAAAGACCGGAGGTTTAGTGCATGGTCAGACCAATTCCTAAACCATCTCCCTTCAGGTGGCAGGTTGGCCGGAGTATACAGATTCCTGTGCACCCCTATTTAATAGTATCAGCTCCCTTGTCTGTTATGGGCATCGTCCAAGTATTGCAAAGCAGTGAACATTATATAGTTTTTTGACACATCCCTAAAACCAGGCATTTACATATTTCCCTTGCTAGGAACATTTATTACATATTTACCAAAGTAAAATTGTTAATTACGTATTTCATCCTTTCAAAACATATTTCCCCTTTCAAATAAAAATGTCAATTACATATTTCCTCCCTCCCAAGGGGAAATATGTGATTTATTTTAAGGGCTGGGTAAATACGTAATAAAGACTCTTAGTAAGGGGATATATGTAAAAATCCATAAAACAACCTCATTTCCATGGTTTTCTTAGAAACAAATCAAAACCAATAACAGCATAGTGTTTGATTTAGGAAGAAAATCTAAGAAGAGAACGATTATCTTACATTAGAAGATAGTCTGGTTAAGCTATTCACAAGCATTGAAGATATAACAATGATTTGTTACCCAACAAGTACAATCTGTTTACGAAAACTGGCAAACACACAACTCATAAATCAGAAAAACTGAACTACCACAAGAGAAACACTGCTTCATTAAAAAAAAGATATCAGGGAAGGTTTACATAATCAGTCATCCCAATTAGATCAGAACAACCTGCACAAAATATGAACATTGCAGTCAATGAATTAATAGCATAACAGGAGATTAAGATAATTAAAAAAGAAAAAAGAAAGAAAGACAATACAGCACCACAGCAGATTGTTAGCACCTGATGGTTTTTTAACACATGTTTTGGTTCAACAATCTACAAACTGATGTTCATATCATTGTTCTAGCTTAGGTGTTTTCAATATGCTTTTTAGGTTGTACCATGCTCATATAATCTTCAATTCCTCTGTCTATCAGATAATATAAGTTATCATAGTCTGACATATTTTGATGGCTTACCAACAAGTGTGGAATTATCTTGACCTTACCTTTACTCAACCATTTTAGCAAACCCAGCAGCTAGTGTTTTTAGTACGTCTATCATAAGGTCCATTATGATTGTTAATGTATGTTTATCACAAGTAAACCAGAATGACTATGTTTGCATATTTATGAAGTACCAACTCTTATGAATTTTTGTTTTAAATGGAATATTGTGTACACACTGTGGGCATTTTTTATAAGTTTAATTTAAGGGAATGCAAACGAAACATAATCTAGCAAAGAATATAACTAAGGGAACTAATTTATTAAATAAGAATAAGGTAAGTGAACAAGCTTATTATTAAGCAGCCCACTACAAGCCACATGACACAAAAGCCGGCCTCTATGAATTCCCTTACCCTCTTACAACTAATAAATCCTGTTTGTCGACTCTTAGTTTTCAACTATCAGGGATTCCCAGTTTATCCTGTTTAATTTTGAAATCAAAAGTATTGCTGGTTTCTCAAATCTCTTTAGTCTTTACTTATTTATACTTTGTCTAGAGTGGTAGACATTTTCAAAGTGCTAGTTTTCTAATTCTAATTTCAGCTAATAAAATTTTGTTGCTACTTACATATACAGCTTACAATAGACTCTTTTGTGTGGATTTCTTGAAGTTTTGCTTTATAAGATTTCATGTTGGACTATGGTATTTCATACGATATATACTCTACTGGATTTAATGTTCTTATGTTCCTATTGCAAGGACTTCTGATAATGTTTCAACAAGGATGTTTTATCTTCATTCACAAAATCATTTGTTAACGTTTAAACTATCAAGAACTGAATAATAATTAGGGCAACGAACACACTGAAACAAACATCTAAGATTCACATCGCTAAACTAAAAAAAATAAGGAAAAAGAAAACACTTACAAATCATTTAGCAACCATCCTAGAGATGAAGTCCTCATACTTGATCTTTCCATCGGATCCAACATCGACCTCTCGGATCCATTCATCAAACTCCGCAGGCTCAAGTTTTTCCCCGATGCTCGTTAGTATATGTTTCAGATCTGCAACGACGACATATCCAGTACAGTCCTTGTCGATAACCTTGAACGCATCACGAAGCTGGCGATCGAAGGGCTCCGGTTTGAGGTGCTTCGACATAAGCTCAAGGAATCGGTTGAAATCGAAGGGACAATTGAGTTTCTCTTCTGCGATTATAGTCTTCAGTTGAGCCTGCGTAGGATTTCCTCCGAGAGATCGCATGAGGATTCCGAGCTCCGATGGAGCGATCTTACCGTCGCCGTCGGTGTCAAAAAGCGTGAACGCTTCTTTCATTGAAGAAACTTGATCATTGCTCAGATCTTTCCCCATTGTTGTCGTTCAGCTTGTTTTCAGAGGTTCTTCGATCTGATTAGTGATTTCTCTTTCTGGATCTCTCGTCCCCTTTGTTGATTTGTTGTCGTTTAACGTGATTGCCACTCTGTTGGTGACAGATTTAGGTGCCCAGGGCTACATAACTTTTGGCCCGTTTAGTATATGCTATGGCCCAATAAGAATCGGTCCGAAGGGAGGGGAACTATTATTAAGATTTGGGCTACAAAACCGGTTACAGAACTAAACTACGTTTGATCCCAATTCCCGAGCCCAATCCTACATCTGAAATCGGTTGATTCGGTTCAAGTGTAACTGGATACCGACTCAACGGACCATATGTTAAGATCTATTTGACATTCAGAACAAGTAATCGGTTTGAAACCCGACTTGACTTCGGAATCAATTTGAAAGTGGTTTAGGAACTAGTTTTGCAACCAAGTTTGAGCCAGTCTTGACCACTGATGAAGATTATAACGCTATCTAACATCTATATGGTTGTTTTTGACTTTTTTTTTTTTTTTTTTTTTAATTTTGCCCATATGTGTTATAATGCGCTTTTTTTAGGAGCAATATATTTACAATAATAAATAAAATTATTATTTAAAATCTCAAAAACACACAGTATGCATTTTCATACCTATGTTTTTTTTAACAGCTAAACAAATCCTCGGACCCAACAACCCACGCGCTGCGACCACAGACCACTACCAACCCCCGGAAATATTTAAATCCGGGCGTTGACGAGTGCCGAATCGAGGAACCGCCACACCATTTAGGAGGAAATTCACACTGAGAAAACCCTCTAGCTCACCCAAAACATTTTTTGCTCCAGGCGAGACTCGAACCCAAAACCTCCCATTGCTGGTGGTCAAGGAATACTAGGCTATAAGCCCAATGATATTTTCATACCTATGTGTTCATAATTTATTAATTTAATTCCTAAAGTCAACCCCTATGGCCCGTTAAAAAAACACTTATAGGGAACAAATTGGAACAAAATAGACTAAATGCTTAAATAGAAGAGTAAATAGTGATAATTGATAGAATAATAATTATAAAAAACAAATGAAAAATATCATGTTTATAATTTAATTGGTTCAAACCTTCATTATTAGGATGTAAGGACACTCCAAAGTCTCCAAGGCTACCCTAGCCACCATTTAAATACAATAAATGAGAGATTTTTGGAACCTACAACTAAACTAAACTATTTTTAGGGAGGGATGCCTAATCCACAACTATCCTTTCTATTTTATCATATAAAATTAAATGGCAAACTCAGTTATGAATGTAAGCCCCTATACTTACAAACACCGACGCTTATTCATATGTATTTATTTCTTGAGATTTGAAAATCAATTAAACAAAAATAGGGTAGAAAAAATAACGTAACCATTTTTGGAATTTTTCTAATATTTAAACTTGTTGAAAAAAAAAAGATTAAAAAAAATATGGGTTACTTTTCAGTAATGTCTGACTCTCTTCTGTGGTCTTGTGATGCCCACTCATGCTTGTCTTGCGTTGTTAAACTTTCAAAATTCCTTTTCAATAAAAGATGCCAAGAATGGGCCTACTTGTGTTTTTTAATAGTTTTCTTTTTAAAATTGCCCTCGTAATCTTCCTCACTTTTAAATGGATCGAGAACATTGGTTAAAAAGAAATAAAACACTGGCATGACATAACTTCTTGTTCAATTTATTTGGTCCAGTCGCAAAAACCCGAACTTTGTTAAACTACGTATATAAAATATCATCTCTCTGTTTTTTTTCGTTACGGGACTTACCCCTAATAATACAAAAATAAGTCTTATTCAACATCTTAATACCGTTAAATAAGCCTTACAAAAAGATGTGTTAAATCGGCCACGTAATGGTTAGCACGGTTCGGATTAGGATGAGTTTAAACAAAATCGGTTTACGTATAAATGAGTCGTTTTAAAAAAAACATAAATTCAGTTCAAATTAAAAATGTAAGTAAACAAGTATTTTATTTGCATAATCTTTAGTAATTTTATTATCAAATATATTATTAATAAAGTCTACCCTTTTGAATCTATTTTATTCTTATAATTTTATGTTACAAATCTTGACCCCTATTGTGTTAAAATGTTACCCGTCTCAACCTGATCTATGTTATGATACTACCGCCTACTTGTTTAATCCAAAATACAATAAATGTACACCCAAGCAAAGTTGCACGCCTTATCACCACATTCAATAACTTTTGTAGGTTAACATATTAATTGACTGAATGAAATAAACATTAATGGTGTTCAAAATATCCGAAATCGAAAAAATATGAAATCCAAATCGTATCCGAAACCCGAAAAAAATCATCCGAAATCTAATTCTGGATTTTCGGGTCGGATAATATGATTTTAGATTCGGGTCGGGTTTTCAGCTAATCAAAAACTAGTTTTGCGTTCGGATATCCGAATAAACCAGTTTTGTTCAGGGTTTTTCGGGTCGAATAATATATTATGATTTTCGTGTCTGGTTTCAGATAGACCAAAAAAAATTTCAAATTCGAATAACTCGTTATGATTTATGAACATCCCTAATAAACATATAGAAATGTATCAGCCTAACAGCTATGTTTCACGTCGACGCCAACTCAATTTCTTAAAATTTGTGAGAAATCTAAATGACACTATGATATAATTAGCGTCATAGAAACGGAACCATCAAAACTTCTTAGAAAAACCCCTACCCGATCGAGCCGCAGGGAGGAATGAACCATGAATATAAAACTGAGTTAAAAAAACTAAAAAACAAAATAACATTAAAAAAGCAAAACGGAAACGAAAATGTAAGTTATTATAAACAAAATCTTTTAAAAAAACCCTAAAATACATATGTATATTTGTTTATTGATGTTAAATAATGTAAAAACGTTATTCTTTAACATATGTATAACAAATATATTAATATAGATTACGTATTTTGAATTATAAATATAGATATAAATAATAATTAATATGCTATAAACCAAATGAATTTAACACGAAACATATATTTTATATAAAATATGTTATATATTTAAGAGCGTAGCTTTATTAGGGTCGGGGGACCCCCCCCCCCCCTCGATCTTTTTTCGTCCGTAAAGTTAATGTTTCGGACGAAATGTTATTTTTAGTTAAAAATGGTGGTTTTGCACACCTCGCTTCAAAAATTAACATATATTATAGGTTCTGTAAATTTCATCTTCCATTACAATACACTTGAGCTGCGTCACTATATACATTAGTTTGTTCAACCAATAAAATACATATATTTTTAAATAAATATTTTTTTTACAAAGTATATAATATTTATTTATTTAATTTGTGAAATAAACCCGATTTAACCTACCCTAGCATGTAGGTCTGTAAACGAACCGAACAGTTCATGAACTGTTCATGAACTGTTCGGTAAGAAGTTCGTTTATGTTCGTTTATTTAATAAATGAACGAACATGAACAAATGAACGAACATGAACACACCTTGTGTTCGTTTATTTATGTTCATGAACAGTTCGGTTATGTTCGTTTATTTACGTTCGTTAATTTGTGTTCGTTAATGTTCGTTAACTATATAACGTTAGTTTTTGTTCGGTTAACTGACTAATTTATGAATGATATGTGTTTACATTTAAGAGACTTGTCGTTTGTGCTCGTTTATACTTGTTCAATTGTGTTCGTTTATGTTTGTTCAACAGTGTTCATGTTCGTTTATGATTGTTCAATGGTGTTAAAAAATGTCCATTTATGTTTGTTCGTTTATTTTAGTTCGTTTGTGTTTGTTTGTGTTCATGAACAGTTCGTTTAATTTATTAATGAACGAACACGAACATATTCATTTTCTTAATAAACGAACACGAACACAAAATTCATGTTCGTTAAGGTGTTCGTGTTCGTGTTCAGTTAAGTTTAAATGAACGAACACGAATATGCATGTGTTCGTGTTCGTTCGGTTCGTTTACAGGCCTACTAGCATGTATATCAATAAGAGCTAAAACTGATACATAAAAAAGTCCTCTCAATATCAATAAGGACGTCAACGGAAGAGAATTAAAAATAACATAAAAAATTAGTTTTTTCATGTGTAACAATAGGAGACAAACAATATATGTTTTTTTTTCCAAGTCATAGAGCTAAAAAAAAAAAAGAAAACACCCATGTCCAGGATTCGAAATAACTTTCACGGTTTCACACTTTCACCAAATTGATAGAATCAGATTCCGCAGAAAAACGCTGCTTGTAACCCTTATCGTTAAAAACTCTAAAATTTAATTTCTAAAATTTATAAAATGACATTTTAACCCTCATTGGATCTTTATGTTTTACGCATTATCAACATTTCATCCCTAAACTTTATAAAAACATGATTTTGACTCAATCATGTTTTAAAATTTAAGTTTATCCATACACTTAATATTAAAACTTTAAAATTTTAGGTTTTGTTCATATAATTTGTAAAAGTTTTTTTGATCCTCTTAATTTTTTTAAATTTAGAGTTGTTTATTTATTCAATTTGAAGTTTCGGTTGCAATTTGACACTAATCAATTCTAAATCTTCAACTTTTAAGTTTAATTTTAAAAAGCATTCTTAAATTTTCATCAGCTATCAAAACTTTTAAACTATATTCATAAATTTTTAGATTTTATTATTAGGCTTTGTAAAATTTCACATTGACCCTTTTAATCCTACATTCAACATGTTTCATTAAGTTCGTAATCACATCGTATCGCACAATGTTGTTTTGAAGTTTCTTATATTTTTCGAATTGAATTGCTTTTTTTTTTAATTCTTATGCCGTAACGTACTGACGTAATAATGTTTTTTATTACATTTAAATTTTTATAATCCATCAATCGCACAAGAATTCGTTGATATGCTATCTTTTGGTTACCTTTATCTGATACTCCTATGAATAATTTTTTTTTTCTTTTTCATATAGTTGGTTGTGATTGTATGTGAGGGGAAAAATACGTAGATATTTCAAGGTATTCCAGGGGTAAAGAGATTGGTTTTTTTTTTAAAGGATACTTGATTCGAATCTCATTAGGTGATTTAGAAGGTGGTCAGTCAATGGTCAATAAACAGGAAAGTGGGGGATAGGATTTGAGTATAAGATGTTATTGCGGCAGAAAAGTTTCATTTGCGGTGCATACATATAATTTACATATATGTGGGCCCTCAAAGACAAAAGTAAAATTACACTAATTTAAACTTTATTATACTTATTTTGTGAAAATAACGTTAAAAACGTTGGGATAATTAACTTCAAACGATAACTTTGAGCTCGGGACTCCTTCAGAACAACCCTCTATCCCAACTGAGATGATGGTAAGGTTTGTATACATCCTTTCTCCGGACACTACTAAATAGTGGAAATTCATTGGGTAATTTGGTTTGTTTATGTTATTACGGCTGATATAATAACGTGAATCTCACGTAATGATCATTGGTAGTATCAGAGAGACAGCTTCCTGTTGTGACGTTCTATGATTAAAGTGTTACAGGTCGGTTAGCGAGTTCATTAAACACTCATCTTTTTTAAGTAATTAAAGGACATGGTTGGAGAAATCGCTAGGCGCTGCCAGGTCGGTCGAGTGGGGAGTTACGAGTACTCGGCCTAGGCGGGGAGTACTCGGATGCGGTAAATGATAAAAAAATAATTTTTAAAAAATTATATATATATCAAATTTTATATGTTTACTAGTATATATAACTTATAAAGTGATATATCAATAGAAATGAAGTATATATAGGGAAAATCAAACAATAATTGGTGAAAAACAATGAAAAACAGAGAAAATCGGTAAAAAAAAAGTGAAAAACTGAGTTGGCCCGAGTTTGACTGATTTGGTCCGAGTTGGGCCGAGTTTTTTTGGCCGAGTTGGTCCGAGCAGGTCCGAGTTGGACCAAATTTGACCGATTCCGAGTTGGTTGGCCGAGTTGGAGAAAATCGGTTCGGCCAAGGGCCGAGTTCCGAGTACTCGCCGAGTACTCGGCCGAGTTTTACAACTCTAAAAGGGCAAAGAAGAAAAGTGTATATATTCTTTTTTTGAGATAGAGAATCAAAGATAAGCGGTGCTGCTACAAATTGCGAAAGACAAAGGGGTCCATGTGAAACTTTTTGTGGGTTAAAAAGCAACTTTTATGTTATCATTTCTAACTTTTGATTCGCAAGATAAGGTCCCAAAAGTTATAAACTTTGCAAATGTCTTTTAACTAGGGTTGCCGCGCGGGCGTTGCGTCGGGACCCTTTATTTAACACGATAAAAATATTGTTTTAAAAATCAAAACTCGGATAACATAAACATGTTATTGTGTTGGAAAATTTTAACACAAAAGTTTTTTAAAATAATAGTAAAAAATAAAAATTGTCTAAAACCTACATTTCACAATATGTAAAAAAATCAAGTAACATGAAACGAAGCATAAGTGCGATTATAATATTATTAGACTCATAACGTAAAAAATAATGTCAAAACAGTAAATAAAACACACTTAGTCGTAAATCTTTAAGAACTACGAACCTAAACGCAAACAAATAAAAATTAGAATATAATCATGTTATTATAATAATATAATAGTATTTATTATTATTATTATAATAATAATATTTTTAGTATATTATTATTAATATTTTATTATTATTACTATTATATTATATTTTAATAATAATATTATTATTATAGTATTATTTTATATTATAATAATATATTTTAATATTACTGTGTTATAATATTATTAATATTATATTATTATTATTATTTTGATATGTTTTAATATTATTGTAAATATTATAAAATAAGAATAACTTTATATTTATATTATATTATAATTATAATTTGAAAATATTTTTATTATAATAATAATATATTTTAATATTATTATATTATATTATAATATTATTAATATTATAATATTATTATTATTAAAATATTATATTTTATTAATATTATATTATTATTAATTATTATTATATTTTAATATTA
Source organism: Mikania micrantha (assembly GCA_009363875.1). Taxonomy (NCBI): domain Eukaryota; kingdom Viridiplantae; phylum Streptophyta; class Magnoliopsida; order Asterales; family Asteraceae; genus Mikania; species Mikania micrantha. The sequence continues at coordinate 118,745,997 of CM018680.1, forward strand.
TAATATTATTACTATTATATCATTATTATTATTAGATTTTTTTACTGTTCATAAAACTTTAAATTGTATATAGGTATAATATTCGTTGACTGTATTTAAAGAGAAACGCTAAAAATTTTCTTGTCCATTTACTAATTAATTTATAAGTAGTGGTTTATCATCTGCAAGTTACAACAACATTCAACTTGATCTTTAATATATAAAAACGAATAAAAAATATACAACAACAGAGTATGTCATAAAACCCGAAAATATGCTCTATTGTAAAACCAAACATTATTTCATCATAAAACTTTAAATCGCACTCAGTCATAACGTTAAATGTAAAAATCAAAATGCAAATGACAAAAGAAAAAATAAACAAAAACATACAAAGTTGAAAAAAAAAAAAAAACCAAAAAATAATTACAACACACAAAAACACTATTCCACTGTTTCTAATTTAACATATATAATAATAAGGTAATTGAATTTTATAAAAAAGCAAATAATTAATTAAAATTTAAAAGTAGGAGAAAGAAAGACAAATTCATGCCAATCATTATCTTTATGCCTAATAAATAAAAACCACATAGCACACAAGCTATACTTTTAGATCTTCTTATAAAACTCGAAAGTGTGCTCGATGTAAAACCAAGCATTATTTCACCATAAAATTTGAAATCGCACTCAGTCATAACGTTAAATATAAAAATCAGAATGCAAATGAAAAAAGAGAAAATAAACAAAAAAATACAGAGTTGAAAAAAAAAAGAAGATAATTACAACACATAAAACACTATTCTACTGTTTCTAGTTTAACATATATAATAATAAGATAATTGAATTTTATAAAAAAGCAAATAATTAATTAAAAGTAGGAGAAAGAAAGTGAAATCTATGTCAATCTTTATCTTTATGCCTAAGACTGCCCGGTATGCCGCGTGGAGGGGCGTGGGAGCATAGGCATGAGTCGAGCATGGGCATGAGTCGAGCAACGGGCTTGAAGCCGTTGGTCAAGAAAAAAATTTTTTTTTACCTATTTAAATCATTCAAACATTAAACCCAAAAAAATTTTAACTTCCATTTCAAACATTCAAAACAAAAAAATACTCACTCTTCCCATTTCAAACTTTCTTAACGAAAAAAATAATTTCCATGGATCCCAACCGAGCGGGAGAAGGATAAAATTCGTAATAAATATAGAGATAATTAATTTGTATTTTTTTATTAATTTATAATTTTTTTATTAGTTTATTTTTTTTATTAATTTTTTTATTAGTTTGTAATTTTTTTTATTAGTTTGTAATTTTTTTATTAATTTGTAATTTGTTTTTATTAATTATACCTCAATTTAATTTAAAAAGGAATGATGACGTGGAGTGAGTGGGTAATGTGACATTTCCACCAAAATGGTGGGGTGAGTGGTTGTAGTGAGTGCTTATGTGGCGCCTACGTGACGCATTTGTGGAGTGATTGGGTCACTTGGCATACCTAATAGTCTAATAAATAAAAACCACATAGCACATGAGTTATATTTTTAGATCTTCTCATATTACCTTTTTTTTACATATCTTGTTTATTAAATATTCACCTCTTATATTAAATATGAATATTATTTATACTCTTTTTAGACTAAAAAAATTCATTTTGTTATTTAAATAGATCTTTTTATTGAGAAATACACTTTTTAAAACAAAGATTTTATAGAACAGTGAAAATTTTTAAAATATAATATAATTTTCAAACTAGAAATAAAAAAAACAACACTTTATGTTGCTTTCTCACCTTTATTTTTCGTGATTCTCCTATTATATAATGATAATAAAGCTAATAAATAATATTATTATTAAAAGCGTATATTTTTATATATTTAAATATGTATAGTTGATATATAATTATCTAAAATAGATTTATATGAATTAATTATCAATAGTTATAATTCTTGACAATACTTATCAATTTTCAGAAATAAAATTGTATCATGAATAGTTATTTTATCATCAAAATACCTTACATTTTCATAAACCATACTATTTTAAACAATTAAATTAATTGTTCGATCCATTTTTTATGTTTGAATTTTAAACTTTTGTTTATTATCAACTAGGTTAGTACCCCACGTATTACACGGGATGAATTGAAAATATATAATAAAAATTATCGATAAAAAATTAAACAATACAAGACGATTTTTTAATATAAAATAATTATATTATTTTTTAAACACTATACTTTTTTCAAATTTTGTTTCTTAAAAAAAATTTTGTTTTAATTTTCTTATTAAAATATTCAATATTTTATAATAATTTGGTTTGTTATTAAAAAAAGTGTGTTCTACAATAGTAATATGTTTTTAATGTATTAAAAAAAAGAGTAAACTTCTCTTTTCCTCCCTGTGCTTTGACAAAAGTAACAATTTTCATCCATATTTTGAAATTTTGCAATTTTCCTCCATTAGTTTCAGAAAATTAACCATTTTCATCCAAAGTCCATTTAAACTTTGGATGAAAATGGTTACTTTTGTCAAACCATAGGGACTAAAATGGTTAATTTTCTGAAACTAATGGAAAAAAATTGCAAAATTTCAAAATTTGGATGAAAATGGTTACTTTTGTCAAACCACATGGTGCAAAAGAGAAGTTTACTCTAAAAAAAATTCTCTTAATTCAAAACATGTATTTAATAGGTGAGAGAGAAAAGAAAACAAATTTGAGATGATTTAAGAACACGACAAGTGTAACTAAAAACTTTTATTTATTAAAATAGATATACTAGGTTATTATCATGTATATAACACGAGATGAATATAAGATATTATTAATTAATATTTACCAATCAAAATTTAAAACTATATAAGACGATTTTAATATAAAATATGATCAAATATAATTTCATATATTAAATAATAAAATAAATATATTATTTTTTCTAAACCCTAATTTTTTAAAGTTCATTTCTTTAAATATTTTGTTTTGTAAATCTATTTTGAAAATTCTAAATTTTATAATAATTTGGTTTTTTAAAAATTGTGTGTTTTTAAAATATTAAAATATTTTTAATGTATTAAAAAGTCTAATTTTTAATTTAAAATTATGTTAAAAACATATTTAATAGTAGAGAGAGACGGAAAAAATAACATGAATGTGCTATAGGAATGATGCCAAGTGTTTCTTATAAATGCATTTTCATATTCAAAGATCTAATATTGTTCTAACGTGTTAAATCGAAGGATTTTTTGTTTCTTCATATCATTATACCCTAAAGTATCAAGTATCATTCCCATGTTGACTTATCTATAAATTACTGTGATTGGAAACTTACAAGTGGCGTAATGTTTTAATCCTTTTTTTCATGTATCGTTTTTTTTTTTTTTGACATATATGAAGCTTTTCTTAAAGCGAATTTATACCATAGGTTATTTTAACTCTTTACATATGTTTATAAGATTAGGTTATAATAAAAAAATATATTTAATGTAAAAAATATGTAATAAGATCTACAATTGATGTTTGAGAACAAGTTATAGAGTGATATTTTAGTCACGATCACTTTTTTTTGACTCTTTATTATATAAATCTTTTTTTTAATGATCATAACTTTCAGATATGCCATTATTGTTTTTCAAACATTACACTATAAAAACAAATGTTCTTATCTTTAAAACAAGTATAATGTTGTTATATAAATAATATAAAATATTAGTGTTTTCTGGCTCCTAATATTATTTAATGCGTCATTGTGTGTTTTTCCTCGTAATTGTGTATTTTTTTAAAGTCACTGCTTTTATTATTTGTTTAAAATGATGAGTTTTGAAAAATTAGTGGTAAAAAACACAATTATTTACTTTTTTAATATGTAAATCATAATGATAAAATAAAAAAAATATTTAATGCATAAAAACAATGACAAAATAAAACCAAATGATTTAAAATGTAAAACACATTAATGAATACATAATACACAATGATCAAAATGTAATGTTTAACAAGTTAAAAAAATGACACATGTCTACACACAATCCGTTTCCACTTTTTAACAATTAAAATCCTTTTTATTATAACCTTATAATATGTTTATATATGTTTCCTATATATGTCAACTTTGACGTATTTTCTTATAAACATGTTGATTTATGATATCACTAACAGCTCAAAAGGTTAAACATTAAATAAAATAATTTAAAATAAGATAGTGTATATGTTGAAAGTCGATGAAAGTTTAGTTTCATACAAATAAATATATTAAAATTGTTATATTATAATTAGAATAACAATAAATTTTTAGTCATATTTGACACTAAGGCATAACTTGTAAATAAGTAATTTGTTACATCATGTATCATACGTTACCCGCAACGCGCGTTGCGGTGGGGTCAAAACGTATTGTAACTCGGATATATTATGTTGAACGAAACACATCATATCAGACACAACTTGTTTCCGAACAAAAAAAGGGTGGTATATGTCCTAGTTGTCAATAATCTTAAAGTAGAGACATAGAGGAGAAAGAAATCTCACTTCAAGTGTACCACAAATTGATGAGCTTACAACATCAAATATTATGAAGTCGTTAGCATTAGTTGTTTGTGAGTACACATTTTCCCTAGGTTTTCTCATGTCTTAAAAATATAGTTGGTTATTTATTATCAATAATTTTATAGTAGAAGCATAGAGGAGAAGAAAATCACGTGATGTGGTTACAAAATCAAACAGTATTAGGTATTAGGTAAGGTGCAAAATTATTAAACATAGAAGCAACCTAAATTATTGCATACCCAGTAAAGTTGCTTCCAAAAAGGGCATACGTGAATATAAGACAACTACTAATGAACAACAATTGTTGAGTTAAGTCTAATATCACCCATAATCACTAATTTACATTTACAATTGCTTACCTCAACGTCAATTGGATGACATCTTATTGGGTAAGAACCTCATTAGCTACCTAAAACGTTGTACATAAAACGTGTTCCCACTACCTACGTGAGTCCCAGCTTTCAAAAGTAGGAGGAAAATGGCAGCCACTGAACAAACAGAAAATTAGGCAATCTCATCTAGGTAAATTACCTTAGCATAACTTTGATGCAATGAAAGAAGAATAACAAAGGCACTTGATGAACCAAATAATAGCGGATTTGGTTATGAACAACACGAACGATGTATAAATGATAATCTCGTCTACTAATTAGGAGCATTATAGACACCAATCTTTTTGGGGGATACAAGATCGTAGGAGGAATTACCAAGGGAATGCCTTTTACAAAGTATTACAAACAAATAGTGGAACACGAGACTAAATCTAAGAGAGTTCTGATCCTCCTTTCGGGCGTAAGGACCTTCTCCTCTTCTCTGGAAACGGATACTCTCTTTAATGTGTATTTATAAGTGGTTGGTTGGTATTCTATGCCCCTTTGATACTCTTATCTCCTCCCTTTATAGTTCTTTTCTCTGGTCCTTCCCCATAAGTCTTTCTGTATGCCTTCTGGGTTACTGCCCTCCGGGTAAGGACCTTTCGCCAGTGCTTCTGATTGATGGGTAGCTGGCTTTCTTTTCATCTGCTGGATACCATGCCTTCTCATTGATTAGCCATGGTCTTCATTTAATGCTTCATCAGGTTATAATTACGCTCATTTAATGCAAGCATGCTTTATTTATGGCGGTAACCCTATGTACCGTCATCAAGTCCCCCCAGTTCAGATAGTGCCCCTCTTTAGGGGTTACTTCCTGAACTCGTAAGGTCCATCCCTGATACACTCTGCGTTTTACCTGTCTCTCTCTTTTCTTTTCTTTTTTGTAAGTGAATATGCATCTTTTGTGTGGCATTGGCATGCCTTTGATCACTCTAAGGTTTTATGCATTTGATTTTTATATTGCTTTGTGTACGTACGTTGTCGGGGACCCTTTTCTAAAGCCGGTTACCCGTTGCCTCTTTTTCTGAGGTATGCATGCTTTTTTCTTTTTTTTTTCGCGCGAGTGTTGATGGGATTGATTCCTTCCTTATAATGCATTCAGTTGCATTTTTAATGAGACTATTGTTGTCCCTTTTCTTTGTGTTCCGGTTTGGCTAGCCTTACAAGGCTTTCCACCGCTTTCACCCTAGTTTGGGTGTTTGGAATTTCACCAATAGATTTTCTTTATTTTGGTGTTATTGGGTGGCCCTTACAAGGATTTCCACAGTTTTCACCCTACTTTTAGGTGTTTCAAATTTCACCAATGGATTTTCCTTATTTTGGTGTTATTGGGTGGTCCTTACAAGGATTTCCACGGTTTTCACCCTACTTTTAGGTGTTTCAAATTTCACCAATGGATTTTCCTTATTTTGGTGTTATTGGGTGGTCCTTACAAGGATTTCCACCGTTTTCACCCTATTTTTGGGTGTTCTTTCTTTTTATAGAAAGTCTTTAAGTTTTTAAATTTCCATATGGCTTTTTAAAGTGCCAACATGAGACCTTGCTTTCTTCTTTAGAAAGTCTTATGTTTTTTAGCTTCTCAAAAGAATATTGCACTCTTATATAAGGATTCATGTATTCGTATGTAGGAGTTTATGGTCGGTGTTGATGCGACATGCCATGATCGCCAATTTAGGAAGCATTGAACTTATAACATCAAACTAAATTGATCAATGGTGTATATATTTATGTATGATCTTTCGTATTAGAGTATGTTTTGTTTTGTCCATATTTTGAACACAAATATTCATTTGAAACATGAAATAAATCTTTAAATAGAGTTAACATGACAACATATTATTGTCAAATACTTTTTTTATTCCAAAGTATTAGTTGTAGCATTTAGCTTAAAATAGATTTATATAAATCTTTTGAGTATAATGACCGGATGGGCCCTGCCCTCTTCGATTGTTTTGTAGTTAGAAGAAGGGAATACAGCTGCTTATTTGAACCATGCTCTTGCAACCATTATGATAGTAGGTGCTACTACTTTTTCGAAGTGAAACATTTACGAGTAAAAGTATCATGAATTAGATATTTACACATGAATATCTGTGATGTATTGTAAAACACATCTGTTTTTCTATTTGTTTTTAATTCGTTTTGTACAGTTTTATTCAATTTTAGAATCGATTGATGCTGGTTCTTCACATTTTTAGAATTTAATGTTTGCAGGTTATAAACACATCATTTTGGCACAAAAGATCAAGAAAATGAGTGTCCGGTTGAACGAGAACAGATACAAAAACAAAGAAAGGAGGATTCTGGATTTTTCAACTCCTCGCGCTACGCGAGGACCACAGGAAACCCTGTCGCGCTACGCGACAGGTGGAAATGACTGAAATGCCCCTCACTTATTGATGCCGGTTGACCCGACTATTTTGTCGGGTAGCGGAACCCGTCGCGCTACGCGACGGGCATGGAGACATATGTCGCGCTACGCGACAGGGTTAAAAACTCAGAAAATCAAGTTTATTATTTGGAAAACGGCTGAGGGCGTGGAGATTTGGACTTTGGGACGATCAGAGACGACATTGGAGGTGACCAAAGAGTTCTGGAAGGCAAGTAAGGCAAGATCCATCATTGGGAAGCCCTAGGATTGCAAATCGAAGGGTGTAATCACGATCGGTTCTTATTCTTGTTTTGTTTTCCATTCGTATGATGTTTTGCTGTGGTTTATACATTAGATCTTTCTGTTTGTTCATGATGACTTTTGGCTAAATCTTTTGAACTACCTAGGGTTTTACATAATGCGTGTTTGATGATAATACCGATTAATTGTGGAACAAGTTCGGATTTTTAATGGTTTATGATTTGGTTTTGAATTCTTGGATGTGGATGAATGTTTATGATGTTTGTGATCTGATTTATTATGTCCTCGTATGCTTTGGCGAATGTCTTTCGTGTAATGAGCATATGTTAGGTCATTTACTCGGTGTTCTTGATTTGTGGATGTGTTACTAGACGTAGTAATTCATAGGAATAATAATTGGATCATAAATGAATTAGATGTTTAACCAAGTTCAATAACCGTGAGGTGAGAAATTGTTAGTATATTTTGCATGTTTAAGAACTAGTTAAGGTCTTTGTGAAAAGATTAATACTAGGTCAATAAAACATAGTCTTGTATGCTAAGTCCAAGAGGAATCTCCTTATTATCCCGTGCATGTTCATGTATTGAGACTTTCATAACTGTGAGGTTGATGGTTTTTAGGATAAATCATTGATTGGTTGGTTAACTCGTGAGAGTAATTAACCTAAACCGGTGCTTAGTAGACTTATAGACACTTTAGTTGAAATCTTTGAAAACGGTTAAAGAATCTCTAATATGTTGATAAGTTAAAATTCAAAGATCCTGGTTCCAAAATAAGTTCCATAATCAATCCATAAAACATTAAACATGTATAAAGTAAACCTTAGGTAGTCATTTCATCATTCGTGGATTCTAGTTGTATTTTCTCTTTATTAAGTCTTGATTTGATTGTTCTAAATTGTTAGTTTTATTTTAAGCAGTTAATCACAAAACCCCCCTTTCAAACATTTAATTTAATTTAAGTATTTGTATAGATAAGTCATTGAGTCTATTTATTACAGTCTGTAGAAGTCTGTGGGTTCGATATCCGGACTTACTTATGTCTTGCTACATACGATAGGTACACTTGCCTGTTGGTAGCTTAGGTTTTAGAGAGTCTAGAGTATTACTTAGTGTCTAGGATAGTTTTAATTTTTATTAGTTTTAGTTAAGCTACTTTACACACATCAAGTTTTTGGCGCCGTTGCCGGGGACTTCTTAGTCGATTGTGTATTTTAGTCTTGTGTCTTATATGTGCATATTTGTTTTTTTTTAGTTTTATAGTTTTATTTTGTTTTAATTGTTTTTGATTTCTTTTTGTTTTATTTGCAGGTTTGGTAGTGTATGCCACACCTACGTTCGCAAGGACCGCCGCCTGAGCTTTCTTTGCCTTTAAGGAGCGATTTGCGGGACTTCTCTGAGGGTTCTACGAGCGAGGTAAGTGCTTCTACTCCCGTTTCTGCAGAGTTTTCTGATCACACACCACCATTTTCTTCGAGTTCTTCCACCCATTCTAGTCCACACTTTCATTTCATTCCACCCATGGCTGAGCGTCGCACGGTTCACCAGCAGGCCACTGCTGGTTTCACGGGACTTAACAATCCCATCACTGTGCCAAATATCACGAATGAAAATTCGTGCCAGATTCCTTCATACATCATGACAGCCATTAACAACACTCAGTTTAATGGCCGGGATGATGAGGATGCACCAGCCCATATAGCTCGTCTCACTCGCATCTGTGGTACCTTCAATCTTCAAGGTGCTACTGAGGATGCTATCTTTCTGCAGCTATTTCCTTTCTCTCTTGCGGGTAGGGCCGCCACTTGGCTCGATTCGCATGCTCCTGGATCTTTCACGACTTGGGGCAGTCTTAGGGATGCATTCCTTAAGAAATACTTTCCACCTGCCAAGGCAGCTCGCCTTCGTGATGAGATCCATTCTTTCCGTATGGCCCCTGATGAGCCATACTATCTTGCTTGGGAGAGATTTCAGAATCTGCTTAGCAGATGTTCTCAGCATGGTCTATCTGATTGGGCCCTTGTAGAGAAATTCTACAATGGTCTAACTTAGGAGACCAGAGCTCGTTTTGACACTTCTGCGGGTGGTCATCTTATGGGAAAGAGGGATGTAGCTGAGTGTACTGATATGTTTGAGAGTTTTGCTCAGGCTGAGTATGAGCAGAGGTCAGCTAATAGGAATTCAAATCCTATTTCTAGTTCCTCCTCTTCCACGAGAGGAGTTCACCACGTTAATGTGGATACTAGTGTGGCAGCTGCTCTCGAGGCCTTATCGAGGGATGTGAAGGAGCTGAAGATGAAGGTAGATAGGTGTGAGATCTGTAGGGGTGGCCATGCCACATCTGAGTGTTTGGTGGTCAACCAGGAGCAGGTTAACTATCTCGGGGGTCAAGGTAGGGGTAACACGAACCCTTTCAATAATTCCTACAATCAAAATTGGAGGAACCACCCTAATTTTAATTGGCGCTCTTCCGGTCATCCCCCTGGTTTCCAATCTGGGCCACCTAATAACCAGGGGCAGGGTCATTCTTCGGTTAGTCATCCGAGTCATACACCGGGGGCGGGTAGCAGTAGTAGTGGTGGTAGTTCTGGGGGTAGCATGAGTAAGATTGAGGAGTTATTGACCCAGTTGGTTGCTAAGGATGCCAATACTCAGAAAACCCTTGCTGAGCATGACATTCTTTTGAAAAACCAACAATCTGCTTTTCTTGATCTTCAAAGATCAGTTGGTGATATTGCTAAGCGTTTGGATGAGAGACCCCAAGGTCAGTTTTCGTGCAACACTCAGCCTAATCCAAACGCTCATGTGAAAGCAGTGACTACGAGGAGTGGTCGAGGGGGTGTGAGTGTAGAGCCACCGGTTGAGGTAGAAGATGAGGAACTGGTGGATGAAGAGATTGAAATGGAGACTCCTGGGGGGGTGCACATGAGGCCAGTCCCAGCAAGTACAGTACCGACCAGTGAGTCTCCCACAGTGATCCCGGTTGAGAAGAAACCGGTAGAGGTTAGGCCGAGTCCTAAGATTGATCATTCACGATTACCATATCCTGCTCGCTTAGCTCACCAAAAGCATGCTAAGGAGTATGGCCATTTTCTTGACATGTTCAAACAGTTGAAGATCAATCTTCCATTCATTGAGGCTCTTCAGCATATGCCCAAGTATGCTAAATTTCTTAAAGATTTGTTGAAGAGGAAGGATAGGCTAGGGGAACTTTCTAATGTTCCATTGAGTGGGGGGTGTTCTGCGGTGATTCTGAACAAGCTACCGGAGAAATTGACAGATCCTGGGATCTTTACAATCCCATGTTTGTTTGGTAGTGACACTCAGAGACACGCGTTGGCAGATTCAGGTGCTAGCATCAATTTGATGCACTATTCTTTGTATGAGAAGCTAGCACTTGGTGAACTTTCGCCTACGCGCATGACATTGTCCCTTGCTGACCGCACGGTCAAATGTCCACGGGGTATTGTTGAGAACTTGTTGGTGAAGGTGGATAAATTTGTTTTCCCTGTGGACTTTGTGATTCTTGACATGGAGGCCGACGAGACTGTGCCTATCATTCTGGGCCGTCCTTTCTTGAGGACCGCTAAGGCTATCATTGATGTGTTTGATGGGAAACTCACTCTTAGAGTGGGTGATGAGACTGTCACATTCGAGGTTGTGAAGTCTATGAGGCATCCCAGTGATCATGATGACTTTAGTGACCCATGTCACTCTGTTTACCTCATAAATTCTTTCATGTCACACGTGGATAGGTGTCTTGAGTACGTGTGCGGTGCGGATTTGGTAGTTGAGAGAAGTGAAGAGGAGTGTGAGAGTATTGATGAGGGAGTTGGTGTCATTTCTGAAGTTTTAGAGATTGATGAGTTGAGGGAGGAGAGTAAGAAGCCCTCTGTTGAGTCACCACCCGCTCTAGAGCTTAAGGTTTTACCTTCACACTTAGAGTATGCCTTTCTAGGAGAGAATTCCACTTTACCTGTTGTCATCTCATCTAGGTTAAGTGAGGAGGAGAAGAAGAGATTGTTAGGTGTACTGAGGATGTATAAGGGGGCTATTGCTTGGAGACTCTCTGATATCCAAGGAATTAGTCCTGCTTATTGTACACACAGGATACTCATGGAGGATGAGTACAAGCCGGTAGTTCAACCTCAGAGGCGTTTAAATCCGAATATGCAAGAGGTTGTGAAGAAGGAAGTGCTGAAGTTGATGGATGCAGGCCTGATTTATCCCATCTCGGATTCATCATGGGTGAGCCCCACTCAGGTTGTCCCTAAAAAGGGAGGGATGACAGTCATCACAAATGAGAAGAACGAGCTCATTCCATCTCGCACAGTCACAGGGTGGCGAGTATGCATCGATTATAGGAAACTTAACGATGCCACCCGGAAGGATCACTTTCCCCTTCCTTTCATTGATCAGATGTTAGAGAGATTGGCGGGACAGCAGTTTTACTGCTTCTTAGATGGTTTTTCAGGGTACTTCCAGATCCCCATTGCACCGGAGGATCAGGAAAAGACCACATTCACGTGCCCTTATGGCACCTATGCTTACCGTCGCATGCCCTTCGGGTTATGCAATGCTCCTGCCATATTTCAAAGGTGCATGGTAGCCATCTTCCAAGATATGATTGAATCATCCATGGAGGTGTTTATGGATGACTTCTCAGTTTATGGTGACTCTTTTGATGCATGCTTGGAGAATCTTGAGAAGATGTTGAAGAGGTGTGTAGAGACTAAGTTGATGCTTAATTGGGAGAAGTGTCACTTCATGGTGACCGAGGGAATAGTGTTAGGTCATAAAATTTCGAGAGCGGGTATTGAGGTAGATAAGGCTAAGATAGATACCATAAGTAAACTCCCACCACCTTCTAGTGTTAAAGCCATTAGGAGTTTCCTAGGTCACGCGGGTTTTTATAGGCGGTTTGTTAAGGATTTTTCAAAAATCACTAGGCCTATGACCCATCTTTTAGAGAAAGATACCCCATTTGTGTTTGATGAGGAATGCATGAAGGCATTCGAGTTTTTGAAGGAGAGACTTGTGAGTGCTCCTATCTTAGTAGCCCCCGATTGGAGTTTGCCCTTTGAACTCATGTGTGATGCTAGTGACCAAGCCGTTGGGGCGGTCTTAGGGCAAAGGAGAGATAAGCATTTTCACCCAATATACTATGCTAGCAAAACTCTCAATGATGCTCAAGAGAACTATACTACCACCGAGAAGGAGCTTCTTGCGGTAGTGTTTGCTTTTGACAAATTCCGGTCATACTTAGTGCTTTCAAAGACCACCGTTTTCACCGATTATTCGGCTTTGAGGTTTCTTTTTACAAAGAAAGATGCAAAACCTCATCTCATTAGGTGGATCTTACTATTATCGGAATTTGACATTGAGATCAAAGACAAGAAAGGGGCTGAAAATGTTGCGGCCGATCATCTTTCCCGGTTGGAAGACCCGGAGAGGAGTGAGATTCGTGAGGAGGAGATTGGTGATAGGTTCCCTCACGAGATGATCGACTTTGTAGAGGCGGAGAAACAAGGAATGCCATGGTTCACCGACTTGGCAAATTTCCTTGCTCATGGAGTGGTAATTGAGGGAATGACCTCTCAACAAAAGAGGAAATTCTTTAGAGATGCGGGTAAGTATGTTTGGAAATGTTTACTGGGTTTTCATTATGTTTAAACATTCTTGATTTAAGACTGAAAATGACCATTTGAGTTTTTGAATAGAAAAGACAATTGATTTTCAGAAAGGATTTTTACAAATGGCCTTGAATGGGTGATTTTGTTTGATTGAAATTGAGTAGCTGTTGATGGCCTACAACCTGAATGTACTTCAAATTTACAGACTTTGGTCATGTTAGTGGTTGCTTTGGTCAATTCTTTTGTTGACAATGAACAATTTTTGGAATGGTTCTTAACTTTTTCTGGTATTTGTCCTTGTTATGATGTCTAAGAATTATGGTTGTGTTTTGGGAAAGCCTTGAAATGTCAACTTACCTCTTTTAAATGTTGGAATGAATTTTGAGATGATAAGGTCCATCAATGGGTTGTTTGTGAGAAAGTTTGCTTATGGGATTGTTATTGGAACTCTTTTGACATTGAATTTGTAACCGCGAATGAAATGATATACGGTTACCTGTTCTTTGGTTTTATGTTAACATTGCAGCTTTCCTTTTTATCTAACTTTGTTTTTCAGGTATGTCGGGAGCTGAGTCTTCCAGAGCTGCAGGAAAGAGAAGGAGAGGGCCAGTTCCAAGGCCCAGGGAAGAACCTGGCTCACCAATTCAGTTTCAGAGGGAGGAGCGAACGATTAGCTATTCTGATGCGGAGAGGGTGCCTAGCATTAGGCCTAGGAGGATCAGGGAGCACACTCTGCTTAGTTTTGATTTAGGGACATTTGAGAGTCAGAGACTTGATAGGTTTATCTCTTTAGAGCTCCTTCACCATAGGAATATCGATTGGGAGTTGCTAGATCAGTTGGGTCAGAGAGATATGATAGAGAGACTTCTAGGGCCACGGTGGACTACCGTTCTAGCTTGTGACTGGCCTCAGTACAAGGAGCTGGCCCTAGAGTTTCATTCGACTTTCATGTATGATGACTCTGAGTTTGATTCGATGGATGCAGTATCATTTGCTTTGGGGAGACGAGTGTATGAGATGTCCATTTCACAGTTTGCTGTGGCTACTGGATTTTATACTGAGGAGGAGGTGATGTCACCTAGGTTTACTACTTGCCTTAGAGGTGCCTCTAAGAAGAATAGGGAGTGTTGTTTATCTGAGGCGGATCTTAGTGACTTCTGGGCTACTATAGCAGATTCTCCATTTTCCACCAGCATGGTGGAATCTGAGATTAGGGATCCAGTTCTGAGATACATTCACAGAGTTTTAGCTTGTACGGTGATTGGTAGGTATTCAGGAGAGGAGAAGGTGAACTGGATGGACCTATTTTGTTTGTATTGCATGGTGAGAGGCAGGGAGGCCAATGTGGCATGTGTGATGGCACAGTCGTTTGCTAGAGGTAGGCGTGGAGGTGGTAGAGCGAGACTTGACATGGGACCGTACATTTATAGGATTGCTGAGTTTTTAGGAGTATTTGACAGATACCGAGCTGATTTGATGACTGTAGGGCCTGTGACCACCTCGATTACTTTGAGGGACCTACGTAGGGCAGGTATTTGTGAGGTAGACGACCCACCGAGATGGGCAGGTTATGTTGAGGGATCACAGGTGATGCCACCACCAGGGTCTGAGGCAGCCGATGTTGTGATGGGTTCAGTTCCCACTCATCGTCAGAGGCCTATATTTCGGAGAGACCAGCCGCCCAGACAGTACCCACTTAGGGAACCCATTCCTGACCCCCTTACTTTGGAGTCTCTGTGTGCCAGGATTGATGGTTATCATGAGCAGCATAGAGATTGGTTTTTAGCAGGGCATAGGAGACAGGAGGACGCGATGCGTTATCTGATGACATCCCTACACATTGAGATCCCTGAGTTCTACAGAGCACCTGATCAGCAGGATGAGCCAGGAGGGATGCTGCAGATGCTTAGTGTGGGGATGTTTATGGGTTCTTTCATTTTGGTTATGTTTTGTCATGATCATCTTGTACATGTGATATTTTCATCTGTGGTTGTATTTGGACATGATCTTGGTTATGATATTATTATATTTTGGATGCATTGATGGATGGTTGATCTTTGTTTTGTCCAGATCTTATTTGTATAGATAAGTCATTGAGTCTATTTATTACAGTCTGTAGAAGTCTGTGGGTTCGATATCCGGACTTACTTCTGTCTTGCTACATACGATAGCTTAGGTTTTAGAGAGTCTAGAGTATTACTTAGTGTCTAGGATAGTTTTAATTTTTATTAGTTTTAGTTAAGCTACTTTACACACATCAATCAGTATGAGTAAGAGCCATAAAACCTTATCATTATATATTGCTTGTTGATGTGTCGGTTTATATATATAGAAATCCTAGTTCAACACGATCGAGTAATAAATCGAATTAACCTAAACCGAACTACAAACTACAGGCAAGTGTACCTGACGTATGAAGTATAGCTAAGGAAAGTCCGGATATCGAACCCAAGGACACAGAATCTAAGAATCAACCCTAAATAAAGATAAAGCTAAGACTAAAGAAGGAAATTACTAAATAAGGAAATTGATGTTTTTTAGAAAAGAGTTTTATAACGAAGAAATAAGAAAATAATATAACCTAGACAACCGAAACAAATTAAGAAACGAATAAATCAGATAACGAAGGGTACTACCTAGACTTGGAATCCTAACGGTAACTTTAACAGTTTCGGGAATGAGATACGGGATATCCGGTCAACAAGGATATGACAACAAAGGAAACACTCAGAACCATTAGATCACAAAGTCAGTCTCACTAATGCTAAGAATGTTCAAAGAGTCATGTGAAAAATCACCGGGATGTGTAATGGATTACCTAGTCAGTCTCTCCAAACACGGATCGTTTAAGAATTCAGAAGATCGTATCACGTGGTCAGTTCAACAATCTCGATACATCAAAATATATAAGTTAATACCTTGAATTGCAAGGAATTCTAAGGAATAAACAAGAAAACCCGATGGTCACGTAATTTGCCTGAAAAACCCTAAAATCCTAACAATTCAAATTCCCTCACGTGATTAGTCTCAGGAATGATAATCCTACTGTTTATAATCCAATTACAGATAATATCCTAAGGTTTAATTGGCCAAAGCAAACCCAAATAGAATTAGATACGAAATCTAAGCCTAAAACTGATAAACCGGTCAAAACACGTAGTAAACAACCAAGACTTATCAATTGGACATCATCATGAATTTATAGATCATCATAACAGCAATAAATAATCAATATTAACCATATATAATCTGATCTTAATCATAAACAATCCAAATCCCATAAAAACAAACCCGAAAACCGAATTAAATTAACCATTATTCATCCGAATCTAGGTAATACAAGGAGTCTAGCCAAGAAACATGTTTAGAACAGTAAAATTATGAAAAACATTCAGAAACATGTTCATAGATTCGAGTACAAACGAGAAATAATCAAGAAAACAAGAAAAAGAACCCGAAAAAGCGTTTCCGGACACTTTCATATGCGTTCTGAGCCTCCCCCGAGCATCCAATTCAGCCCCAAACCTTCAAAATCTTCAAAAAAAATATTTCTTGTTCGTTTTCAGCCGTCTAGGGTTGATTCGTTCGCGAATTAGGGTTCTAAAAATCGTTTAATAGCTGAATCTTTAACCTTATCTGCGATCTGGGCCGAAGAAAACAAGTTACTGGGCTTAATTGGTGATCCAACTGGCGGTCAAAGGCCCACAATGGGCAGTCAACGCGGGCCAACGCCCGGGTAGCTGGTCAACAGAAGCAGAGTGGCGCGCGGGTCATGGGTACCCGACCGGACCATTCGCGCGGGTTTAGCTGTGAGGGAAACTGGATCAGGCGCGGATCTTGGCCAGTTACCGGATCCTCCACGCGGGTCAGATGGGTTTTTTAGGGTTGACGTGGCACGCCCTGGCGCTGCCACGTGTCCCAGCCTTCATAAACTTTGGCAGATTTGCAAATTACCCCCTTGAACTTCCAGAAATCCATTTTTAAGCTCCGAAACGTCCTGAAATGCCATTTTTTTACCACGGAACTTCTAAAAATTATATTTTTAGCTTCCAACTTCATCAAAATAATTTCGGCTTCGGTTTCTTCGCAATTACGAACGTTTATTTCCACGAAAACCTACAAAAATAACATTAAAAATAAAAATAAGTAAAATTTCATTAAAATTAAATAAAACTAACTAAAAATCTAATAAAATAAAATAATATAAAATAAATACTAAAAATGATGTGTAAAATACAACACATCACTTGTATTGTTTTCAACCCTCTTTTTTATTCTTCATTTAGTTTGTTTTATGCTTTTCTTTATGTTTCCCTTTTTTTCAATATAAATTGGTCTATATGATTTGTAAGATATCACAATCCTTGGTGAGTTGGTGTAAGTGGTTTCTTTTCTTTTCTTTTTTTTTTACTTGATGGGCATACGTTTACACCTTAGATATCACAACCCACGTAAAAGGTAAGGAACTTAAGCATAATCAGAGATGTTGAAAGCAGGGTTTTAATCCAAGTGAGAGGTAAGTAACTTGAACAGAATCATATCTGCTGAAACTAGACTCATGAGTCCTTGTAAGGGTAAGGGACTTGAGCAAAATCATAATTGATAGACTCTTCAGTCTTCGTAAAGGTAAGAGACTTGAACAATAATCATACCTGTTGGCGTAAGATCCCTGTAAGGGTAAGGGACTACATTCGGTCCTCGTAAGCGTAAGAGACTACATTTGGTCCTCGTAAGGGTAAGGGACTACATTTAGTTCCCGTAAGAGCAAGGGACTACGTCATGTCCATGTAAGGATTAGGGACTACATTCGGTCCCCGTAAGAGTAAGGGACTACATCATGTCCATGTAGGGGTAAGGGACTACATAATGTCCATGTAAGAGTAAGGGACTACATAATGTCCATGTAAGGGTAAGGAAGTATATTCCGCCCCTATAAGGGTAAGGGACTAAATTTCGTCCCCGTAAGGGTAAGGGAGTATATTCCGCCCCTATAAGGGTAATGGATTATGTCCCTGTAAGAAACTCGAGAATGTATTTTATCCTGTAAGGTCCTTTAAAATGTCTATGTCTGATGTGTTAATTTGCAACCCTCTTGATTATTTAAATAGTCTTTGCTATAATAGTTAAGTACATGACACAGTAAAACTGTACTTGATACAGTAGAAAAGTCTTCAAAGATTTGATGTCAACTTTGATAAAGTTGATACAGTAAATTGTACTTAAAAAGTACTTTTTTACTTTTGTTAATTTTATTTCTCTTTTCTTCTTTCTTTTTCTTTACTTTTTCTTTTATTTGAACGTACTTATATAAGTATTTTTCTTTCTTTTACTTTTTACTTTATTTCTTTATTTTTTCATATATAGAAATCTGTGCACCTAGGATGGTGTCTAAAATATTTTCAACTATGTTTCTTTTTTATTATCTAAAGTACTTTTCTCTCTTTTTATAGTGATAGGTCACCTCATAATTTTTTATTATGAAACTTTCTTTCATTGCAAGATGGTTCAATTAATAATATATATATTTTTTTATTTATTGATCATAAGATAAAACAAAAACCACTGAAAAAATATATTAAGTTGGTTTAGTGGTTAGAACCTGGCGTAAGGAGCTTGAGATTAGTTAGAATTCTTGAAAAAAAGGCTTTGTATCCTGTAAGGACCTCGTGAATGCCTCAAAATATTGACAAATCTTCTCTGATCTTTAACGAAAAGTTAAGTTATGCTTCTCATAAGGGCTTGAGAATATAACCAACATATCCATGCATCGATTTAGTGAATAAAACCTCGTAAGGGTCTCATAAGGGCCATAACTTCTTAATAAAATACTTCATAATCCGTAAGGACGTCAAGAATGTCTCAATATACAACATATTTGTCTTGAATCTTCAAAGAGGAGCATGCATATGCTACTTATCTGCATTTGAGAGCACAGATATGCCTAAAAAATCTTCATTTTTGTGCATCGATCGTTAATACTCGTTTGGACCATTGGTCCATGACGCAGACCGTCGGTTAATGGTCTTTACACATGGTCGGATGTGGAAAAACTCTTCTTCCGATCCTTTGGTTATTACGGGTTGAGAATCCAGGGTGTTCCCCGTCGGGAACGATTCCTTCTTACCTGAGCCTTTAATGATCAAACTCTGAGGCGTCGGACGAGTGTTATCATCAACCATGTTGTGAGATCGTGCGTGTCAACTGGTGACCCGAAACGGGTCCCACGGATGGCGCCAAATGATGAACCAAATACTAGCGGATTTGGTTATCGACAACACGAGCGATACACGAATGATGATTTCTTTTATTGATCAGAGGGATTACGAACATTTGCTATCTTATGGAGCATAAAGAGTGAAAGGGAACAACATTTTACAAGGTATCACCAACAAGAAAATAGCACAAGATATTAGCTTTTAGGAAGTTTCGAACTCCCTTTCGGGTGTAAGGACCTTCCTCATTCTCTGGAGATGAATGCTCTCTTTTATATTTATTTGATAAGTGGTTGGCCTCTCCTCCCCCCTTTTCCTTGATGCTCTTATATCTTCCCTTTATAGCTCTCTTTCCTGGTTCTTCCCCAAGAGTCTTCCTATATGTCTCCCGGGTTATTGCCCTCCGGGTAAGGACCTTCCGCCAGTTCTTTGATTGATGTGTAGCTGTTTTTCTTTTCATCTGCTAGACACCATGCCTTCTCATTGATTAGCCATGGTCTTCATTTAATGCTTCATCAGGTTATAATTACGCTCATTTAATGCAAGCATGCTTTATTTATGGCGGTAACCCTATGTACCGTCATCAGCACTGGTAAGCAAATAAATCTATCTTTGGCGTTGGGGAAACAAAAGAAAGAAGAAGGCAAGTGATTAGAAAACCGAGAAACATAAATCAAAAGGAAAGAGTGGGACGTGTATATGCACATGTAAGTAAGAGAAGAGGTAATATTAGACAAAAAAAAAGGTCGTTGAAAGGGATGGATCACGCGATATATAGGCCATGGGATACGAACCCATGACCTATTTCACGAAATATGTAGCTCTCACCGTTGAACCAAATGACCACTTTGATAAATGAGCGAAGTGGAAAATCAAATATATATGTATAAATCGAAACTCCCGAAAGCATCTACTACATCTCATAATTCCTAGCGCCTCATTTAGTAAAATAAAAATTTAGAAGACGCGGGCCTCGAACACGCGACCTACCGAAGGGAGAAGACACTTTTACCACTCAACCAAAGCTACATCTATTTTAATATGCAGAAAACAAATATATATATAGATCTAAAATTGATTTTAGAAATGTATATATATATGTGTGTGTATATATATACTATTCTATGAAACCAAGATTTTTATAACTGATTGATTTCTCTTGCTTATTTTTCTACGAACCCAAGTTATACCTAATAAATAAATAACGGATTATTGTATTTTATTTATATATTATTATATTACACTAATATTTTCTTTGTGAAAATTTTATTTATTTAGTATTTGTTTTCTTGGTTATTTTAATTTTTTATGGTAATAATTAACCATTTAATATTTTTTTTTGATATGATCTCGTAACCACACAGATTCATAACCTAGTGATACTAATAATAATATTTTGTTTATTAAAAAACATACTCTTAATCAAAGAAGTTAAAAGTGCATTTTGTTTTGAAGTAATGCACTTTTCTAAAAAACACAAAATATTTTAAAATTGTTTTTTATTATAAAAACAAATTTTTTTAAGAAAAATAGTTTTCCTAAACAAGATTTAAAAAAATAAAAATTATTTAAATTCAGTGTCTTAATATTTTTTTTATAAAAAAATGTTTAAAAAAGATAAACCTTAAAAAGCAAAACTTAAAAAAGGATAACATTATTTTATTATCAAAAGTATTTTCTGGTACCCAATTTTAATAATTTTTAATCGTGAAATAACTATCTAGTATATTTTATTGAATATGTGTAATACATATGCTAATAACATAAGATTATAAATTAAAACAAATATGTAACATTTTTAGGGCATTTTTTGGAATATTAATAAGAAATTTTTTTCCCCTTAAGATATAAAAACAAAACAAACAAACAAACAAACAAACCCAGTATATTCTCACTGTGTGGGGTCTGGGGAGGGTGAGATGAAAACAAACCTTACCTCTACCACGGATGAGGTAGAGAGGCTGCTTCGGAGGAGACCCCCGGCTCTAAAAAACGCTGTCTTTTTTTTTTTTTTTTTTGGACATGAAGTCATAGCAAAACAGATAAGGACCGCATAATTATGAGATTATTATTCACAAACACGTCAATAAAGACAAATTTATGTTTTAATTGTAAAACATATCCTTAAAAGCAACGGTCATTAAACAATTTACAACAAAACTTCTCTTTTTCTTGGATTACGTTTTTAATCATGCAATATTGATACACGTGTAAAGCAAATCCAGATTCGAATAAATAGATTTTTCTGATTATTATATTCGTGTATTTTTTATATAAAAGTATAGTAGAATATTGTATAGCTCATATATTACATTGAATAAATAATATATAATACTATATAGTTATTAATAAAAAGAATCATGTATCTAAAAAGTTTCTGTGTTACATTGCTCAAATAAACCCTTGTTTTATATAAATTGAATAATATACAATGCAACTTGTTATTATTACATGCAATTGCCAAAAAATGTCCTTAAAAAATAAACTTGAAGTGACAATTATATATTATATGAAGTTGATTTTATTAATTTTTTTCAACTGGGCATTCACTTTTATATGTCATATCAATTCAGTTAAAAATATACTTATTTTTATAGCATAGTTAAATTAACTTAAATTGTTAGATGTAAGTATGTATGTATTAAGACATATAAAAATATAAGATTAGAAATGGTGGGCAAATTATAATGAGTTGCAAATGGTTGAATGGGAAAAAATCTGTCTTCATGGTTGAAAAATATTTTGTTTAATTATTGTTTTATTACATCTCCAAAACTTTATAAATAAGTTATATCTTTATTAATAATAAAAAAAATTAAAATTATAATTACTTTAATTTGAATATGGTTCTTTATATATTTTTTAAGTGACTTTCTTTGATAAAAAATAAGGTACATTTTTTACTATAATACTGATCATACATCTGATCTAGTTATTAACTGTAAGTTTAAATTATTTAAAATGGTGTGTCTGAACTAATTACAAAAACATGTTCAAACAATTTACGAGGATACTTAAAAAGCATTACAACAATACATAAAACTATGGCTAGAAGATATGTATAAACTATTATAACGATACGTAAAAAGCAATTATAATTATTTAGATGTCCTTTGGGATGTTTTAGTGGTAAAACTTATTTTTAATTTTATCTTAAAAATTGAGAGTTATAAATCATGTATGTCACACCCCCAAATTCCCACTCGTGGTGTATATCCACGTGGATGTGACGTGTCCAGAATCACAGCTCAAGGTCATATAGAACGACTCTATATGCGTTTACAAATCCAAGTTTGACATATACACATAACAAAATAGTTTGCAGCGGAAAAGTATCTCATAGCAGCGGAAATATATATGTTTGAATACATGCAGCGGAAATCAAATTGTCAAATACAACATTGTTTAGTTCATAACATAAATAAGAATGTTTCCAAATGATAAGACAGAAATGCATGCGGATCCTAATGCTCGACCCTTAAAGTGTGCATTCCTGTTATCCATAGCTCGCTAGTTACCTGAGAATACAAGTTTGAAAAAGTGTCAACACAATGGTTGGTGAGTTCACAGGTTTTGATATACATATATAGTAAGAAAGTGTGTCATACTGTTTATCATATGTTAGTACCGAGCCCTTGGCCCAAAGTGTCAGTGCATCACTACCGAACTAGACTTGTTAGTCTTTGCCTCTGCCATGTCTCGTAATAACATGGCAAGATAGGTCAAGTTTTCACGTGTTATGACATCCAGTCAATATTTCGCCACGCGGGGTTAGTCACACCCCAAACGGATCCATTCAAACTCGCCTCGTTGTTTGTACATTAACGGTAAGACTTTGTGAGGACTTCTTACGATTACAACACTTAATGTTTGTCTAATAAACCAGCATACACCAAAATGTTTGTACAGTAATAGATGTTTGACTCGATGCAACAAGTATTCTCCCCCTATTTAAAAGCGTTTGAAAAAGAGTAAAGAGGGGCCGTAAACTCACCTTAGTGATATGATTGTACGTAAGCGTAAGCTCCTGAGTTGTCGTGTAGCACGTCGGTCACCGGCAACCTATATCGTATACCGTACGTGAGTTCGTGTAAGGGACCGTGCTAGTGTTGGTGTTAGTGCTCGTGTTTGTGCCCAACAACCCTTGGTTGTTCATGTTTGTCCATGGCGGTCCACAATGTCCGTGTTTGTTCGTGTTGGTCCATATTGACCGTGTTTGACCATGTTTGACCGTGTTTGACCGTGTTTGACCAAAGTTGACCGTGTCAAATCAACGACCCGTTGGTGAACCGTGCGACGGTTTGTGAATCGTGTAGCAATCGTGTAAGTGTTTGTCGTGTGCAAAACGCGTAGGTCGCGTCTATGGACAACTTACTATTTATAGTAAGTTTCCATCTTTAGAAAGTTCACAAAGCATATCGGTTTTATAGTTCTAGCATGCTCGTTAGTCCTATGTGATCATGTTAACACATAACACATCATCATACAAAGTCACATAAGTCGTTTATAACAAGTTAGCACATAAAAGTTTCCTAAAATGGAAAGTTTCCATTTTTGGCATACGTGACATCGGAAACCATCTATCTTAGCATCTAAACATCATATCAAAGCATATTAAGTCATTTAGCATGCTCAAATCATTCAACATGTTGATAAATCGGTTTTTGT
Organism: Mikania micrantha; assembly: GCA_009363875.1. NCBI lineage: Eukaryota > Viridiplantae > Streptophyta > Magnoliopsida > Asterales > Asteraceae > Mikania > Mikania micrantha. The sequence continues at coordinate 118,770,033 of CM018680.1, forward strand.
AACAATAAAGTTACTAAATATAGTAACTTTCTAGTTTTTCATGAAAACAACCATTCTAACATTTTTAATCCAATTTTCATATCATCAAACATCATAATAGTCAATCTAGCATCATTCTAAACATACCAATATAGCCAAATCGTCTCCTATCATTATTTCGACCCGAAAAGTTACTAAATATAGTAACTTTGTCAAAAATGACCAAAAACATTATCAATATCACATTTGAACATCATAATCATTCTAATAACATTTAAATAGCAATCCTTAAGCATGCATACTACCAAATATCATTCATACCGCCATTTCTTGCCTAAAAAGTTTCTATTAATAGAAAGTTTGTCAAAAATCAACATTTTAACCATTCCAACCAAATCTAACCATGTGTAATCCTTCTAATATCCTTATGAAGCATTTCTACATACTGAAAATCATCCTAACCATCATGGATCATACATGCATGCATTCAAAATGCCATAAATCTTCATTTCACGCATAGCCACATATGTATAACAACTTAGATCATTACAAATCACCATTACAACATCATAGATCATTAATAATCATGTTAAAATCATCAAACCCAGAAGCTAATCTCGTGCATGTGGACCATGAGTGCTTGCATGTGGGTTTTACCCATGCATGTGTGTGTATCGATGTGTAAAAGAGTGTTCTAGCCATAGAAACTACCTTAGGAAGCTCTAGAAGTTCGAGATGGACTCTTGACAGCTCTTGAGTGCTCCTGGAACAACGAGCGATGCAGGTTTGAGGAGATGGTGGTGGTGACGAGCTCCAAATGTGGTTCTTCAAGCTCCTAATCTTCAACTTCCAAGCTTGGAGCTTCAACTTGGCCTTCAATGGCTTCCTTGTGGTCAAATCAGGGATTTTCAGAGAGAAGGGGTCGAGGGATAGCGTGCCTGGCCGAAGGAAATGATGGTGAGTGATAGAGTAGCCATAATCTTCTTGGTTTTATAAGATTTTGTCGACTGGGCGGCTTCGCGTACCGCGATGGGGCGTTTAAATTGTCTCCGCGTACCGCGGAGGATTTCGGGAGTCAATCCCCGCGATGTATGTCGCGTATCGCGGATGGAATTGCTTGTTGGGCCACCGCGTACCGTGGTGGGCTCTCAGAGAGCCCAATAAGCCCTTTTTAATGAGTTTGATCCGTTCGTCGCCGTTTTCACGCTTCCGAACTATCGTTTGGCCTTGTTTGAACTTCCTAGCTCAATGTGTGAGTGTTTTGTGAGGTTTCGAGTGTTGTGCTACACAATGAGCTTGACGTTCACCAACGTTCGTGTGTTTTGACACGTGTGTGTTGTTTGTCGATAATTCCACGAATTATCCAGTCATGTGTCAGTGTTCGTACTGTCGTGCCACGTGTCACACTAATTTATTCTAATTCTAGTGCCACGTGTACATAAAACATTTAAATAAACATTTAAATAAATAAGATGCTGACCTGGAAAATTACAGGGTGTCACAATGTAAAGTAGAAGTATAATGGTTTAGTAGTATTCTATTACCAGTCGTATGGTACAAAAAAATTATATAACCGCATCTAAAATACATGTTTTATATACACATGAAAAAACATTTTTTATGTGAAACATATATGCCTATATATATATATACTAGGTTAATGTCAGGTGTGTTACACAGATTGTATAAAAAAAATATTATATTGTTACACAGATTGTATAAAAAAATATTATATAGTAATTAATAAAAATTTAGTATTTAAAAAACGATTCTTGAGATAAAATATGATTAAATTTAATTTATTTTTTAACATTTCATTTTTAAAATTGTATTAAAAACTATTTTTTATATACAAATCTTATTGTTTAAACTTCTGCGTTTTGTTTTTATATAATTTTTATTTTCAAAATCTATTTTTAATATAAAGAGTAAATTATCATTTTTGTCCCTATGGTTTGACAATTTTTGCTATTTTAGTTCAATAGTTTAAATTTTGCAATTTTGGTCATTATGGTTTCATTTTGTTGCCGTTTTGGTCATTACGGTTTCTATTTTATTGCTATTTTAGTTCAATTAAATTTAAATTTTTGAACTCAAATGACAAAAATTAGCAAACCACAGGGACGTAAATGACAATAAAATGAAACCATAATGACCAAAATGACAAAATTTAAACTATTAGACAAAAATGACAAAAATTGCCAAACTATGGGGACTAAAATGACACTTTACTCTAATATAAATATTTGATTTATAATTTATTAAAAAATTATTATTAATATAAAAATGTATAATTAAAATCATTAGTTAATGTATTTAATTTAATTATTTAATATGAAAGAGAATATGTAATATATAATCAATTGATATGAGAAAGGCCAATGTGGGACTAGCCCACTTGGTAGAGGCTTGCCTCTTAAAAAGGAAGGTTATGGGTTCAATGACATGCAAAAGTGTAATATTGGTGTAATTTAGGTGGAGTGAAATGTTAGTCGTTCAAAAAAAAAAATTGATATGAGAAAGAAGTAGATAACATTGTTAAAATGTGACATATGTCAAAAATAGTTTAAGAATTTGACAAGTGTCATTAAGTGGTTTTAAAATTTGACAAGTGTTATTTGAGTTGCTTGTTTATTATAGGTAGAAGATTTTTATATATGAAAAAATATATCATTCATCTAAAATATATCTTTCACATGCATATGTATGAAAAATCCAAATTTTACATAAATGGAGTATATAAGTTGTTAGTTAAATTTCGTTTTGTTGGAAACTTAATTAGAAACAATTTTTTTTATTCATCAAATTAAAAAATAAATAAAAAGGAAAAAGCTTTTTGGGGTTGGGAGAAAAAAAGAGAGTTTGGAAGGGCATGTGTGTCTTGAAGGCAAGGAAGCATGCCAATGGGCTGCTTTTCTAAGCAATAGCATCGTATGCCTTTCGATTTCATCAATTACTCGAAAGTAGACGTTTTTTGTTTAGAATTTTAGATATTCACCCCACCTATACCACGACTTGGATTATTTCTTATTAATCAAATTAGAAATATACATTATTATATATAATTTTAAAATGTATAAACATAGATGATGTTTGATAGATCTGAATCATTAAGTGCTGAATGTTTAAGATGTCTGAATGATTTAAAGGGTCTAAACCATTAAGTGCTGAACTGAATAATTAAGTGCTGAATAATATGTATTTTCCATTCAGCATGGTATTGGTGCTGAATGGTTAAGTGCTAAACTGAATTATTAACATGTAATTTAATTTAAACCAAACGTGTTGAATGTTAAGTGCTGAATGGTTCTATTAAGAAGTAAACAAACAACCACTTAACTCTTTTGCATTTTAATAAACAAGTAAGATCGTTAACAGGTAAGGTAAAGTTATTGTTAGACTATGTGTTATCCATCACTTCCCCTCACTCCAGGTAGGCGCCACATAATCAACCAACATCATCACCCCTTTATCACTCCAAATCATCTTTTCCTATGTTATCCATCACTCCCCCATCACTGCACGCCATCACCACCTTTATTCAATATTTTATTATTTGAATTTTATTTTTTCAATTATAAATTAAATTAAAAAAACACATAATATTATTAAAAATATTAACATTACAAACTAAAATAAAAAAAATACATGATAACAAAAATTAAACTACATAAAAAAATACAATAAAAAAAATTAATCCATATGGTATCATTTCAAAATCCGCTACTTCGTCTTCTCGGCCATTTTACGAGCGCGACCGGTTAAGTGATTGGTTGGAGTCCACAAAAATTTCATATCCTTGTTGTATTGTTTTTGTTCCAGTAAGTCGACAAATTTTTGTAACGACGAGGAGATGTTCTTTAACGTGTTTTTGTAATCGGTTGAAGACAATGTTTATGGTCGTTTACCCTTGTTGTCTTGACAGGGCGGACATTGAGGAGAGGGTGGTGGGGGCATCTCCGTTTCCACTTCCTCTTCCGACTCGTTTAAATTAACGAAACATCGTCCGGTTGAGTCGGATTGAGTGTTCGTGTACTTTCCGGACGATGACGTATTTGTCCATTTCGAAGTTTGTAACTTCGGGACGGGATGTCATTTGGTTGATTTTCTCATAACTTGTCACGCTGCGATATGAGAAAATGACCCGTTTTCTCGAGCATAGGTCATCAACGCCTCGTTCAAGACCGATTCGTCGTTCTCACCACTTTTACGGTTGTTGTGGTGTTGAACCCATACGCCGTTAAATTTTGCGGCTTTACGTTGTAAGTCACGCCATTTTCTGGAATGCCATTCGTCCGATAGGAGTCACGACCCATTGCCGAAAAAACTGAACTCTAACGCGTCTCCAAAATTCCGAGCTCGTTTGGTTGTTACCAACCGTCGGATCTTCGGAAACATCAATGTAGACACGAGCTAGTGCCACCTCCTCATATTCCAACCATCGAGTGATGCTCGGTTTGGTTGTTTTTTTGGCACTTCCTTTCGTCGGTGCCTACGACGCGGTGAAGCCGGTTGGGCGTCGGGTTGTGTTTCTGGAACAACGTCAACATCGGGATCGAGTTGATTATCAGAAACATTGTCAAAGGCGGATGATTTGGTTTGGTTGAATAAAGGTTGTTGTGGAAACCAATTTGAGAAGGTTAGAAACTGGTTCGGGTTGTTTGGATTATTTGGATCGACTTGAGGTCTTGGATCGACTTGAGGTCGGTTACAATTCAAAAACGGGTTAAAGTATGGGTTGTTTGAGTTGTTTGGATCCATGGTAGTGTTGAAGTTTTTGAAGATTTGAAGAGTTTTTGAGAATTTGAAAGATTTTTGGAAAATTTTTGAAGAATTTTGAGTGTATTGAATAATTTTATATAGGGTATAATTTTTTTTATGGTTTTAACGGCAATATTACCATTAATTTTTTTTTTCTCCTCCCCAAGGCCATCACCTCGTGAGGAGGCTAACGCCTCTGCCACTCATGCCACTCTCACGCCCCTATGTAATGGGGTGAGGCGCGACCAGGGATAACTCAGAGGCATCACGCCTGGGTCACGGTGAATAACGCACGACGTTTTAGTTTTTCTTTGTGAAAAGTGTACCATAAAGTCTTACATATTACAAATGCTTGATCTAAAAATCCAAAATGAATCTCCTTTTTTGCATTGATATGGAATAATGGAAACCAATTATTTATTTTTACGTAGATATATCATATATTTGGGCTTCTCTGATGTTTATGATGGAGTGTGTGTATAAATTTAAAATTTGTATGCATGAACACACACACACATAGACGTGTGTGTATGTATCTATATTCTATGAAAGTGATAAAGAGGTGCATATTGTTCCAGCCTGTAAGTTTTATCACTGGGGTCGACAGTGTGGTGGCACTTGGCAGTAGGATGGTCCAGAAGTATTCTGACACCACCACTCACATTTTAAATTGTGAAATTTGTTTAAATGCTACAAATAATGGAGGGTGAAAGTGAAACCTTTTTTGGGTTTTATAGAACAGAATAAATTCTGATTTTCTGTAGTAGATATGATTCTTACGAGCCTAATGTTAAACTAGTTTGAAGCCTTCAAGTTAAATTCATGAACACATATTTTGTATAAGTTGGCCTATTTATAGGACGCGCATATAATGCATATAGGTGTCATCGCTTTAGAGTCAAAGGTAAAGTTGCACTAATTTGATGTTATCTTATTGGTTTGATATAATTGTCTTATAGTAATATCTAGTGTCTTCTCTCATTCGTTAATATTTTTTATGTAAAATATGTTTTTTATTAAATATAAAGTTATGCTTTATAGAATTGATTTGTATATAACTTTGAGTTAACGGGTGACATTGTTTGATTTCCCGTGTCGTACAATATATTTTTTTCTCTTTTTTCCTACATATATATATATTGAGGAAGGTTCCCCTAAAAAGTCTATTTTGCCTAAGAAGGCTAAGAAGGATTTTAAAAACGCGAAAACCGACTCAAAGAAACATCGATTGAACTCATTTTTGCATCATTGGAACCGGCTTGTCGAACCCTAAAACCCAAACCCTAAATCATAAACAATAAACCATAATACTAAAACCAAAACTTTAAAAACAAATCTTTAACATAAAGATATAACTTAAAAGCTAAAAACCAAGCCCCAAAACCTAAAATCTAAATCTAGATGTTAAAACGAAAACTTAAAATCTAATATTGTAGGGTTCGATGAGACGGTTCCAATGCCATCGAAATGAGTTCAATCGGAGTTCGTTTGGGTCGGTTTTAAAGTTTTTAAAAATCCTTCTTAGCCTTCTTAGGCAAAAAAAACTTTTTATCTGATCCTTACCCTATATATATATATATATTTATATATATCTATACTATATAATAAATAAAAGTTTTAATATGCCACTTGTCAACATTCTAGACCACTTAAAGATTTTTTTTCCCTCCTCTCTCTCATAATAAATATTTTTATGCCATGTTTTTATTAAATTTTGATTTTTTATCTTCTCTCTTATTAAATACTAGGTTAATAACCCGTGTATTAATAATTTTATTTTACTTAATAAATAATATGATTAAATTATGAATCAATTCTTTAAATTTTAATGAAACATCTTTGAAAAATATGTATTATTTTATTTTAAAAAAATAATTATAAAATTCATGTATTTAACATGTGTAAAAGCTTAATACATCTATGTTTAATGTGATATATATATGTGTGTGTGTGTTTTAAGCAAAAATTTTTTATAAATTTTTATCTTTAAAGTTTTTCTTTATAAAAATAGGTATAACTAATATTTTAGTATTAATATAATCATGTAAATTTAAAAAAATATAATAAAATTATTTTAATTATGTAAATTCATGAATACATAACTATAAAATCATATTATTTTTTATTCGCAAACCCGTGTATTATACGGGTGTATAACCTAGTATATATATATAGGGAGATATTCCATTAAGAACCACTTTTATGTTAGGAACTTAAGAACTGCATAATATACTTGTATATTATGCTTTAAGTTTTGTACATAGAGTGTTTATTTAAAAGGGTAAAATAGTAACTTCTCCTACTTTAAAGGAAAATTACTTTTATACCCCTATAAAATGTGGTTCAAAATTAGTTTCTTTGGTTCTTTCATATTTAGTGGTTCTCAATAGAATAAGTCCCTAAGGAGGTATTCCATTAAGAACCACTTTTATGTTAGGAACTTAAGAACTGCATAATATACTTGTACATTATGCTTTAAGTTTTATACATAGAGTGATTATTTAAAAGGGTAAAATAGTAACTTCTCCTACTTTAAAGGAAAATTACTTTTATACCCCTATAAAATGTGGTTCAAAATTAGTCATTTGGTTCTTTTATATTTAGTGGTTTTCAATAGAATAAGTTCCTATATATATATATATTTGTTTTTGTTTAAAAGTTTTATTGCATATGACACATGATAATGTTTTTTATATATGGTTCAAATCACGAAAACTTATTAATCGTGATTTTCAATATTTTCTTTTGATTATACAGTTACGTTTTAACCGTAATGCTTCCCTACAAGACGTAGGTAATTTTATTCGTTAAATCTTAAAAATAATATTGTTTCTTTTCCTTTTACTACTTTTTTTCAGTTTCCTCGCACTCTTTGGAGTCCAATCACTGTCAAAGCAGTCGTTGTACAATCTGAGCAGTTGGGCTAATATACACCCGTGATGGGTTGTAACCATATAGGGTTGATTCTTAATCTCACCCGATTTTACCGATCTTCTATCGTCGTTATTTTGAGTGGGTGTTTAGGTCGAGTTTTCCTCGGAATTGGTGGCTGGTGGACTAGGTGTTCCATCCATCTAAACTAGTGTCCAGCTTAGGTATCATTTAGCAATTGAAAGCCGCGTACTGAGTACCCCGACAGTTAATTACTTGCGGTTATGAAAAAAACCATATACTCCTTGATCAAACTCATTAGATCAAACGGACAGGATTTAAAATCTCCGTTTAGCTTTTAACATTGACTTGCCAGCTCAGCAAGTCTATACGAAGGACCACCGCACCATCATCTTCAACATATACATCCACCATGAGTTGCAGAGAGAGAAAAAGTTTGTTGGTATATGTGTTTGTGTGAGAGAGAGTGAGATTTTAAAAAGAAAATTCCAAAAGAATCCAATAGATAGCTCGTGCTGAGACCACACTCCGAGGAGAGAGCCATCAAACAATATTTCGATCTTTATAGTTGGAGAAAACGTTGTAAAGAGAGAAAGAAAAAACATGGGTGTTTCATCGTTTCTCTTGTTGCTCCCTCTGTTGCTTTTCACCACCTTCTACACACCAACTGTTTGTGGAAATGCGGAGTTCAGAGCTCTAATGGACATCAAAGCCGGTCTAGATCCAGACAACACATATCTGGGCTCATGGACTGTTGTCGGCAACCATTGTGACGGTTCCTTCGAGGGTGTCGTATGCAATGACAAGGGTCAAGTAGCTAACATTTCCTTACAGGGTAAAGGTCTCTCCGGTAAGCTCTCGCCGGCGATTTCCAGGCTCCAGCAGTTGACCGGTCTGTACCTGCATTATAACTCGTTATCTGGAACGATTCCCAAGGAAATTTCAAACTTGACTCAGCTCAGTGATTTGTATCTCAACGTGAACAATCTCTCTGGAAGCATTCCTGTTGAGCTTGGAAACATGGAGGGCTTACAAGGCAAGTAAATCTTTACTGAATCTTGCAATTGAATCAGTTTATTGTTTGCATGCCGGTTACTTCATTTTTGGAGTATCTTTTACTTTTCCTGCCAATCAATTTGTTTGTTTTTTTTTTTTGTTAATTTTGTATGCATTGTATGTAACTTTTTTAAGTCAAATTAGTAAATTGTTATGCAGTATTGCAGCTCTGCTACAACCAATTAAGTGGAAGCATACCAACTCAACTTGGGTCCATGAAGAAGCTGAGTGTTCTATCTCTGCAATCTAATCACCTCAGTGGTGCGTTACCTGCAAGTTTGGGTGATTTAGGGGTGTTAAAAAGGCTAGATTTAAGTTTTAATCGCCTTTTTGGTTCGATCCCCACAAGATTGGCTGATGCCCCTATGCTTCGAGTTTTAGATGTGCGAAACAATACTCTTTCCGGCAGTGTGCCTATAGGTATATTTATTATGTTCCAAACACAAAGATCACATCTTTGATGTCAAACACCATCATTTTTAACATGAAATCAGTCTAAAGGAATGTTTTGATGTGCATTTAGACTGTTTATTCCATAAATTTAAGATAATCTGATTATTCTGGGGCAATATAGTCATTCAGACTTCACTGTGAAAAAGCATACAGAACGTAACTAAAGTTTGTGTTTACTAGAAATAAAACTGGTAATCGCCTTACAAGACTGTAGCAGATATTGGTGCTAAACTTCCTGGTTTGGGTTTCTTGAAAAATTAATAACATCAAGATTCAACGTTTTTTTTTCCAGTCATACCTAATTATTATGTTTTTCATTTTCTAATAAAAGGTTTGAAGAGATTAGCTGAAGGATTTCAGTATGGAAACAATTTAGGATTATGTGGAGTTGAATTTGCAACCTTGAGAGCTTGCAGTCCTTTAGATAAGCTGAATCCAGATGGCATACCATCAAAGAATCTTCCAGAAACAGCAGATTTAAAGCTTAACTGTAGTGACACAAATTGCTCAAATTCATCAAAAACTCCACAGGCTTCCATTATTGTTGGAGTAATTGTAGTAATAGTTGGATTATCAGTTATAGCTTTCTTAGCAGTTTCCCATTATCTAAATAGAGTTCGAAAACCTGGAAACAGGTTTGACTCATATAACGAGTCCATTGACCGATTAAAATCAAAGGAAGTATGTAGGAAAAATGGTTCGCCTCTAATTAACCTTGAATATCCTAACGGGTGGGACCCATTAGCCGAGGGTCGTCGATTTGGCGGGGTTTCTCAAGAAATAATGAGGAGCTTTAGGTTTAATTTGGAAGAGATAGAGTCAGCTACACAATACTTTGCTCCTGGAAATTTGTTAGGAAAAAGTGTTTTTTCAGCTATTCATAAAGGTATGTTGAGAGACGGAACAGTTGTAGCTATAAAAAGTATTATAAAGAGTAGCTGCAAGTCTGAAGAATCTGAGTTTTTAAAGGGTTTGAATATTTTAACATCTTTAAGACATGAGAATTTAGTTAGATTAAGAGGTTTTTGCTGTTCAAAAGGACGCGGCGAGTGCTTTCTTATTTATGATTTTGTTCCTAATGGAAGCCTGTTACGGTATCTTGACATGAAGGATGGTGATCGTGTTCTTGATTGGTCTACACGGGCATCCATCATCAATGGAATTGCTAAAGGTAAGATCATTTTTCCTAAAGAACATTGATATATTTTTGTAGATTATATGTCAAATATCAGCTTCATTTCTATAAAACACATATTTGACCTCAAGTTTCAAACCGGACCTCTTTTTCATCAATTTATAGGAAAAATAGGCAGGTGATACTAGTTGGATAAATGATTTGAACCGGTTTTGGTGGATTGATGTGTCAATGTTTTTGTCTTTATTTAAAAGATGATTACAAGATTATAATGTTAAAATTATAATTTAATAACATGAATAAATAGTTGTGATTTGTAAAACCATCTATAATGCGCGGCTAACGACCTATTTAGTTTACCTATTTGACCCATTTTAAAATGGGTCTGTCCAGTCACGGGTAATTTGTCAACACGGGTTTGGTTCTGATTGACATGCAAACTCTTTTGTCCATATGATAGAGATTAGAATTATATTAATATGTTAGTCATAGTTAGTAGTAGTGGGTTCTAGATAAGGGTAGTTTAGTAATAGTCATTTCTAGTTATGGGATTAATATGCTATAAATAGAGGGAAGGGTTATGAGTGGAGGGTGTGAAGAGAATTGTTGAGAAATGAGTATTGGCTGAGAAATTAGTATTGGCTCCTGCTTGTGTGCAGTGAGAAGGGCTGAGCCCTGGAACCTATCTTCTTCATTTGTAATCGTTGCTCATATAAATCTATACCCTAATTTTGTTATAGTTCTGTGTAATTCTTGTTTCTATTTTATTATAGCTATATTGTGGAATCGTTCTTCATCATTGGTCCGACCTCCGTCTTCCTCTCCTCCGCCAATTTCACAATTGATCGTCGTTCATCTCCACATTTTTTTTTCTTTGCTTTTTCAATTCCGTTCGTTTTCGCTTCCAATTTTCCCTCCGATTGTCGTTTTTCGCTTTCAATTTCATTTCCGATCGTCGATTTCCCCTTCAATTTCGTACTTCGATTTTTCACATGGAAACTCGTAATCAAAATTCTATGTTGGACGTGCACGAACAACAAATTAAGCAATTGCAAGCAGATGTTTCTGAAATCAAGCAAATGATGTCCATGGGTCGCAAGGAATCCACAGAATTCCGCAATAGGGTGTTGGCTTGGATGAAGCAGCAAGAGATAAAATCAATTGATTCTTCTGGATCAGGTACAGGTACGACTCTTCAATCTGATAGATCATCTTCCCCATTTTCTGATTGCGATCCTTATGAGCAATCGGATTCGATTCCAGATTATAGCGCCGATTTAGTCGTCGGTCAGGATGTCAAGGGTGTAGCCTGTAATGTCTCTTTTTCTCGTTTTTGTTATTCAAATGGACATGGGCCTGTATACAATGATGGGCTGTTGGGTGTTGGCCAATCTCAGCCCAACACATTTGTTAATTACTGTCCATCAGAGAAGGGTTATAAGTCACGTGGGGAAGGATTTCAGACAAATAGGTATTTGAAAGCAGGGATGTCTTTGTTGCCTAAGCATGGGCATGCCAATTCTAGTGATAGAGGGGCTAATTCCTTATCTCAAACCGAATGGGAGGACCGACGTATGAAGGGGCTATTTTTTTGGTGGGGTCAACAATTCGAACCGACACTAAAATGTTCTCCGGGAAGGCTGCATATTCTATTGTTGGGGACTGACGAATCCGATTATGAGGAGGGTAAACATTTGTTATTGGAAGTTGATAATTCTCCTAACCAGGTCACTATTGATGCTTGTTCATTAGTAATTGATGTTTTGGCTTTTGAGACTGGAACATTGGATGTGATATTGGGTATCACTTGGTTACAATCATTGGGGGAGGTTGTCCATGATAGGCAACCCTCAGGGATGAAATTCACCCATGAAGGGCAGTTGGTTATGTTGCACGGTCTCTCAAAGACTCATACAGCCAAGGTTGCTCTTAACCTATGGTTATTCGGTGAGGAAGCCGCTTCCCAGCTGGGACAGGTTTTGCATAGTAATCAAGGAGTTCAACATCTGCTGCATTTGGGATGGAAAGGGCGTAGGAAGAAAGGAAATTGTTTGCGTTGGGGTAATCGTTATGGGCCAGCTCACAAATGTCCACAATGATTAACTCCCAAGTCTTGAGGTCAAGACTTTAAATAAGGGGGGAGTAGTGATAGAGATTAGAATTATATTAATATGTTAGTCAAGTTAGTAGTAGTGGGTTCTAGATAAGGGTAGTTTAGTAATAGTCATTTCTAGTTATGGGATTGGTATGCTATAAATAAAGGGAAGGGTTATGAGTGGAGGGTGTGAGAAGAATTGTTGAGAAATGAGTATTGGCTGAGAAATTAGTATTGGCTCCTGCTTGTGTGCAGTGAGAAGGGCTGAGCCCTGGAACCTATCTTCTTCATTTGTAATCGTTGCTCATATAATTCTATACCCTAATTTTGTTATAGTTCTGTGTAATTCTTGTTTCTATTTTATTATAGCTATATTGTGGAATCGTTCTTCATCACCATATAATTTAAACTGTACAGATGATTAATGTACTTGATATTAACTGTTTTTAACTGCTAATCTGACTTGTTCTGGTTATAACCTGGGCAGGTATAGAGTATTTACATGGGAGCAAACTAAACAAACCAGCCCTGGTTCATCAAAACATATCGGTTAAAAATGTGCTACTAGATAAGCGGTTCAAACCATTACTCTCTGATTCGGGCCTTCATCAGCTTCTTACCAAAGACACTGTTTTCTCATCACTCAAAGCCAGTGCTGCCATGGGCTATCTAGCTCCCGAGTATGCCACCACAGGCCGGTTCACCCAAAAAAGTGATATTTATGCATTTGGGGTTCTCATTTTTCAGATAATTTCTGGTAAAAGGAAATTTGCTAGTGCTGCCCGGTTTGCTGCTGAATCTTGCACTTTCATTGACTTTATTGACCCGAATCTCCATGGAAGTTTCTGTGAGCAAGAAGCTGCAAAATTTGCAAAGATTGCATTGATGTGTACCCATGAAACTCCTGATCAGAGGCCATCTATCGAAGAAGTTGTACAAGAACTCTGTAATCCATTATGCTAACTGTTTTTTTAGTTTTTTAACCGCTTTGTTGATTCTTGGTTAATGGTTTTAGAAAGTAACTGTAGGGAAATATATGTGCTATCCTAACTTGTCATTTTTATTGGAACTGTTAGAACTTTTGCTGTTCAAGCTTCATGAATTTTTATTTTCTAAAGTTAATATTCATGAAACCTGAAATCTATTTTTGAATCTTATATCACAGCCCCTACCCCATATTTGATATCAATAAGAATACTATGTTTCGGCATGTTATCTAGTTAACCGTACATGTTGACTCAACTATTTGTATATTCAAGAACGATTTTTGGGTTCACAGGAGCATTCCAAAATTGTTTACGTCTCACTATGGTTGTAACTTGTAAGTGAGCCCACCCGCTTGCGAGTTACTTGAGTCTCATGCGTTAAGGCTTGTATCGAACGGAGCTTACACGAGCTTGTGAAGTTGTGATAAAAAGTTGATTTAGTGGCCACGGCAGTTAAAAAAAAAAAACAAAAACCAACCGTATTTGTAATTGATAAAACAAATTGAATTCTGAATTTGGTTTTCGATTTAGTTCCCAACTATATCCAAAATCCGAATTTGGTTTTCGGTTCCGTATTTTTTTTGAATTCGGTTTGTTCGGTTAACCGAAAGATCCGAATTCAGATTTAGATTTATTATCTTGTTAATAATATATAAAGTTGAATTTGATTTTTTCGGATTTGTTTATTTTGGTTTTAACCGGCTTATTTGCTTTCTAATTGGTTTATTCGATTGAATTCGGTTTACTCGTTTTTTAACCGGTTTATTCAGTTTGTTTGGTTTTAACCAAAACCGAATCGAACCACTTGAATTCGTTTCGATTTTCGGATAGGTAAAAAAAATTGAAAACTGCTTAAATTGAATAAACCATTAACCAAATCGATAAACACCATAGTTTAGAGGGCATGAAAATAATCTATATTAATAAAAGAAAATGATTTTGATGATGTGTCATCACCACATTAAAAATACTCCTAAATTTGACACTTGTCAATCAAAGAATTCATTTGACCCTTTTATTGTTATTAATAATAAATCAAAAATGATGTTTAAAAAAAACTTACCGGATTAGTTAATTTAAGCCATTTCAGTTAATATTTTACCTTACAATTAACATTGATTTGAATTCCTAAATTAGTAAATTTACAGGTAAATGTTAATATTTAAACATAAATTTATTACTCTCTTTTAAATTCGTCAAATACTATTTTTAATTTAATGAACTATTTTAAAAAAAAATATACTTACCTTAACTGACATATAGAAAACTTATTTAAATTTCAAAAAAAATATAACTTATAACACAATTCCTTACATTTCTTCCACATAAATTAAAAATCTCTCAATATAACAAATTTAAATAAAATATCATGTATTATTTCCAATTATTTTCTCAATCTTATCCTAACTAACACCTCATTTCATTTCAGTTTGTCACATACGATTAAAATTAAAATAAATTTAATTTTTTTTTATTATTTTGAAAACTCCTATTGGTTAATATTTTACCTATTATTACTCCATCTTAACTAATTTATCTCCGTTTGAATTTGAAATCCTATTTTTACTGCCTATAATTTATCTATATATAATCTATGATTATTAAGCCTATTTTCATATAACCAAACATACTACATTGAACTTATTTATACCACGTAACACGTTTTGTTACTTCATCCTTCATTCCGGTAATTAAAATATAAGCACAATTATTGTAATTTCTCTTTTCATCATGGTTTGTGTTTATTTGTTTACATTTCAGTCTTAAATTTAATGTCTTAACTTTAAATTTTTGCATTGTTTTTAATCAACACTAATTCTTAATTATGTAAATTTTGATGTATGCCATGTTTGGTCATCTAAATAAAAATTTTATGAATTATATAATTTAATTGTGTTTTTTTATTTTGTATTTGTTTTTATATTATTCTGGAGATCATGAACACTATTTTATTTTAACTTTATATTGATTAAAATAAAACTTCATACATCTTATATGATGAAAAAAATCATTAACATCTTGGAAAGATACATCATCGAAATGTCGTCAGCTTAAAGATTAGAAATATTTTATTTTTTATTCACTTTCACAACTACCTACCTATGTTATATATATAGTTTTGTTTTTTTAAATATAATCACTACTATTCTTATTAATCTTTTCACTATGGATTGTGTTGGTTTGTTTACATTTCAAGCTTAAATTCAATTTGTTTAACTTTAAACCTTTACGTTGTTTTTTATTTACACTGACTCTTACTATTGTTATGTTTTGAAATGTTTGGTCATCTAAATGATGATTTTATGACTTTAATAATTTAATTGTGCTTTTTATTTTCTATTTGTGTTTAATATTATTTTAGACCTCATGAACGTTGTTTTATCTCAACTTTATATTGATTAAAAAAATTCATACATTTTATGATGAAAAAACATTAACTTTTTTATAACTTGGAAAGACACATCATCAAAAATGTCATCAACTTCAAAGTTTAAAAATTTATTATTTACTTTCACTACATTTATAAAAAAGACAGTGGTATACTAATAGTCTATTTTTGTATATAAAGAAGTTTTTAATGATTTATAATTTGTAATTATAAAATGTATTTGTGTATAAAAATTATGTAATTCATCATAAATATATTTTAATAACATTATTTTTTAACCAAACACGTGTAATACACGGGTTTATAACCTAGTTTCTTATAATTCAAGGAAAATAACTTTTTGTATCCTTTAAATCATGTGTTTAGAAATGATTATTTTTACTTTTTTAAACTTGTTGGTTCTTATTCGAATGAATCTCTATATTATACATATATATCAAAAATTTTGTGTCCCTTAAAAATAAGCCTGAGACGGAGGTCGGGTTTGCCCCACCTCGGGCCGCCCATGCTAGTGGCTGATGGACTCACACTTGGACAATCTGAAACGGGGTAAACATGCCAGATAATGACCCAACTTAAAAAGTCACATCTTGGGTCAAGTTTAAAGTTATGTACTCTATAACTAATGAACATAGATGTCTCGACGGGCCATATCATGTGGCAAATGCCATAGGTGGTTTGGTCATTGGTGAGCCTTAGAGTTTTAGTTTTTAAAAATTTATTTATTTGGTTTAATTAAGACGCAAATATTTATGATTGAATAAATCACACGTTTTTGTATGAAATTAATTTCATATTTTTACGGTCAATTTCAGACCTGCAATATTTGTAAAAGAAGCTTTATATATAATCAGAGGCGTACCTACCATATGAGGATACTTTCTATTTTTAATGTTATATGTAGGATCCGATATCGACCGACCCCCATAAACTTTCCATTTTTAATATTATATGTATGTTCCGATCTCGACCGACCCCCATAAAAATTTGACAGACCAAATAAAGCTTATTCTAACCAAAACTTATAAAAGGGTACTCAAATAACACAATATGCATTACCTATTATTAAACCCAATTAACAATTTATAATTTAACTTAGTACCTAATCACTCATAGCCCAATTTAAAAAAAATAAAACCCAAATTGTACATCGAGTGATTGAATTTAACTATCATAATTTATGTTCGGTTTTTTCCAAAAAATAAACTGGAACATTAACTTGTATATAACGCAATTTATAAATTAAGCGATTATTTTATAGTTTCAAAAGTTGAAATTTGTTAGCATGATTAGAAACTTAGTTGATTTATGTATAATTTGTGTGTATATATATATATATATAATATAGGTAATACGGAACAATTTTTCAAAATAAAACTTAGTTTAATCTTGAATTTGTTTGTTTGAATAGTATTCAATCGAATCCTGCTGAAAGAAAAACCAACGTTATCATATCATTAGTCATCCTAATTAACCAGATGATTTGGCGTACTTTTATTATGTATTTGTGATTTAATTTAGTTTTATCATTTTTTTGGGTAATCCAACCCGACCTCGTTCGGATTGGTCCAATAAAAAAATATTTAATGACAAATAATTATCTAGACAATTTCCGACCCCCATAAAAAAAATTTCTAGGTCCGCCACTGTATATAATTGTACTAGGTTAGTACCCCGTGTATACGAGATGAACAAAAATATTATTACTTAATAGTAATCAATAAAAATTTAAACAATTTAAGATGATTTTTTAATTTAAAATATAATTTCATAGATTAAATAATAAAATAATTATAATATTTTTTAAACACTAATTTTTAAAGTCCGTTTCTTTAAATGCTTCATTTTTTTAAAATATTTTTTAAAACTAAAATATTTTTAATGTATTAGAAAGTCTTATATTTAATTTAAAATTGTGTTAAAAGTACATTTAATATTTTATATAGGATATATTTAATATGAGAGAGAACCGGCAAAAAGAATATTAAGATGCTCTAGAAATGTAAAAAATATCCCTAAAAAACCTTTATTTATTAGTTAAGTAAGATTAGCATCCCATAATATTTCAAAATTTCCTAAAATACTAAGTTCCATACATATTTATTTTATTTGTGCGCATAGCTTAAATTGTTGCTTAATTAATAAATTAGCTTGTGACTTTGTCTTACACACTAAAAGATTTAATCTTTCTTAAATTTCCTATTTTTTTTAGTAAACTATGACATATTATTTATAAGCTATATACACTATGAAATTTGTCACTGTCATTTTGGGTATCAACTAGGTTGACTAACGTTAAAGTTTTGAGGAACTTTAATCCAAATTTTTAATGACATTATTTAAAATTTTTAGGGAATTTTAAAAATCAAATTTTCAATTATATTTAATTTTTATTTTGGAAAACCGATTTTTTTAAAAGTTTATAAATTAACCAAAAAAAAATCAAAATCCTTTTCATTGACAGTTTTTTATCTTTTAAATAAATGTATAACTGAAAATTTGAAATAAAATACTTATTTAATCAACTTAAGTGATGATCAAAATTGTAGTAGCTAATTTCTCTTTTTTTATTAGTTATAAATAATATATTGTAGTAAGAAAAAGTTTATAACAACATGATAAAATAATGTGTTTGAATTATAATTATAAATGAAAAACGTAAATACAAAGTTAACTAAAACGAAAAATATATCAATAATTTTATTCATAAATAAATAAACGGATTAACTAATTAATAAGTTTAAAAAAAATCTATATAATAAAATTCTAGAAGAAATAGAAGAAAAAAAAGGAAGTAAAATGAGGGAAAAAAGGATCAAAAGAAAAGAACTATAAAAAGGACAAATTGCATCAAAACATCATTTGACAAATAATTAGCGGTATATACATTTAGACTATGTTCGGTGTGGCGTAAGAAGGGGCTTGACCACCCTTATTCACGCCCCCACTGCATGACCACCAATACATAGAGGGGAGTGACCATCCTGTGGTGGCAAATATGTGACCGCCCTCACGGCGTGAAGAGGAAGAATGGGGAGAAAAAGGGGTGATGGAGCTTGATGAGAGGGTGATGATAACACATGTGGTGATAACGTGGAGTGATGAGGGGTGATGGTGTTGGTTGTTAATTATATAACACTTACGTGGAGTGATGGGAGCTTGATGAGTACACATGTCGTTATGGATCATCAAGTCCCTTAAAAATTTAATCTTTCTTAACTCAAGAGTCAAGAGTCAAAGTAACAAGACAGCTATAGCAAACAGTTCATGTGTTTACAACTCGCCTGCTTGGTGATTTGACTCTAAAAACATGTTCTTCACCTGTGCAGTTATCTACCTTAACAATCCAATGTCTTTTTTTACTTCCACCATGGCTGCCACCGCAGGTATGCTTACCACCACCACCACCATTTTCAGATTTCCCAGCTATTCTCATCAACAACAACCCTTCTCCGATAGGCATCAATTGACTGTTTGATCTGCTCCACCGCCACGAATCTTTCCAGTGCGCGTTATATCCTAACACAATCGTGCTCTTTTCACGCCCATTTCCTTGTATGCTGCCTAAAATCTGCTCATGATGTTCAAGATTACAATCAATAACCACAAGATCAGCATTTCTGTAGTTGTTTAGCAACAAAGTTTGCGCGTCCCCGACAATAAAGTCAACTCGGTTGGCGTCTGATCCTAAGGCTTGTTTGGAGGAGTGTAATTCTTCTGTTTCATTGAAGATGCTAATCACATGCCCACCTGTTTGCTCAGCTGCAGCCACAAGGCCTAGGGTGGTGGATTTTGCGGTTGCGGCACCTACAACCACCATGACCTGAGCATTGTTTCCGGCTGCAATGGCTGAAATGAACTCTGCTACATCTGGTTCATTACCCAACCTACCCTGCATCATTAAATTTTTCAAAACATAAGTAAATCTATAAACATTCATGAAGATAATGTTTTAAAAGTGGTAATGATCCTAGCTAGCTACCATTTTCATGGATTTGAGGTAGGCTTCGGTTGCATTTTCTGTTAACCAATAAGCCATCTTTCTTTGAGAACTTGTTGGGAATCTTATAGAATTTATGAGGTGAAGTTCTTGTGGAAGTTAAAGGCTTCTGAAACTTATTAAAATAAAAGGTTACAAGTTATTATTAGTTATATGATTTTGAACTTTTGAACATGCATGGGTGTTGAGTGTATATATAGGCAAAACAAGCATGGAGTTAGATAGTTTAGTTAAGCTCCATGTGCGGGTGGCAGAACACTTGTGGGGTTTGTTTGGGTGGCCGGGGTTCAGTGATTTAAATGACTCAATTATTTATAACAAATAAATGGGTTGAAATGTGAAGTTACCATCATAAAATCAAAAGAAATCTCAATAATCTGTCCTCTTCAATTCCCTCCGAAAGACCGGATGTTATCAACACTATGAAGTTCTCTCTATTTATTTTTCTTTTTTAAATACTCAAATTGAATCCGTGTTGATCATCTTTAGGTTTTGTGAACCTAGTTTAATTGGTTACTAATTTGAAATTACGTAAAGTAATACATCAAATTGAACTCAAATTAGAGTTTTTCCATTTTCATGAGAACTTTGTACATAAAATGATGATATAAAACCTTCTTATCACTCAAAAATTATTCAAGGAATATACAAGTAATTTATAAAACCCAGATAAATTATTTAACCCATCTATTTTGACACCTCTACGAGTATATTAAAAAAATAAAAACAGATTTTTTTTTCTTTTTTTGTAACACATTTTTACAACTGCACATTTCTACTTGATTTTTTTTTCAACAAGTTGACAATTGTTAAGGAGTATTGCACAAGGGAAAATTACCAAAAACATCATTGTTGACCACATTTTTATCAAAATAATCAATCAAATTCCGGCGTCTAAGACGCCTCTTTAGACGCCCTTTAAACTCCTTTTTTGTGTACTTATTTTAAACATATTAATTGGCCCACATGTCGGCGGCTTTATGGGGTGTCTAAGACCCCTTTTCTACCGGCGTCTTAGACGCCCCTTTAGATGCCCTTTTTTGTACGTTTTGTAAACATACGGGCCCACATGTCGGCGGCTTTGTCGGAGTCTAAATGGGTGTCTAAGACCCCTTTTCTACCGGTGTCTTTGACGCCGCTTTAGACGCCACTTTAAACGGCCATGTGGGCCGGTATGTTTACAAAAAGTACAGAAAAGGGCATCTAAAGTGACGTCTAAAGCGTCGTCTAAGACGCCGGTAGAAAAGGGTCTTAGACAACCGACAAAGCCGTCGACATGTGAGCCCATATGTTTACAAAAAATTACAGAAAAAATGAGTATAAAGAGGCGTCTAAAGGGGTGTCTTAGATGCCGGAATTTGATTGATTATTTTGATAAAAAAATGGTCAACAATGATTAGTTTGATAATTTCCCCATTGCACAACATATCTATTATTAATGATTCCGTACTAATTCACTTCAATCTGACAAACACAATGTTACTTAACTTGAAAGTCAGGTTTTATTTGCCAATTCATGAAGAGTTTACAAGATTGTTGGGGTTTTAAGAACACTTGCTTGAAGAGTAAAACTATAATGGACCAATGGCACTCTTAGATGCTTGGTTTATTAGCTGTAATGTTCTTTGGTTGATGGACAATTAAAAGCTTCCATGTATGACTTGATTTATTTAATTACTATTTAAAAATTTGCCAGAATTGATCTTATCTGCAAAACCCATGTTAGAGCTGACACTAATCCGGCAAAAACATGTCTTTAATTATAACTAAAGCTTTCAAGCTGGTATCTTTAAAGGAGTGTAAAACCATGGGCGAAATCTTAAAACCCCTACTATTAAATTGTGTATATTTGAATCTAAATCTAAACCCACCACCAATGATTGTGCTTAGTCAGATCTAAATCTTGATTACAACAAAAAAAGCTTCTTTATATAAAATTTTTTAAAATGAAATTTACCTTTTAGGGTCATTTTTGCTAGTTGAGAGAATTTTAACGGTAACAATTGGTGAGTAGTGTTTCAGCATAACCAGATGTGATGTGCAGTCTTTGCCCCCTGAAATCTCAACTGAGATCTGGATTTGTTCTGCTTGTTTCCTTTGTTAGACACCAAAACATCCTTTGATGATCAAATAAGTCATAAAACAACAATATTTTCTATCAAAGAGTGCGTGTATGATCCGATTCGTATACAAAGTGGTTTTGCGTGCGAAGTTTGAGAAGTGGTTACATGTGATTATCACATAAGAACTTCGTATCGTCTTGTACAAAACCTATTTTATATTCTAAAAACATATTGATGTAAAATCCAAAGTGCATGTAAATTTACGTATACACATAAAATATAAAGTGTTGTATGCGTGCAAAAGTGAGTTATTACGAGTTAATACAATAAAGGTGAATTATTTAAAATTCTGATCTTATACAAACATATAATGATTTTATCATATGATAACTCATTCTTAAATTGTTAACCCTTAAGCCTAATCTTAGCCACCTATTTTAACTAGTTTTATACCCGTCCGGTGGCCGGGTATGTAATGTCATAAGAACGTCACTCTATTAAATCACATGTTAAACAAAAAAAAAACATTTTGTTTAACAACAAAGCACAAAATTGTTTAGATAATAACCAAAAAAACAACGAACTACAATAAAAAAAACAAAATTTAATTGTTAAACATGTTGAGCATAAGTAAATAGTAGTATAGAATAACAATGCCTTTAATATTCATGTAGGTTGCTAACGGACAAAATACTTGAATGGTTTGTTATTCATGAATATTAGTTTTGCGTCAAATACTTCGACTTCTGAATAATCCACTTGGTATTTTTTGGTGATTCTTGGTGTGTGGCATCATCACTATTCACCTCTAGTTGAAAAAAACAAAGTCATCTAATGTTCTTTATCAAACACACAAACGGCTAGTTTGGAATAAATGCTTGCCTTTTTTTAATTGCATTTTTTCCCTATTATTTGGTTGTCAGGATACTACATGAATTAAATATGCATCAAAGATTCAAAGGAGTAAAAATGTTTATTAATTACGTTTTAATATAAACAATATCAGAAAAGTCTAAACCAAAAAACTATCATATAAATACAATTCGGTGAATGGTTTCTGAAACATATAGTGTTTTTTAAATGCAATAATTTATGCTAAAAAAATATATTTCAAACTTTTATAAATAAAACGACTAATAATATAACAGATCGACATGAAAATTTTAATATTTATGTAGCCTATAACGGGTTAAAAATTTAGATGAGAATTTTAATTTTAAATCTTTAACTATCAAATAAAGTAATGAGATTGCCAGAAGCAGCCTTATGGTCAAGATTGACACAATCTTGTCAGCTTTAAGGACTTGCAGCATTTACTATCAGAAATGCATCATTACGGATTTCAAATTTTTATAAAAGACAACATATAAGTTTAATACTTAAAAGATGAATTAAAGGAAAGAAATTACTATTTCACAGCCACTCTCTCTATGTCACTGGAAACAACTGTGACAACCACACACCGACTTTAACCACAAGCCCACAACCTCAACAAAGTCGCAAAGAGTGGCGATAGTTGGTACGGCTTAAGAATGATGATAGGATCGTCGTGTTAAGCATGACGGGCACATCTTCCAGCACCCTCCCCCAACGATGAAATCTTACCTCAACCAAAGCTTGGAACTATTAATTGACCCGTGCTCAGCCATGGTTATCGTCAACGTAAGAGGCCGGTGTAAGCGTGTTGCTGTTGCTGTTGGTGCGGTGTGGTGCAATGCAGTGGCGGTGGCGATGGGTAGGGATAGACCGAAACACATGGTATGGCGACGGCGGCGATGTTTTGGTGATGGGGACAGCGATGGAGAAGACGAGGAGATTTAAGGTGAGTGAACGGAAACTGTGAAGATTACGTGGGACAGGTGTGAATGATCCGTAGTATCTCCAGGAAACCGCCTTAACCACCAGAAAACCACCTTAACCACCGGAAAACCGCTGGTAACCGTTGCCTAAGTGAGTTAACTGCCTATTTTGAAGGGTCAGGATTAAATCCTGATGATTTTAGACGGCTGGTAATTAATCTTAGGGTGGTTGGTTTCACCGGAAACCATATATATAAAATTCCCCAAAAAAAATGTGATCCACATTTACCAAAATTAGGTTTAAGGGGTTTTTTTTTAAAATTGAGTTATCATAGGATACAATCCAAATATATGTATAATCTTTTGTTACCCTACCATTATTACGGTAACTCCATAATAACCCAGTCAACGTTAATACAATTTTTTTTCTCATGTATAATAATTTTTTTTTGTATGTGCATGCATAAATTCACATTTATTTAGAATTTACATGTATGGTGGAAGTTTTTGTTCATTACATGTGACTACAATGTAGCAAGTGACATGCACTGGTTTCACATCTTAAACACATGAGAATTTAATTTAATAATGATAATAAAAAAAATGTGTATTGATCTTGACATAATTATACGTAGTAACATAATAAAGGCGAATTATTTTTGGATCTTGATCATGTATGTGCATGCATGTACAGGATAAGATCTAATAATAATTCATTTTTATTATGTTACTAGCTAGGTATAATCATGCCAAGATTAATACAAATATTTGTTTTTTTATTATCATTATGAAGTTCTCATGTATTTAAGATGTATGCATGTGTGTGTGTTTGTGTGTATATATAATTGCGATTTAAATTTGCCATTTTTTATTTAAAAAAAGAGAGAGTTAGGAATTGCTTCTTTAATTAACGCGTGAAACACCCACCAAGAAATACACCTACAAGTAAAATTATATCATGATAACGAAATGGGTCGTCAAACACAAATTAAACTAAACACCACCAGCTCCCCTATGGTTGTGTCTGCTAAAAAATTGCAAGTCACTTGGCTCCCGTTTACCACATACATACAAGTTCTGGTGCCCATTTCTCATTGTCTAAAAGTATTATTTTTATAAAAATTAAATACTATATTATTGGCTAAGATTCAATGGGTTTGTTCAAGGAGAGAACAAGTTATGGGATGAGCATATCTTGAGATTTGTGGTCGTAATACAACTTAATTAAGGTGACAAGAAGACACACATGTCTACTTGAACTATAATCTTTTGCCCAGGGAAACCATAATCATAATCTCTATTTCTCATGTTAACACAAATTTGAACAAATCAAGAAATTAAGAACAAACACAAGTATGGTTTTATTCATACACATATAACCTGCAAGTGTTTTTTGGATATATATTTACACACAATTTAACTATATATTAGACAAGCAGATGGCTGTTAACAACTTAACAAGCAGATGGACTTATCTAAATATAAGTTCAAAGTCCATCTACCACATAAACTTAAGTAACATAAAACTAGACTTTGACCCATTTGACCTGTTAAGGTCTTTGACAAATTTAACATTTATTTCCTAATACTCAATTTCAAAAGTCAGTGCTTTGTTGCCGTGGTTGCGTGTGATTTGATGGTTTTCTTTTTTTTTTTTTTTTTTTGTTTTCCAAATATTTCATTTTCCTCATATATGTTCATTTAGAGTATATTCAACTATGCTTTCTAGATGCATTGGCGAAGCTTTTTATAGGGCCGTCCCTCTTTTTTCTTCCGTAATATTAATTTTTCGGACGAAAAGTTATTTTTAGTTAAAAATTGTGGTTTTGTCTTTTTTTTTTTAACAACAAACGTTCGGTCACCTGGAATCACCCTGGCAAATAGATCACCTTCCGCACGAATAACAGAGCGTGGTTACCTGACCCATCCGTCTAGGAGGAAACCTACAACTAGAAACCTCATGGCTCTACCCAAAGCAATAATTGATCCAGGTGAAATTCCAACCCAAGACCTTTAATAAGAGAATCATCGTTCAATACCAAAAAAGGATCGGTTACATTAAGAATGATTAAATAGCTAGTTAAAACTTAAAAGTTAAAACCCAAGAATACTGACAAAGATCCGTGTAGACGGATACATCAACAGGATTCAAGAAATCTCCCGTACATAATATTGGGAACAAAAATAAGTGATCACGGTATCTTTTATCTCCATGATTGAAACTCAAGCGTGTATGGATACGTACAAGTGTATTAATTGTGTTTGGATAAAATGATTGGTTGTGAGGTCCATGAGTAGGATCAAATTGAATATTATCCAAGAATACTTGTTTTTGAAAATGAATGGGTGCCACACATTCAAGACTTTGACGAATCATGAATATTATATTTACACACACGCACAAAGGAAATTTATAAATTAAAAACCACCCTAACTTGTAAAAAATAAAGAAAACTGTAAAATTATCATGTTAATTTTTTTTACATGAGTGTAACATTATTTGGCATTTTTATAAAAAATCAAAAAAGCACCGAGCCAATTTAAAAAATATATATATATATATATATATATATATATATATATATATATATATATATATATATATATATATATATATTAAGGGTGTTACATTGGGCGTTATACAAAGGAATGTTAATGAGAAAATTCCTTATTTTGAATATAACCAAGAAAACTCATATTAACTAATAAATTTTAAAAAAAATTTTCATAATTTTTTATTATAAAGTTAAAAATGTTATAATAAAAAAGAAATTTTTGAAAAAAAAAAAAGTCGTATATGTAACTCAAAAAGTTTTGTATGAACTTATAAATTAGTTACATATATGTAATCAATATGTGTAGCATACAAGTTACGTATATGTAATAACTTAAAATACATTTTTTTAATTTGTTTACATTTCTTATCTTATAATAAAAGAAAATAAAAATGAAAAATGAAAAAATGAAAAAAAAAACTTAATTGATAATGATTGTGATTAGTTTCTTAGTAATCTCCAAAATAATAATTTTTTTAATAACTCTCCCCTATATATATGATTCTCAACCGGTGTAACCAACTTATTAATAGATCCTATCCCTTTAAAGACCCCAACTTTTAATCTTGACTGTTCAACGTTTCTAAAACCTTCTTACTAGCTATGGAATATCTCTCTTATTAAACGACGATTATCGACGATTTTACATTTTTATGGCTATACAAACGAAATTTGGGACATAAAGTGAGAACGCTTTTGATGTCGATGGTTATTCACAGTTTCACATAATTCTGATCAAAAAATTTAAAAAGGATTTGGAACATAGGGTGAGAGTGGTTTTTTAGCTGTTGCTATTTAATCCTCGTGTTAAATAATGAATACCCAAAAATTAAAAAAATATGCTGAAAATTCAGCGTTTGTTTTCGTTTGGGTTCTTTATGTTTACTCTTTTGTTTGTATTTTTATTTAGGTTTTTGACGCTTACTTTTAAGATAGAGTATGTTTTTGTGTTTTACAGTAGAATGGCAGTTATTTTTACGATGAAGTTTGCTTTAAGGTTTTACGACGAGTCTAAACCATTGCAACATAACCTGCATTTGATATCTGTGATCGCGTCACCGTCGGGACAGTACGTAGGTTTACCGCCGATAACCGGTAAAAAGTAGTTATATTAAAATTTACATGTAGATTTTTGCACAATCTTTAATTTATTATAAAAAACCTATTTCCTACTATCTTCTAAGTGACAAAACACACACACACACACTTTAAAAATTTCGCACAACTTTAGTATATGTATATCCCTTTGATATCAAACAGGTGAGCAACCCCTCTGTTCCTCTCGAACCTTATTTTCAAAATCGTTGTTGCTTCCAGAACAAATAAAAAAGATTGCCAAAACATTTATAAACTCATCATGATTCACAAACAAAACAACAAAGACTGAACATGAAGAAGTTGAAATCAGAATTAGATATTGGATTCACCACAAATATAGGAGAACCTCTCTAATATGATATGTTCATCTGCAAACTTCTAACAATGTTTGTTTCCATCTAACCTCACATCAAGATGATGTATGAATGATTCCAAAAACACGATGAAAACGTCTGATCATTCATGACAAACTTCATCGGCACACACATGATTTTAGGCGAGAGAGTAAGGTTTCTCTCTTCGGCCCAAAAATGATCGAACTCTAGCACAGGCCATAAGGTTTCTATCCTTCAGAGTCTGGTTTCAAGTAGTAGTGGATTCATCAAACCCATAGTGTGCCCAATCATATTATGTTGAGCCCAATCTTCAGCCCAATGCTCCAACGTGATTACTTGCTTCATAAAACCCACTTGCGAAGTTGTCCACTTGTCCTTACATTTGTTTTATAATAAATTAAAACAATCAGTGAATTGAGAAAACAGAAAAATTATAGTTTAACATGTTTAGTCAAAAACTTTAAAATCAACTACTTATACTCCGTACGTGGTTTCCAATGGCTAAAGGATGCCGCTGACCACTAATCCAGACGGATGGAGCCGTAGCCCACCTGTCACTTGGAAAAAACTGGGTGAGATTAAGAATCGAAACCAGCACCTGAGTCTCCTGTCACTTCTACAGGCCCCCAATAGGACAAGAAATCATTGGTTAAAAAAAAATAGTTAGAAAGTGAGATATAAAAGGTTAATTATATTTAATTCAAACTCTACCATTTAAAACGTTCTGGTTTAAATTTTTTAATGATTTTCTATTTACATTTTAGGGACTTAACGCCAGTTACTTGGGCGTTTCCTCGCATGTTAACGGCTGCACGATCTCTTTCCGTGCTTCCCGTCTCACCTTTATATAACGGATGCCGGTGCCGGAATTCATGCAGTTATTAGTTCCGATCGTCCGCATTATGAATTTTGGGGCCGCAGTTGCTTCTCTTATTGGACTTCAGCTAGCTATCGAATTCCCGGCCTAGAACATCTAGGAGATTTTCTTCAATCGTCGCAACTATTGCTTCTAGTCCTACAGATCCGTAAGTTTATGATTCTTTGTTTACTGCTTGCTATCAGTGGATTCCATGAACCCTTGATGTTTGACTTTTTTTCAAGTCTAATGGACATTAGCTCAGACGTGCAGGGGCGTACCCACGTTCTTTTTTCAGGTCTATAGGGTTAATTTTCCGAAAGGTTAATGTTTTGAAAATTAACTTTTCGATCCGAAAATTAACCCCTTCTGAAGCATGCTAAGCTAATACTCCATGAGTACTTGCATTAGTAGAGTGGTTTTAAGCCTCTAATAAGTTTAACTGCAAGAATTAATTTTTTTAATTGTTTTTTGTTGTCAAAATCACATAATCAGATGTATATAAACTAGCTTTCTGGTTTCTTCGTCCCCATTAAGGTGACAGCTATGTTGTTCTATAGATCTCCAATCTGAAAAATTATATGAACTTTGCCAAAATATTAAACTTTCACATCATGGAAACTTAAATTGTCATTTATGGCAGACATAGAATGATACTGGTTTTATTTGCTGACCCATGAATTTTCAAATATTACATATACAAAACTGAGTGTTTTATATAATAAGCTTACATCATGAATGATGAACCCACAAGCACGATGGAAATATAGAAAGGCTACAGTTGTACTTGCTATAGATACAACTCAATGAAACATGCGTCTGTTTGCGACCTTTTGTTCTTGAAGATTTAGTTCTCATGATTGCTACCTTTTATTGCAATTTCCTTATACTTGATGCATGTGTCTGTATTTAGCATCTTATTTTTAGATTTTTCACTGCCTTTTATCTGTTATACATGTATTTATTGTCACATCAATCTTGTAGATTGAAGGGGTTCATATTTATGCTACATTGTGTTACTTGTGTAGGACTTTTGGTTTTTTTTACTATCTAACTGTTGATTACTCAATTTTTTCAGGAACTAGTCTGGCTGCAAAGTTATCTGAAGAGGTAAGTCCGTTAAAATAATAATAATAATAATAATAATAATAATAATAATAATAATAATAATAATAATAATAATAGTAAAAGAAATAAAAGAATCATCGCCGTTATAAAATCAGGTACAGGTGTGGACCATGAATCAATTCCCACCAATCACAAAAGAAAAAAAAGTTAGTTATGATGGGACCAGGTAAAAACAATCAACCCTTTAATGACAACATAATTCTTGTGTGAGGTCTAGAAAACCCTAAGAAATACCTTAAAAGGAAGGGAAAAAGCAATAAACTGACACAGAAAAAATCATAAGAAATACAAAAAGAGAGAATTACCACAAACACACAAACGAAGGGGTATCATCATCCTTGAGGTTGAGATTGTACCATCACGGTGACTATGCTCATTAAGGGCAGTGAGATAAAGATTGGATAATCTAGCTTCGAGATAAAAAGCTTCCGGTTATTACTTATTACATCTACTTGGAAAATCAGTCACGTATATTTTCAGCCCTGAGCATCCTCCGTTGACTGAATCAGCTCAGAAGGCCATTGATTGACAATTAGTTAAAAACTAAAATCAGGTACACACTTTCACTTCCATATATTCTTGATAATTGTTCTTATGTTTCATTCTTCTTGCTGCACTCTGTATACTGTACTTTATACACATTATGTATAAACAAGTCTCCTTTCTAGTTACTAAAAGCGTCATTTCTGTTTGTACTTTGGGGAAACCGGAGAAGTGATGACATCCCAATTAGTTCTGGGAATTTGGGCACAGAAAGAGTCAGCTGGTCATAAAATAATGGCAGCTTTGGCTTTGATGATAATAGAGCTAAATAGCTTGCCAAATCTGAAATCATAGATTACTGTTGCTAATTGTAGAAAATGAATAACTAATGGTGGTAAAATGACAGATCAGAGGGACCAGATAGCATGTCAAGAAGGTAAAACTCAATTTTTTTTTTGGTTGTGTGTGTGAAAATGTATGTGAAGATCGACACACTTTTCTTTAATCTAAATCTTAAATTATTTCTGTAATAATCGAACTGTTGAGTGGATTAGTTCAGGATTAGCGCTGTTCACGAGCCAAACCGAACCGAGCGAGGGTATACTCGTGATCGGCTTGTTTTCAAACCCAGCGGCTCGGCTTGGTTCGGATTTGCAGAATCGAGCCAAATGTTGTGCTCGTTGCTCGGCTCGTTTAAAACCGAGCGGCTCGGCTTGGTTCGATTTTGCTCGGTTTAATAAAATTTAATGCAACGAATAACTACCAACTGCCATTTAGTTGGTTATTGTAGTTACATATCAACACTCACATTAGGAGCTAATAATCCCAAACCACAAACAATCAAATTTAAGATTAAAGGAAGCCATGTTCGGTGGCAATAATCTCAAGCAATAACAGAATTTTTTCAAAACATATCCAAGTAGTCTAAACCTCTAAAAACACATAAAAACATCCATACTAGTCTAAGTAAAAAGATCACGGTTGGGAGTAAACAAACGGCTGAGTAATGGGCATTCGAGAATTAAATTCTAACGTGAAAAGTGAAACAAATGGATATGAGAATTAGATTTAAATTTTTAAGTATTGGGTATTTGCCTATTTTGATATTAGGTCTTTTGAAAGTAGTTTAAATATAAAAAAATTATATTAGTTATACATTAATAAAATATTATATATGTTTATATATATATATATATATATATATATATATATATATATATATATATATATATATATATAATATAATTCAGTTATACTTTAGCAAACGAGCCAACCGAGCGAGCCAAACGAGCGACTATCTGAGCGAGCTTACCTTTGCTCGTTTATAAACCGAACCGAGCGTGCTCAGCTCGTTTAAAACCGAACGAAATTCGAACGAGCTTTTTCCAAGCGAGCGATTTGAACAGCCCTATTCAGGATGTATG
Organism: Mikania micrantha; assembly: GCA_009363875.1. NCBI lineage: Eukaryota > Viridiplantae > Streptophyta > Magnoliopsida > Asterales > Asteraceae > Mikania > Mikania micrantha. Next base: position 118,801,520 of record CM018680.1, read on the forward strand.
TAATAAATGTAGTTAAGCGGTAATTACTGTTATTGTATTGTGTGTGTGTATGACCAAGACGGCTATCGATGGTTTCACACACTTTTGATTGAGAATTTCAAATGGGAATTTGGCACAAAGTGCGAGAGCAGTTTGAATGCAGTTGATATTGCAACCTATGTTAAATAACATGTGCTAAAAATTTTAACTGGTAAGTTAAGAAATGAGGCAATGGGAAGTTTATGACATGAGAAAATATGGTTGTTTTGAATTCCATTTGTATATGTGTGTATTAAATAGCATGGTTGTTTTCGTCACGTATGTTATTCTTGTCTTACACGTGCAGTTTTATATTAAATACATATAGGTTTTTTTTAAATGCATAAAAATATGATTGTATCATTATAACATCAAGTTACCAATCAATAGACATCAAACTACCCGCAATTCAAGCGAGTGCATTTAGCACATGCATCATACTCATCATAGTGACCTCAGTTTTTTAACCATTCTTCTCACATTCATCATCTTTACTCTTTTTAACCCAACACATCTTTCACACATGCATACTCTCTCCTTCATATCACAATTTTTTAACCTCTGTTAAAAGAAGTGGGCCCTACAACCGGACCCACCTCCCTCTCTACAAGCAGCGCACGCCGGGACGTGCCTCTCCCCACATGCGCCGTCGGCTCTAGTGTGTCCGCCCAGCTTACCTCCTACACGACGGAGACGGGCGCCCTCTCCACAAGCACGTTGCGGGTAGTCTCAGGGCTCAGTTTAACTATTAAACATCAATCACAACCAAATCAACTTAATCATAATTATGTGGGTTAAAACTGCCACTTCTAGCGAAAAAAAATGTTTTCATATATTTAGATGGACCAGGAAACTATTTTGTGTTTTAAAAGGGTGTTTTAAAAAATTATATACAATTTTCCTGCTACATCCTTTTTTTTGTTAAATGTTTAAGGATGATTCATTTACAGAGAAGCATAAGTGAAAATTGTAATTTAAAAATCCCGAAATCTCCAAATCTTTACGTACGAGAGGCTGTATTTTCTTGAGCATACAATAATATCACTCTTCTTGTGCAATTTTATTAGTTTGTAATGTCAATGTTTAAAAATGAGTATCTCCAAATGATGAATCATTCAGTTAGCTAGAATAAAAGCTTTCTAATTTTAATCATTTCCGGTTGAAGTTTGTAATAACTTAATTTCAAACTCGCTGACCTCACTCTAGGGCCATGGCACTAGTCTCTTGTAATAATGATCAAAAACAATCTGTCGAGCCCTTGGGTCAACCTGTCTGGACCATTTTTGTATGTTGGATGCAATCAATCAGGTAATGCTCATGGTTGACATTTATATTAAAATGCCTAATGATGAAGTGCTTACAGTACGAATAAGTGATGCTTATGGGAGTGCGTTTTAAAACTTAATGTGAACTAGTCTCATTCAGCTTTAATTTCAAACAGTTGAAAACCACTTCTGATTTCATACTGTTGGCCCAAGTGGTGGTCAATTCACATTCATCAAGTGCCACTTGAGCTGGGCCAGTGTAACCACCTTGAGTTGGGTTGGGCCAAATGTTGCGTTTAGTTGGTGGTTGAATGCACAGTGCAGGAGCCATAAGAAGGGACGGAACATGCACGTGCGCAGAGTGGGCTAGAAGGCACCGTCTCTTTGAAATGTTGGTGCGAGTGTGTTTGGGACCATATCTTTTAAAAGGGATGTTTGAACACGCACCCTATGAACCGACCATCACAGCAGACCGACTAATGATGCACTGTCCCTTCCTTTCTTCATGCTGCCTCATCCTAATCTTCCATTATTCTCAACACCCACAATCGATTTATGTAAAGCTGACATTCAAATTAAATTAGTTTAATAAATAATTAATAATAACTCATTTCAAACCTTTTATTTGAAAGACTGACAACCTATCTATACGGACGGAAATTAGGAGGATGTGTTTGTGTCTTTCATTACTCGTTAACTGTTCGTCATACATGTGCAATCCACGTTCCATTAAGATTGTTGTCTCGTGAAATTTGATCCTAAACTCGAAATATCAAAAACTCAATGACATTTCCTCCAATTTTAGAAAATTGATATGCCATGTTTCTAACAATTTAACACGTTAATAATACTATTTATTGTAATTTCAGTGCTATAGAATGTATTAAAGTATTTGGTTTTCGATGGAAGTAAACTGGTTCAGCTTCGATAATTGGTTCGTGTCACCTAATAATAGGGATGCTTAAAAAATCCGAAAAAAATCGAACCCGAATCATATCCGAAATCCGAAAAACTCGATTTGAATCTTGATTTGGGTTGCTCGTGTTGGATCAATCCAAATCCAAATAAGCTATTCGGGTCGGATCCGGGTATTTAGTTTTAAGTAATTCAGGTTGTTTGGGTATCCGAATAATTTTATTACGAGACAATGAACCCTAATTAAATTCGAGTAGTTAGGGTTGTTCAAATTTTATTTATAAGTAATGGAATTTACTTATACTATTTATTACTATAGATTTGTGATTGTTTTTAAATTTTGAACTTTAAAATGTTTTGTTATGAATCTAAAGTAGTAAAATATTTACTTTTATGGACCAAAAAATAGGAAAAAATAAATAGACAAAACAAAAAAAAAAATTAGGAATTTTTTATTCTACTTTAATAGGGTTGTTCCGATTTATCCGAATCTGAACCGAATTATAATTCGCATAGATTTGGATCGGATGAGATTCTAGTCAATTCGAATCAGGTCAGGTTCGAATAGCAACAAAAGAGAAAAGTCAAATCCGAATAACTCGTAATTGACCTGATGAATACCCCTACTTAATAATACCCTCATTATATGTGAAAAAATGATGATTAACCACATGTTGAGATGCTCAATCTTAGGGCTGTTAAAAAAGGTCGCAGCACTAGACTCACTCGAAAAAAGCTCGACTCAAAAAAAATTCGGCTCGTGGCTTTACTCATTAGCTCGTCTCGATTTTTAATATACACACACACATATATATTATACTAAACACACAAACACATACATACATACATACAATAAATATTTAATATAGTAAACAAATATTTATATAAATATTATATCTATATATGTAAAGTAGAAGAAGAAAAAAACGAGCTGGCTTGAGGCTCAGCTCGAGGCTTGGGATTTTTTACGAGCAAGAGCTCGGATTTTTGGCTCGAAGAAAATTTCGAGCTGGCTGGCTCAGTTCGAAAAAGTTCGAGCTCGAGCTTGGCCAGGCTCGGCTCGGCTCGGCTCGATTACAACCTTACTCAATCCGAGCATTCAATACATATTTTAGCACCTAACATTACTACTTTGGTTTTTAATTTTTCCAATACATATACCAACGCATATCATGAATATATGTAAATAAAAACTCTCATTTCGGTGCTTGTGTCAAAACTAGTTGATTAAGTATCTCGTTCATACACCAAATTAAACTTATATATATTTAGGTGGTACTTCTGTTCCTATGAAAGAAACCTAACACTATCGAATATCTTTGACACGTTTGTTTACCTAAACAACACGGGACCAAACCAATGCTCACCACATCTTGGTCAAAATTACATGTCATCTTCTACTAATTGAATTAGGTGCTGCCCCACCAAAATTTGTACGCCTCATTTGTTTCTTATCTAAAGTTTAAGGGCACAATGTCAAAATTTTCAAACATCATAGATTACAGTTGCGTGTAATGCTTTTTTTCTTTATCAATAATCATGATGAATATGGAAAATTATTTTCACATCACTTATACATTTTTTTCACAAAAGTTGAGTAGAGATAATGTTTGAGATGACAAGCTAGAGTTTTATTGTTTGATTTTTAATGTATGTTGTATATATTTATTTGAAAATATTTACCTAAAATAGCTAGAATCCGACCCTTTTAAGTTTTATAAAAAACCAAGTTACTTTCGGTTGATAAGTTATTTAAATGAATTTTAGTTATGTTTACGTTGAAATTAAAGTAATATATGATGCAATGTTTATTACTTTATTTGATGTTTGTGGTGTTTTTAATTATCGATCAATAAAGCGCATCACTTGTATGTAAATTCGACAAAACTCTTCTATATAAAAAAAACTTGAGAGGATTTATGTCAACGAATTGGCACGAAAGCCTATAAAGGAGCTTTTTTTCAAAACAAAAAGTTACAAGAGAGTCACTATTGAGGCAAGTCCACTATGAAACAGGTAAATGTCACCAAAGAAACAAGATAGACAACTTTGTGAAAGTAATACCAATAAAGAAATCTATATAAACAGAAAACTATCTTCGTAATTTGATTAAATCAATGAAGTTAACCATGTTAATTAGTGTGTATTTATTTTGGTTTTCATACATTTTCATTGGTTTTACCTTAAGGATCATATATTAATACACAAATGATATTATTCAAGACTAGCTCAAATGATAGAGACAAATATCACTTAAATCGATGATTATGGGTTCACTTTCTTTAAAAAGTATATTATATGTATCGTTTTAGAGTAAAGTAAAGTGGTTTTTTCTTTCACACAAATGAGGTTGAAATGTAAGGATTTCTTAAATACTTCAGCAAAATGATTGAATTAATTGAGAACACCCAAATTGTTATAAAAGTACCCGCCAAATTTGGGGTTAGTGTCTTATATACATGGTGTAAACATAATAGCAACTTGTTTCTTAGCATTATGTTTTTGGCACAACTTTGTTCTTTTCTATTTGATTGTAACGCATATGTACGATCCATGACATAGACCGTTGCTTGCATTTTGCTTTTTAATGTTGGCAATAATAATAATATCTTTTTTAATCAAACATATAATAGTTTTAAAATGCCATTAGAAATGATAATTTAGGTCTTATGTCACCACATGTATATAGTTCTATAGTAAGTGGCTTTGATCTCATAGTTTGGAGAAGGGACATGTTACAGAAAAACCCAATGTACACTTTACATACGGGTTGTATCTACTAGTACTAATTATATTGGTCTGCAAAATATCAAATTAGTTAATTTTTGTTTTTATATTGTTGTATAAATAATCATGTCTATATTGTTTTAGGACGTATTAAACATACGGGTGGTATTTGTCTGATTTATACAATCATTATTGTTTAATATGATGCAAAACAATATGACCCGGATTATTGAATAGAACTCTAGAAGGACATGAATTGATTTATTTAATATTTTGCTTAATTAATAGTATGATGAGTATTGGTTGTATTCAAAGTGTCGAGATAACCACTTAAGATGTCCAAATATCATATATAAATCTTTTGAAGAATACTTAATGATTATAACATAACCTTGGTTTGACTAATTATAAGAAAGATTATTCTGAAAAATGATGGATCGATATTAGCAAGGGCGAAGGTTAATAGGGACTTGGGTGAGGGGGGAGGTAAGTTCACTCCCTCTTTTCCCGTCCTTCCTGTTACTTTATTAACCGAAAGATTATTTTTTGTTTTAAGTACTGGTTTCGTTTTCCTTCGCTTCAAAAAATTAACATATATAATGGTTCTCGTAAAATTGCCCTCCGTTCATCTTTAGAACGTTCAAACTTCACCCCTAGATATTATACGAGGTAACGAAACTAACGTAATGGGACGATGACATAATTCTAGTATCATGATTAATATATGCATTACATGAGCCACGTCATTGGATATTATGTAGGTGGAGTCATTGGTGGAAACGATGAGATATTATTTTGAAAAAATGTATCAAAATTCAATATTACATTTAGACCATCCAAATCGTTTTACTTGTAAACAATGATTTCTTTGACATTTTCTGAAAATGATGATTCCTTAAAAATAAATGCTTGAACCTATAATTGGTAAGATCTAAGGAGTCTATAGAAATGTCATGAATTTATTGTTTGTCTGGGCATTTTTTTTTCAATCGTAATTTACCTATATCAATGAAAACTAAGGATATATATTGATATGTATGAGAAGACATCATGACGTTCTTCGTACATCAAAAAACTTGAGAGTTTAAACGAGCTCAAGCATGAAAATATGACTCGTTTAGTTAAAAAGTTTGAGCTTCACATGTCGAGCTCAAGTCAACTCGTGAAACTAAACATCTTTTTATTTATATAATTTTTATTTAATTAAATAAAAGTATATTTATATAAATAATTGTTTCTATATATGAAATTATTATAAATTTAGTAAAATGATATATATACAACACACACGCTATATATGAAAAATAGAGCCCGAACTTGAAAATTTTCATACTAGCCGAGTCGAACTTTAAATAAAACTTTGAACAAAGTTGACTTTCTTAAGTTAAAACAAACTGAAGTGAAAGCCTTAATAAACTCAAGTGGCCTCCGCTCGTTTGCACTCGTATACGTATACGTAGATGAGATGGTTGGAGAATTGTTAAAGAGAATGCAACTCCTTTTGTTATGTTAATCTTTTTAGTTGGGCCACCTTAATTTTAAGCTTACTTACGAATAGTTAATGGTAATCGAAATGGACAACAATATTTAAATAATATAAAAAAAATACTTTGTAAAATCTTCTGATAGAACGAAACGGATGATAACTTTTGAATAACTAAAACTAGAAAAAGTTAACCGTCCGCTCCTGCGGGCGGTACGATATGTTACAGTGACGTAATTTTGGAGATCGAAACATATATAAAAAATAATTTACAAAATGGTGATATGTTATTAAGTTGATGTTAGTCTTATTATAACTAACAATGTGTCATCGTAAGTCAATATAATCGATGATTATATATTTAGGGGAAGTATAAAAAAAATAACTCACTAAATATGCAACACAAAATAACATGTCAATATCAAGCCAAATCTATTTTTTTAACATTATTGTAAACACATTAAGAACACTTTCTTATTTTATGAGTTTGCGTAAATTCATCACCATTTGAAAGTTAATATCGTTGTAAATTTTGAGCAAAAAACACTTATAGTACGGTAAGTTACAAAATTTTAAAAATTAACAATGATGTTAACTCTCAAATGGTGATGAATTTACGCAAACTCATAAATAAGAATGTGTTATAAATGTGTTTACAATGATGTTAAAATTTTTTTTTCGAAGATTTGACTTAATCTTGATGGGTTATTTCGGGTTATTATATATTTAGTAGAAACTATAACTGGGACTAGCACACTTTGTAGAGGCATTGTCTCTTATAAAAGAGGTTTTGGGTTCAAATTCAAACAAGAGGTATTTTAGTGTAATTTAAGACTATGATTATTGCTGTTCAAAAAAAATAAACTATAATCAGGGTCGGCCCAAAGTAAGTGCAAAACGGGCCACTGACCTAGGCTTAATTTTTTGAGGGACCCACATTTTTTATTTTTTTTATATTATATAAAAATGTATAGGTTAAGTTTAAATAAATTTAATATGATAACTAAAAAAAATTAAGCCTTTCGATTGAGTTATAATATTCTTGAAATCAAACGCATTCCTATTTACTTGAGTTTATATAATTGATAATTCGTTTGAGTATAGTGACATTTGTTTCTCTCTGGTCCCCGACACTTAAATTCTCATAACCGGTCTTTGACTATAATCTTTCATAAAAGCATTTTTATTTTCTAAAAAAAGAAAAATAAAATTTATCTGGATGGTGCCGTAACGAATTCTTTTGTATAAATATTAAAGAAAAAAAAAAGACAGTTAATGGATTCATGGCTGTAAAATCAAGAAAAGGAGGCAAATTTGAGTTTCCAAAGAGGTCTTGAAGCTCTTCCTTGTGGATTTATTCAATTTGAGATCTTACAAAATCCCATTGCCTACTCCTCCTTTCACCTTTTTCAATCATTTGTTTTTTGTTTCCAAAGTCAAGCTTTCATATTTAAAACAACTTACTTATTACCAAATGTATTTTTTATGATTATTATTTTTTAAATAAACAAAAAAATATATAAGTTTTTTTTTTTTCCAATGTGAGAATAGCTCACTTGGTAGAGTCATTGTCTCTTAGGAAGGAGGTCTTGGGTTCAAATCCAAGCAAGATATATTTGGGTGAAATTTAGGCAATGTTTTTATAACCTGACCGGACGTCGAACCGGTCTCCTTACCGGTAAGAGGTCGGACCGGTCGAACCGGATTTAAGAACCGGAGATTTTATATACATTTTATAAATATATATATATATAAAATCAAAAAAAAAATAAAAAAAAATAAAAAACCGGTCCAACCACTGGCCCGGTCACCGGTTCAACTGGCCGGTTATCACAAAAACGGTATTGAACGTAGAACCGGACCGTTATGCCCTCCAAATCCCGGTCCGACCGGCCGGTCCGGTCCGGGTTTGAAAACATTGAATTTAGGAGTAGGACTATTGCTTAAAAAAAGTTTTTTTTTGACAACGGCGATCATACATTCATACATACCACGTATGTAGTCTTAACAGGGCCCATCGAGTAGATGTAAGACGTGGTCACATGACCTCCATTGGTAGTCTTAACAGGGCCCTCCAGAATGAGTAAATCCTCGACCTCCATTGGTCCAGAACCCGATATTAAGCTCAATATTCTTTCCCTCATCTGAAATGCCCTTTAAATTGCCCTTGACATAGCTCGAATCCATGACATGTTAGTCACAAGGTAAAAACATATACAAGTAGTGTTCTAAAACCACAACAAGAATATTTTATTAATAAGAAACATCCAATTAAAATTCATTAATATTAACATCTTCGGCTTAAGGTTTGTATTCATGCATGGTATATAATAATAGAATGTGCAATATAAAAGCATAACCTCAACACCAAAGATCATTAATTAAATTAGAGATGAGAAGATCATGAATTTTAGTAATCCAATAAAAATTATGACTTTGTCGTCAAATGTGATTCATGTATCTTGATTCAATGTAGTTTCTTTCGCATATCAACCAGTTTTTTTATTATTATTTTTTTAATACCGTTCAAAAAATAAACAGTTATATTTACTTGTCGTTGACAGCAATGTTACATTATTTATACCAAAATTTGTTTCTTTTTAAGTTTGTTGCATTATATATAGGCATTACTATCTATAAAAATTTTAATATTCTCCACATAAAAATACAATCCCTCAAACGGAGTGTACATTAATTGTTTTATCCTAAGCAAGATGAAACAAGATAGTCATTTTTTTTTTAAATTCAGTTTCCCAATTTGTTTGTTTTCCCGTAGTTTTTTGAAGATACGTCTCAGTTTCAAAACAAGAGAAGGATGTTAAATTTATGTTGTGTTAAATACAGGGCCGGGTCAACCATTATTGGGACCCAAGCTTCAAGACGAATATGAAATTTGGGGACTGATTTCAAACATAAGATCAACCATCAATTATGACTTTTGAATGGTTTGCTTTTTGGTTTTTTTGGATTAGAATAATTTTAAGATTATCCGTTAACCAATCCTATCTATTATAGAAATTTGTCTAAACCAACTAATCTATAGTATTTTATGGAAAGATTATAGAAACATACATACAAATACTATTATGTATTCTTTAAAGCTCGGGCCCCAAAATTTTAAAAGCCCTTGGCAGCCGCCTAAATTTTATATAACAAGAGCCGGCTTTCGTTAAATGGTAATGAAGTTCACGTTAAATGACGACGACGACGACGACGGCATAGAGGGAGTTAGGGAGTCGTCCACCTTAAAAAAAGATAGAATTATATACTTCTTTATCCTAACTTGCAAAATTATATATTTTTTTAATGTATAAATTTTTAAATTTTAATACATAATGTACAATACTCTTAAAACATAATTTGGGAAAATATGTAATTTTGAAAGTTAAGACTTATGAAGGAAATATGTAAATGTCTCTAAAAAATTTAGTTTACAACAACAACAACAACCTTACCCAGTATATTTCCATTTTTCAGTAGGGTCTGGGGGAAGGATAGATACAAACTTTACCCCTATCCCATTTGGGATAGAGAGGCTGCTCCGAAAAAGTTCCCTGCCTAAAAAATTTAGTTTATATATGTTAAAATATAGACGGTCTCTCCATGAAATTTAGCAATCGCTCACTTTCACTTTTAAATTGCAAGTGTTTGCTAAAAAAACAAGTTAATGATATCCAATATTTTAACCAATTTAAAACCTAAGTCCATTAGTAATTAATAAGTTAAACTATCAATAGCCTATTTTAAACAACAATAATAATTTAATAGCATATTAACATTATTTGAAATCCGATTTGCATAATCAGATTAGTGATAAGAATTTAAGCGATAGTTGTATTTATTTTGTATAAAATGAGTTACTTAAGAAAGTCTTTGTATACACTGTGCTGGATAGATTTTGAAAAATAAAAGTACGTAAATAACAATTTTAAATATAGTGTATTTTTCATTATACTTTTATATATGAAAATTAAGATTAGTTCAATTGTCTTTTTTAACATGATACGACCTAACACGACTTGCTCAAACAAACATAAAAAATTTCCGTCCCATTGTAAAGATTCATGTGTCTGCCATTGAATATAAATACTTTTATCTTTATTAATGAAAATCACTAGATAACATTATGCGTCATAATTACAGTGCAATAATAAGTATTTGCTATCATTTTATAACTATACTGTCTTTTAACTCTTATTCAAGTATCTTACTTAACTCACTCAATTTTACTTTATTAAAAGTAACTTAATTTTACCAAGTGTTCCAATGTGTATATTTTTTATGTTTTAAAAGTTATAATTTAAATAAGTCAAATCAATATATTTATAAATCTTGATTACTAATTAATTGGTGGGTTGTTCTTATTATGTTTTACTTGAATTGAATAGTTTAAAACTTGGATATTATTTAATTATTTTTTTCCGTCCGCAAAGTTAATTTTTCGGTCGAAAATTTTCAACAATGAGAACGATTATAACGTTTCATCTTTCATGACACATGTGACATATCACGTCAAACTTTACAACATTCGTGAAACAATATATTTGAATCGGGATACCACATGAAATGCTTCTAATAACACGTTCAAAAAAAAAAAAAAAAGATGCGTTTTCTGTGGTCACATGAAAGAAGGTTGCCTTTCATTTACCGACATGTTGCCGATGGGTTGGGGGGCAATTCTGGGAAGTGGTAAAGGATAAATGTAAATATTTAGGGTTATATAATTAGAGGTGACCATGAACTTAACAGCCCCTCAACTTTAGTTTACGCACAGACAGCCCTTTAATTATTTTGTCTGCGTTAAACCCATTTTCTTATTCTATATGGGAATGATCATCGGTATAAACAAATCAAGTTGACTTGTAAGATATTTGAGATCAAATAGGCAAAAAGTTTAAACAAACTTGAGCTCAAATGAACGTGAGTCCAAACTCAAGCCCTGAAATACATATAGCTCGTTTAGTTATTGAGCTCGAGCTTCACATGTAGAGCTTAATTGAGCCGACTCGCAAGCATAAATAAGCCTTTTATTTGTATATTTTTTATTTAATTAAATACTTGTATTTATATATAGACAATTTTTTTATATAAAAAAATTATGATAAATATAATTTAATTATATATATTATGTTATATATGAAAAGTATGGTTATAAATATATATGAAATTAATAATAAATAAATAAATAAAATAAGTAATATAAAACGAGCCAAGCCATGTTTGAAAATTTTTGTACGAGCTCGAATTTTAAAAAATAAAGCTTTAAACGAGTTAAGCTGAAGTTCTCTTATATTCGAACAAGATAAGATCGAGCCTTGACAGACTCCGCAAAGTTGAATTAGCTTGTTTACACCATAATCCCCATAAATAACAATGTACGTTACACTTTAATTGCCACTAATACTTTGGTTATTTGTTTTTAAATATATATATGAATATTTCATAATAAGGAATTAAAAAAACGCATTATGAAGGAGTAAATGATCCAACAAATGGAGATGATTCAAAGTTGATATTCCTAGCATATTTTTAGCAAGCAAGAAATTTGAATGCATTGCCTCTTTTTTTAGTAGGTTGGGGGTCTTATTTGAAATAACATTTATCTCATTTTAAGGTAAATATATGAGGTTGGTCTTTGTTTTTTTTCTTCCATACGCTCTCAAAAGTAAAAATTTGTTGGACATGTTTATTTATTTGTTTTACCTTGTTTTTAGCGTTTTTACTAAACAATGCTTGTGCGAATACTGGCTAATATAATGAATACAAATCAACCATTTGGATGTTACTAGCTAGACTAGCCAAAATCAACAAAATTTGAAGGAAAAGTGTCACTGATTGAATTTTTTTAGGCATTCAAAATATGTATTATTATTCTTGTATTGGTTTTTGACTAACAAAATTAATGATCACAATCTTTCTTGAGCATGTGACACTTAGATTCTAACTAATTAAGACATTGGACATGAAAAAACCAGACACAGCAAAAGTAAAGTTGCATAAAAGGTGAGAGTGTGTAGGATGAATTATTTTGTGTAGGTTTTCGAGGGCATGGATGATGATGATGAATCAAATTATGAATATATGTGGATGGCGATTGGTAAAAGCCAAACAACTCAAGCCCCTCCCGCATCCTGAGGAGGATTTAATTTTAAGGCTCAATTAATAATTAAAAAATAATATCAATATTTACCAAGCATAGATGGTTTTAAACTCATGTATATATTTGAAACTCAAAAAAAGTGCTTGGTGAAAGATCGGATGGTTTTGTACAATAATGGGATTGAGTTTATTTGGAGGTGGTCAAGAGGTTTGTGCCGAGATGAAGAACTGGATGAATTAATTGTATGTGAAACCTTGCTGAAATAGGTGGAAATCAAGCCTACTAAGGACCGATGGGTTTGGCAAGGACACCGGAATGGAATATTTTCGGTTAGCTCTCTTAAAAAAAGACTTGTGGATTCTAGGGAGTTTGAAGCTAATTTTGGTCTACATTGGAGTAAATGGGTGCTCTTCAAAGCCAATGCGTTTGTATGGCGAGTAGAATTGGGCCGGCTTCCTACAAGGGATGCATTAATTCGGATGAATATTCCAATTAGTTCACCTTTGTGTCCTCTTTGCAACAATGAAGTGGAGTCAGCTGCTCATTTATTAATTGGATGTGAACTCGCCTCGGCTCTATGGCAACAGGTCTCATCTTGGTGCAAGGTGCCGCCTATTTTTGCTTTTGAGATTAAAGATTTATTGGAAGTTTACAGGACATTACCGGTAAAAGAGTCTATGAAGGAGGTTATCCACACTATAATCATTACGGCATGTTGGTGTTTGTGGAAAATGCGGAATGATGTGGTATTTCATGGAATAAGACCAACATTGCATCGGTTAGTGGCGGATGTCAAAAAAACTGGATTTTTGTGGTATAAAAGTCGGGCGAAAATTGCAAGATTGTCTTGGGACGATTGGAGGTTCTTTTGTTTGGATTAATCCTTTTTGCTTTGTACTGGGTTTATGCTAGCATCTTGCTAGTTATGATGTATTGGTGAATTATGTTTTGGTGAATAATAAAATGTTTTCCCCGCTGTTCAAAAAAAAAATTGTTTTAGGGATAAATTTGTTGAATATTAACTAACTTTCTCAAGTGTTTAATTAAATGTAATTTTGTATAAATATTTATTTTTTAATATTAATCGAGACAAATGAAAATATATGAATATTTATAAGTATTTAATTATTATTTTTTCACAATATGGCTTAAATTTAACAATTTTGAAACTTTGTTATAAATGCATGGATTTATTTTTTTCACGATTACATCTTATTTTCAAGTTAATTAAAAAATTACTTATTCTTAATAAAGATTCATACATGTTTCATCTGTCTTTATCAATTTAAAGAATTTAAACAATTTAAAAAAATGACATAATTTGAACACATATTAAAAGTTAAGTGACTTTAATTACTTTAGTGAAACACTTAAAAAACTTGATTACTATTAGGTAAATGTTCCATTTTATATAAATGGTTTATACGTATACAAATGCTCATATGTGAAAATGCATAGCGTTTTTATTTAGGGTAAAAAAATTTATTTAAGGAAACTTAAAAAACAACCAACAATTGAGACGCTTAATATGATTAACTGGTCTATTAATACCTTAATTTTTTAACTTGAAAATTTGATTATCACCTGGATATGTTATAATTGTTGACAAATAAACGATCCAATTATTCTCGAACTAGTTAACTGAAATTAATTGATTTGTGCAACTCTACCTTTAAATATGGTCTTGGTCTTAGGTGTTAAAAGCTTAGAAAACTAAAAGAATCTTGATGTTCTCGAGAGAACGTTATGGTAGTAAGGTGATGTACTCTTAACCCAAGTGATCGTGGGTTAGTTTTTTTAACAACCCAAATTTAATTATCTATGTCACACTAAATCTCTTGTATAAAGATCATACACCTTTGTCATTAAAATTAAGCATGTTGTTATGTTTCAAGTTTCAACTTATGTGGAGTGTATTGTGATTATTTTAGAAGCAAAGTAGGTGTAAAATGAAAAGTAAGTGTGTTTTCAGGTATAAAAAAAAACATAATTTTTATCAAAGATGTATGCAAACAATCTAATGACAAAGGACGAGTTATAATGTTATATAGCCTCTCATTATCACTATTTTAATCACCATTACCACCAGTAAAATCATGTTGATCGAGAAGTCCTTAACCGTCCAATATTATCGATACTAATTACACAATGAATCGTGTTCACCCCGATCCTGTAAATTAGAATCTCTAATTCTTATCACATCATGAGAATATGTTGCACCAAACAAAACAAGAATAATTAAAATATAATAATTTTAAAAAGAAATAATTAAATATAACCTTTTGATATAATTTTTTTGGTAACCTCTTCAGTTGCACAAATATAGAAATAGAAAGCACAGTCCTTACATGTTTCATGTAAAAATAGCTAATATGTTGTCTCGATAAACCTTGTTGAAAATAATTACTTTTAGAGTTGAAAGAAATATAGCCGGATAGTTTAGTGGTGGAGCTTGGTCGATTTGAGAGGGGCGGATTATCTTAACATATTTTTATCAACAAAACGCTAAAAGAAACTTTGACAAAAACAATTAGGTCTAAGTAAATACTATCATTAACAGTAAAATTAGTAGTTCTGATAAAAAATTAAAAACTTACTAGAAAGTAATAAAAATAAAATGAAAATTACAGTATTTAGTGCTATAAGAATATTGTAGTTGTTAGTGACTTAGTGTTGTAATTATCATTTAAAAAAAAAGCAATTTATTATTTATAAATCAGAAAATTCGATCTAACTGATTTCTGCTAACCGACAAAATTATATTATTATATATAACAAATGTCACGAATAGAAATGAAATCACCATTAATTATTAAACTAAGTGTCATATATTCATTACAATTTTATTAAATACAAGTGTTACAGGCTAGTCAAAAAATGACAACCATGATACACGAGGGAGTTGATGGATAAAAATAAAAAAAAAATAATAATAATAACAAAACAATTAAAAATAGAAATGATTATTTTGACTTGAAAAAGAATTAAATTGACCCCTCTAGTGCATGTGGCTTTCATTTCCCTCACACACACACAAACACACACAGTGGGCTGAAAGCAGGCAATATAATGCATCTCCTCACACTTCCCATGACCCCATCAACCTTCAATCTTTCTCTCTCGAATTCAATTCAATCACGCACATCAAACCCTAAAACATTCAAATCGCCATTGCATTCATATCATCGATCAATTAACCAAAAACCCCACTATATAGTGTTCAATTCTTTGTTCTAATTTTTTCTTTGTGTTTCAAATCCGAATCCCAATATGGGTATCGAAACATGGCTGATCAAAGTCAAGAAATCCATATCACATAGCTTCGATTCCGTCCACGGTACCCCACAAAACGGGAAGCCGGTGTTCAAGAAATCGAGGGTCGGCGTTTTGGCTTTTGAGATCGCAGGAATCATGCGAAAGCTTAATTACACGTGGCAGATTCTCTCCGACAATAACATAGCCCGTCTTCGCAATGAATCGATCTGCCTAGAAGGTGTTCGTAAAATTGTCTCAACGGACGATGTGTTTCTTCTCAGCTTAGCGTGTGCAGAGATGGTTGAAAACCTTAAAGTACTCGCGAAATCGGTGTCAAGATTGAGCAAACGGTGCGAAGACTCGAACCTGCGGTGCTTCGAGACACTGTTTGATGGTTTTGCGAATACGGGCCGGGACCCGCATAACTGGATTTTGAGCTGGAAAGAAATGGAGGCCAGGAATAAGAAGATTGAGCGATATGTTACAGCCACTGCTGCACTTCATCGAGAGATCGATGAGCTAACTGTGATCGAAAACAGTTTGAAGAAATATTCACATTGTGATGGTCACAAAAAAGATCATGCTATGAAACAACAGAAGATTCTTGATTTGCAGCAAAAGCTTCAATGGCAGAAACAAGAAGTTAAGCATCTAAAGGAGAAATCTTTATGGAACAGAAGTTTTGACACAACAACTTCATTGCTTGCAAAATCAGTCTTCACCATTCTTTCAAGAATCAAACTTGTATTCAATATTAACCATGGTTATCCCCCTTCTCTCCCCAGAAGCCTATCTGCTTCTGCCCTTGTCTACCCATCTGATCAAGCCTCAAATTCTTTCAGCTTTGTATCTGGTCCATTAGCCAAAAGTGCAAAGCATCAAGATAACAACCATCTTTCACATGGGTTTTTCAAAACAAATTCCAAGATACTGAAACCATCATCAACCACTTTAGGCGCTGCTGCTCTTGCTCTACATTATGCCAATTTGATCATTGTAACAGAGAAGATGATAAGATCACCTCAATTAGTTGGTGTTGATGCGCGTGATGATATCTACTCGATGTTGCCAAATAGCATTCGATCTTCATTGAGGTGTCGGTTAAAAGGAATTGGGTTTACTGCAAGTGATCCAGTTCTTGCAGGAGAATGGAGAGGAGCTTTGGGGAAGATATTAGGGTGGTTGTCACCATTGGCACATAATATGATGAAATGGCAAAGTGAAAGAAGCTTTGAACATCAGAATTTGATGCCGAAAACGGGTGTTCTCCTTTTGCAAACACTTTTCTTTGCAGATCAACAGAAAACTGAGGCTGCTATAACTGAGCTTTTAGTTGGTTTGAATTATATTTGGAGATTTGAAAGAGAAATGAATGCTAAAGCCTTGTTAAATTGTACCAATTTCAAGAATGTGCAGCAGAATACCACTTAAGCTACAAAAGTGATCTCTTTCATCCTTTTTTTTGTTTTTTTGTTTTCGTTTCAATTTGATTCTTTTTGGGTGGTGGGTAGTGCTCATGAATATGATATAGATTAATGGTATGTAAACTAACTGAGTTGAGCCCATATATTCATATCTTCAGAGATGTGTTTTTGGCTCCCTAACATGGTCTGTATATTAGAATACCCAGTGTTTGAAAACGTGTTTTGTTCAGTTAATTTCTTAAAATATTGGTTGGGTTTTGTCATTTTAATATGTTTAAGCAGACACATGCGACTGGATCCTGTTTTAACACGGATCTACATATCGCAGATGATATATCGCTTCATATAATAAAAAGCATAAATAATATAATTAATAAATGGTGAACGCCACCGATAGACACCCCTCACCGACCGGTCTCACGGCTAAAATAAGGGAGGTAAATCATGTGACCCAGAGAAAATTGGATGGTGCCGGACTTTAAGCCCTAGACCTCCATTATAGATTCTCACCCCTTTACCATTAGACCACCATCACGGGACAAATAATATAATTAATAAGGGGAAATATAAGTTGAAAACCATGTTACCAATATTTAACGTAATTTATTAACAGTAGTTTTTCATAAATCAGTTCAAGGTTTTCTTTTTTTTTTTTTTTTTCTTTTTTTCTTTTTTTGACAAGGAAATGAATAGTTTTAAGGTCACATTTCACTTTTAACCTAAATTTTTTATTGTTCTTAGAGTAAATTAATACATGCATGACTTTTAACCAGAATTTAGTCTTGAAGTTGCATTTAATATAAAAATGATTCCTTTGATAATTTTTTTTGCTATTTCAAGAAAGTAATAGATAAAATGAGGAAATCATCATTGATTTTTTTTATGACTGTGTGAACCTGTTTACGTGAACCTCCAGCTATCGGTCCTCCTTCCCTCCCTAATATCCGACTAACCGGCTGCAAATAACAGGTCAGTAGTCTCTAAGAAAAATTGTCCAAAATAAGAATTGAATTTAAGAACTATTCATTGTTTCTCCTCTTTTTTAACTATTAGATCACTTCCTTAAAGCTAAGTAATAATCGAGAAATAATTTAACAAGTGAAGAGTTTAGTATTTGAATAATTTGAAAGTAAGGTGATTTCTATAGTATCGATTATCGAAGTTATACATGCGTCGGTAGAATGTACTATGATGTCTTATTATTAAAAAAAAAGAAAGAAAGAAAAGAAAAGGGTTGCATTTTTCAAAAGTTTAATGGGTAAATGAATAGTTTTGATGGAATATAAATTACATTCAATTATTAAAAAAAAAAAAACGTATGCAGTAGTCAAGTTGTTAACATAAAACTAGTCACGAATTAAAGATTTAGATAACCAAAATGAAGCTATCTGAAACAAACTATATGATGTGATGATGTCCATGTCGAGAAGTATTACATACTCATAAGTTTATTAAATAAAGATAATACGAAATTATATAATTAGTTTATGGTATTATAATCATTATTATTGGTTATTTTTTTATATTCAATGGCATAATTTAAATTCATAAAACACAATTCTATCCTTAAATATATTATTGCTAGTTGTTTTTATTCGTGAGTTACAGCAAAAATCCATTATGATCCCAAATATCAAAATGTAGTTACAAAAGTCATTGCAATGACTGTCATTTTGATACAAAACTCTAAATCGTATCTGTTGTGTTGTAAAGGATATGACGGTCCAATGTAAAACCCCGAAATGCAGCCCATCATAACATAACCATCACTCTACCAAGTTAAAAACCCAAAGAAAGGAAAAGAGATAAGTTGCAATAACTTCTAATTGGATATAAAACTGTTAAGTGTCCTATGTAAAGACTACAATGACCCTATATAAAATCCTAAACTGCAACCTTTCGTAAACATAATTGTCCCTCTATCTGGTAAAAACCCAAAATAAGGAGGAAAACCTAAAGAAAAACTCTAAAGTGTACCATATTGTAGGATAGAAGTAAGAGATTCCTAGATTATTTATGAGATATGTTAATTGTATCAGCTTTAAGTAGGGACTTAGTCTTGGAAGATACATGTGTAAGATGATGGTATGTTAGATATGTGTGTTATCTGCTTCCTTACATGGGTGTAATGTAGGTTAGACTGGATTTTGCATTTCATTGGTTGCATTGGTTTCATTAGTGCTTTGCTATTTTGCTATCTTGTGGCTATTTGCTATGTTGATTAATCTGTTATGTGTATATATATGCACAATATTATGCCTGCTATTTATACGTAAATTTGTGGGTTTGTGTTCTGTTGATTTCTACTAGGGGTGTGCGTGGTTCGGTTCGGTGCGGTTATGACCATTTCCATAACCAAAACCGCAACTTCGGTTAATTCTAAATCCTTAACCATAACCATAACCATAACCATAACCAATTGATCGGTTAACCACTAATCGGTTAACCACCGGTTACGGCTCGGTTTCGGTTAAATTCGGTTAATAATGGAATTGTTGAAAAACTAAGAAAAACTTGTAAATATGCTTGTGAATTATAGATATGTTAATGATGAAAATCTTAGTAAAGCTTGTAAAACTTTCTAGTTGCTGAAAATGTGTGAAAAAAAGTAAAACCACATGAGCTTTGATTCAATTTTTATTATATTTAGTCTCACATATAATCCATAATATTTTCATATAGTAAAAAGTAAAGATTCATCTTCTATACTTGACTTGCACCATAACCTTTTAAAAAAACATACAAGCATATAAATATTAAAAAAACAAATACACATTATTCGGTTCAGTTCGATTAAAGTCGGTTAATGACTAGCCTTAACCATAACCATAACCGAATGGTTCGGTTAATGGCTTCGCTTAACCATAACCGTTGGTTAAAGTCGGTTTCGGTTAAATCGGTTATGGTTCGGTGCGGTTATCGGTTATTTTTCGGTTATGGTTATATTATGCTCACCCCTAATTTCTACCCTTGTGTTAGGTGTTATATGGTGGTTGTTCGTAGTATGTTGCCAAAAAAAATTAAAAATTTTCAGCCAATGGTTTCTTACAAAGCAACATCTTTACCATATTAAGGTAGAGGTAATGTTTGCTTTCATCTCCCCCTCTCTCAGACATCACAAAATGAGATTTCACTAGATACATCATACATGTTACCTTGTGTGCACAATTATTTAATTATTGTTAATTTGTTACTACTATTATTTATTATGTACTTTTATTTAATTAATATTAGTGTTCATTGGTTAGTAAAGTACATACGATAACATATTATACTATAAACAAACATGAAATCCTTCACTTTATTCAATAACTGATCTTGTCCATGCTACAAACTAACCTCAAATCGGTTACAAATGATTAGATTTATAACCAGTCTGATTAAAAAGATGTCTTTAATTGACATGTATAATAATCTCATATTAGGCTCTTCTTTTATAATAATTTCCACGTCTACACATAACCATAAAAAATAAAAAATAAATAACAAAAATGGATGTGTTAACACCTTAAAATTTTGATTTCTCAAATTCTAAAACATTTTTCCAAAAATAATCTCTCTGTGCATTATGTGACTTTTGCTTACAACTTTTAAGTATTTACCATAACAATAGGTTTAGAAATAATATTACGTTTCCATAGATAAAATGTCCCAACATGTCAATTAAGCACTATGGAATCTGCATATTATTTTTACGGAATATATATATGTGTGTTATTACAAACGATAGTCCTAGAGGTGGCAAAAAACCGGTTCCAAAACCGGAACCGACAACCGGAACTGGAACCGGCCATACCCAAAACAGTGGGTACAAGTGGTTTCGGATTCTCAGAGAAATTGTAATCGGAACAGGAACCGGAAAAACCTGAACCGGTTCCACATTTACCTGGCCAAATCTAGAACCGGAACCGGTTCCCAAAAAAAAGCGGTTTGGCAACATCTAGATAGTCCCACGGAGAATCTAGCTGGTAGTTGTATCATGGGATTTACACAAATCTTGTTTAAAATTTATCAGGCAACAAACGATCAAAAGTCATGGGCTTGAGAGGCAGGCCATGCATGTGTCGTGGTAGGGCCTCTGATTGTTATAAATTTATAATTATTGTGAATAAAATCTTGTTGATTTGGCACCGTTACCACACGATCAAAAGAAAAATATAATTCTTGATACAACTCATCTTGATGTTTGAAAACACATGAGATTCAATGCATGCTATTTTTTTCTTTTCGATTTAATTTATGTCTCAAAAAAAAAAAAAGTTTTGAGGGACTGAAAAAAAAACACGTTTTCCTCTAATTTTTGAAGAATATAGAATTTGAAACCGTTTTAGTTTCTGTTCAGTTACTTCAGCAATTTTTCAAACAATACATATTACTGAAAAATGTTATCTTAGGTAGGATAGAATACCTAAAAATAATAACAAAACCAACTGCCCACTAACATTTTATTGTCTCAGGCATATGAACGTTTCCCATCATTGAATTATTTATTAATTTTCTTGAAAACACACGTATCTCTGAATTAAGAGACTAGTAATAGGAAAAACTAAACATTTATGCTTCATGATAGTGATGTGAATAGGGATGGAAAAAAAACCCGCACCCGACGGGTTTACCCGAAACCCGCTACATATGTGACGGATATTCTCAAGCCCAATGGGTATTAGGCCGGATATGAGATTAATTTTTCAAATTTTCACGGATATGGGACGGGATAGAGATTTGTTCATATACATGTTTACCCGGCTTGATTACCCGATTATATATACCCGTTTACCCGATTATAAATACTCATTTATATACATTTGAAGTAGATATAATTTGTTTCTTTTTTATTCTTTTTTAACTTTAGAATTTGTTCATAGAATTTGTTCATAGAATTTGTTTTTTTATCTTTGTTTTTTTTTTGTGGCAACTACAATATTTTTTTTGAACTTTTTGTTAGTTACTATTTTTTTGTTTATATTGAACGATGGTAATCAACTTATGACATTTTGATATATTAACAGTTTGTTCTTGTCTTATTTAACATATACTTTTTGGTTATAAAAAAATAAATTTATTATTAGTTACCCAATAGTCGACGTGACTTAAGCCAATTATTTTTAAGGAGTATATTTAGCTAAACTCACCGAGATACCCGAAGGGTTTTGCGACGGGTATGGGACTGGGATTACTCAAACCCGTCCCAAACCCGGCCCATTGCCATCCCTAGATGTGATTATGTGAATAGCTTTTATAATACTTCAATTAAAAAATATGAAAACTTTCCAATCGTTGATAGTCTCTTCGTCTAGTAGCAGCTACCGTATTACTATATCTTTACCAAAATGGTATACAAAGTTCAAATTTTACCAGATGAGTAATAGATAGATTTTAGGACGGGGCAAGATATGTTAGCAAGATAATCTTGTAATTTGTAACTATGTAGGGTTTAACATGTCATAGTTACAAAGTCTAGGATGTTTTGAGTTAGTTTTTACCTAGATGTAATCGGATAAGAAGAGTCGTACGTAAACAAACTAAGCGAGTTTTTGGGTCGGTGTTGCCTATAAAACCAAGAGTCTGTTTGACATTCTCCAAGCAATTCAATAATACGATTCTAAGTTCTGGTTAATTGCAAGTGTGGTTGTTATCAACTGTATGCTTTCAATTGGTATCAGAGCTTTGAAAAGCTCGACCAAGGGACGTGTGGTGATCAAAGGTGGAAGAAGCAGTCAAGGAGGACGAAAGCCAGTTAGCAGAAGGAATTCGAAGGATTGGATAAGTCCTCAGGCGACAAGGAACACCAAGTGATCACACGAAGAAGCTGATTGTGACAGAAGTTCAACCACGTGTTGAAGCGTATAACCAGAGAAGACTCATCCACTTGTTATGGCGGATACAAACCAGAATCCAACCAAGTCCGGAGTAACTACCATCCAATGCCCCATGTTGTCTTCAACGAACTTGTAACGACCCGTTTTTAATAAAATGAATATGTTTGAAATAATCATACGTTTGAGATAATCATTAATAAAATGATTGTGATTATTAAAAATTAGAAATATGTGAGAAATAATGAACGTGGGAGAAAACCGAGCGCGAAACGGAGTTCCAGATTGTCCGGAATCGCGAAACGAAGATAAAATCGAAAATGGAAGAAAAATGGCCTGGGGCGGCACGCCCCGAGCCACAGGCCGACCCTAGGCGATATGCGCGGAAGGGGGCGAAAAGATCTGAGATTTTAGTCCCGCGCGGTACGCCTGAGACCATCTCTCCACGCGGGGCGATGCGCCTGGCGTCTATGGCAGCTGCAAATCCCTTATCCTCGAAGATTTTCAACAGAAAACTTATTTTTTTTCTTCTTTTCTCGAGTTTTTCACCATAAACACACACATATACGAATTTTTAGCACCCAACATCAATTTTGAAGCTATCCAGACGTTCGGGTTGAGCCGTGGATCGTTTCTACACGTCCAAATCGTTGTATTTCAATCAGAAATCTGTTTGAAGGGTAATGATTCGTTTTATCTCATTTATTTTGATAATATACGGATTAAATATAGTTTTGAGTATTATATAATGATTTGGGATGATTAGAAACGAAGGACTAGGTGTTTTAACGGTGAAATCTTAATTTTGATCCGTTATAATGCCCGGTTGTTATGAAACTCATTGTATTGAGTAGAATAATTGGTGGTTTGAAGATCATCCTTTGGAAGGGTAACACCAATTCCCAAGGTTGATTGAATGTTGAGATATGAGACTATGATAATTTAGATATGATTAAGAACATGTGTAGATTAATTTCTACACATGGGTTATTGATAAAAGCCTCAACGAGGTTTTGATTGGAAATAAAGAGTGAAACAGGTCAAATAAATTAGATTACATAAATAACACAAGTGGTGTGTTCATGTTGTTAAATCCTGTTATACGTGAATATATAATAGGAAGAGGAGGTGAATCTAGTTCTAGAAGGCCTGGAAAAGAATTGAAGATTGTTGTTAACTCTTCAAATCAAGGTAAGTTACCTAATTGATTGAACTTGTAGTTAAAGGACTGGGTGAGTCCACACTACAAGTAACTGTGATTTTAGCATGTATACATGATTCGTTGAGTTGATTGATATGAATATAAATGATTGTGGTTATTGTTGTTGCATGATTCACAAGGTATAACAACTGTGCCGGAAACGTCGCCGGAACGGTGAACGGAACAGTAAAGGCACAGTAACTCAGGTACAAACTATGCAAACTATTGATGTACTGTCAACTACGTAATGCTTAACAGTAAACTATTATGATATTGTTTCTGAAATCTGATTAAACTTTACAGTTTAACAGTCAGAAACACATCAGACAACATTGAACAGTGAAACCAAGGCTTATTGATGTACTATTATGTGTAAACGTATGTGAGGTTAAACAAAACAAAACAATAACGGATTGTTGTTACGGAATGCTAAACCAATGAATTATTCGCATAGGTGACGATCTGGACGAGTAATTCTGATAGTTTAACGTTCTGAAATAATAACTGAAAAGTAGAAAACAAAAGTCGGAAAACAAAACCATCGTCGTGTTCGTTCGAATGACGATTCGAACGAATACGCGCGATGGTGACGCGTTCTGACAAAACGAGAACGAAATCGATAAAAGATACGAACGATCATAAATTCAAGGAAATAAAATATTTCCTATTTTACAATTTTAAAACTCATCATAAAACTAATTAAATCAAACTGTTTTAAGAAATCGCGAACATGTTTAATAAACGCGCGTTAAATAAATTGTTTAAACGATACTTAAATTAATTTTGAGGATAAATAAATAAATAACGCGATAAAAAAATGATTTTTTTTTAACAACAATTGTATTTTAAAACAACATAAAATATTCTTTTTATCTTAAACGCGAAAAATACGCGTTACGTTCCGGAAACGTGACGAAAACACGAACCGAGCCACGAAAACAAACCCGAACACACGCGGGGTATATAAACCCCAAAAGAGTTCTTTTTATTTATTTCACCTCTTTCTTCCACCTCCCAAACCCTAAATTTCCAGATTCAAGCCACCATCACCATTGTTGAGCTTTAAACTATCATATCTTGGTCAATACTCCACCAAATCGTCCCATTTTCGAACCTACACGAAGCTCTCATTACCCTCTACACGAAAGTACAAAGGATCTGGAGTTAAACCCACTAAAAATCGAGGTAATCAACTGCTAAAGTTACGAAAAAGAGGGTTTTCTAACCCTTGGTCGCCCGAAACCCTAATCGGTGCCATATTCTCCTCTTTGAGTCCTACACCCCCGAAAAACACTTCTCTGCATGACACCACCATGGAACACCACCAAATAGATTGAATGTCCACTGGTTTGAACACCCATGGTCGGCCCCTCACCCAGATTGGCGAATGAGCACATTCGGCCGAAAGGCCATGTGGTCGCCGAAGGAGGGCACTGTTGCACCACAGTCGAATGAGTTTCACCCAGTCGCCGAATCACTCTCCATTCGACCTTACTCATTCGCCAGTCATCTCATTCGGCCACCCATCAGCCGACTGAGCCACCCTCATACGCTGCAAACCAGTCGACCACCTCATTCGCCACATTCATGCTGCACTCATTCGCCCTAAGGGGCATTCGGCAGGCTGTTCACATTCGACCACCATGCACCCATTCGGCCAGCCACTTTCTCTCCCATACATTCACCTGAAACAAAGCCACTCAGTCGTGTGGGGTCCAGTTAACACCACATTCGATTATCCGTTCATTCGGTCAGCTGGGTTTCCTTCGACCATGCACCTCTGGCCATCACCACTCTTTCGATTAGGATGCTGCTATTCGACCAGTAGATGGGCCCAGGACTTAATCGATTTAATTCATGCGATTTAAGTACATACGATTGTTTAGCCCAAGAACAGGCCCAACATCATCATCCTACGGCCCACAGTTGTTCAGGCCCACAGTTGTTCAGGCCCACATCATTAGTCAGAAGCCCAAGTCAAACAAGCACCCCATTATTTGGCCCAACAGTGGCCATGTAGCCCCTACATGTTTTCGGCCCAAAGGAAGGCCCATTATGGCCGAGGCCTACCTCATCTCTTTGACTCAACAATTTTACTTTGGCCCAGTATTGGCCCAACATCCTACTGTCTTGGCCCAAAAGCATTTCGGCCCAGACCTTCTGTTTCAGCCCAGTAACCTTCTATTCGGCTCAACAGTTTATTACTTAGGTCCAACAATTCAATTGACTCACTTGTTTAATAATCTGGCCCAATAGTTTATCACTTAGGCCCACGATTGACTTCGGCCCAAATGAACCAGGCCCATCTTGGCTCAAGACCTATTGAACTTCGGGCCCTGATGAAATTCATGGGGCCCAGCAAAATGAGCCCAAGGCCCACCGAATTTGACCCAAGGCCTACCCCTAAGGCTCATGTCCAAATCTCTGGGGCCCAAACGCAAATGACTTAGCCAATAGTTACTCTTGACTCAATTGTGGCTTCTTACAACTCGATTCCACTCCAGGCCCAACATTTCTTAGTGGGCCCACCTCTAGCCCAACAATGCCCTCGCGGCCCAATGAAGGCCCACAAGGTCAATTGTGTATTACGCCTTGTAACACTTGGCCGGGCCATTGTGTTCCAACAGCCTATATCATTGCCCCACACATTCCAATTAGGCCTAACAACTCTTAATCGGTCAAGAATAGCTCAAGGCCCATGGGTTTCGACCCAAGGCCCAACTTGTTACACGGAGGCCCAACAATTGACTTGGTCACATGGTTCGGTCCACATCCCATTTTAGGCCCACATGGGTTTAACATATTTCATAAGCTCAAAACATTATGTGTCAAGAGAATATTATCTAATTAATTCATTATTATGTGAATAATGTTCAAAGCTACAAGATAATGACTCATAATGACATTTACTTAAAACAAGTATACGGGACCGAACGGGAATCATGACCAAGCCTTAAGTGTATTAGCCAACTTTAGGGCTAACACCTACACATACACATACAAAACCTTATAAACTTATACTCTCTAATTATGAACAACGTGAAATCAATACAGGACCGTGAAAACAATATCAATTACAACAAAGAGAGCGTGCATTCTTGTTTGAGACTAAGTCAACTACCACAACCACCAGGTGAGTTCATTGTCCCTTTTCAATCTATTTTGGTTTTAACTCGGGACTGAGAAGCATGTTATAAAATTTTAAAACAAATGTTTTAAATTCCACAAAATGCTTTTATGCTATTTGATTATGCCAAGTGCTAAAGGCATAAGACACTATTTGAGCTAAATGCTACTTGATTATGCCAAGTGCTAAAGGCATAAGACACTATTTAAACTAAATGCTATTTGATTATGCCAAGTGCTAAAGGCATAAGACACTATTCAAACTACATGCTATTTGATTATGCCAAGTGCTAAAGGCATAAGCTACTTGCTAATACTAAAGCTATGTGTAAGTACCAAGTGCTAAGGGTATTTGCTATCTGATGATGCTATTATGGGTGCTAATTCTATGAGGTTATGCTACAAACTACTACTATGAGTTATGCTAAATACTAAGACTACGGGTTAGATTAAATGCTAATACTACGGGTTTATGCTACAAACTGACGCTATGGGTTATGCTAGAGACTAATGTAAACACTAAATGCTAATGATGCTATGATGCTATGGGGATACTAAATATAAACATACATGCATACATATACATTGAATACTTGAAACTATGGATACTATAAACTCTTGAATGCTATGTGATTGCCATGCTCAAACAACGGTTTGGCCTCTCAGTGCTTGCCTTACCGGTTGTAAAGCTAGTTCTTGTGCACAAGTTACGTAAATGCTAGAAACTTTTAATGCTATAAACTATTGGCTATGGAAGAACAATAGTTGGTCTCTCAGTGCTTGCCTTCATGTGTTCTTCCTAGTCGGGACTTGAAGAACAATAGTTGGTCTCTCAGTGCTTGCCTTCATGTGTTCTTCACAGTCAGGACTAGAAGGCACCTATTATGGTCTCTCAGTGCTTGCCATAAGGTGTCCTTAATGGTCTGAAGCGAGGAAATTGACTGATGGTCTCTCAGTGCTTGCCATGCAGTGTTTCCCACAAACTATTTACTCAGGTGATCAGTGACTAGGACGATTTTGGTGAACCTTCGTTGACTTTGTGTCATCCTGGGAATCCCTTATCTCCCCTAAGTTGCAAATAAATCCTGGGGCCGGTATGGATTGTTACTGAATTCTTGCGAGCATTCAGTTGTCTATTCCGGTAACATTCAAACAAACTCACGGATGCTATGGGTAAACTTACAAACAAAATGCTTAAACATTCTGGGGAAAACAAAATCGAATGGTAGGTAAAATGCTTAATTATCATTAACAGCAATGTCCTATGCGACTTAGTATGTGGTGGGACGGCGTCTGGGCGGGTCGTAGGCTCGACTCAGGGGTATGCCCTATATATAAACATACCGAGTTGGATGATACAGGTGGTGTTAATGAGATTAAGGTTGTTACCTAGGGGATGCATGAATGCTTTAAATCAATATCATAAGCTTTTAAACACGATGCTTGTTAAACTTTTTGAAGCTATTACATACGCAGGCTATGGACTTGTAAACTTAGAAAACAGTAAACTAATGCTATGAAGAAGGATGAATCGAATGGTAGGTAAAATGCTTAATTATCATTAACAGCAATGTCCTATGCGACTTAGTATGTGGTGGGACGGCGTCTGGGCGGGTCGTAGGCTCGACCCAGGGGTATGCCCTATATATAAGCATACCGAGTTGGATGATACAGGTGTCGTTAATGAGGTTAAGGTTTTACCTAGGAGGTTTGCAAAAGCTATTTTACAACTACTAAACCTACATGAACTCACCAACCATTGTGTTGACTTGGTTTTCTTACATGCTTTCTTAGGTGATGCACAGGATTAAGCTAAAGGTCAGGATTGCATACTAGGTTGCCAGATAGCAGACCTAGTACTTTTGAGAGACACATGTTTTGTTAACATTTGTAACTTAACCTTGTAAACTTTAATTCTATGCTATATTATGCTTTAGTTATTCTCAATGTTGATGCTATGTAAAAAATCTGATCATCACGATTATCACTAACGATATCGCGCCCCGGGAACCTTCCGTCCGACGGGGACTCCGATCCTACCCCGCCGGCCCGGGTTGTGACACAAGGTGTGTGAACATGTGGTGATCTACGAATGTGTATATGTTAAATTGGTAATGTGCATGTTTTGATTCACAAGGTGTGTGAACATAAGACTTGCAATTCCAATGTAATTGATTCACAAGGTGTGTGAACAAGCGGTGGATTGGTAATGTGCATGTTTTGATTCACAAGGTGTGTGAACATAAGACTTGCAATTCCAATGTAATTGATTCACAAGGTGTGTGAACAAGCGGTGGATTGGTAATGTGCATGTTTTGATTCACAAGGTGTGTGAACATAAGACTTGCAATTCCAATGTAATTGATTCACAAGGTGTGTGAACAATAGATGACCTATAAGGGGGTAGACATTTGAAATTCAAGTGTCAAATTGTATATTGTGATTTTTGTGAAATATGATGCACAATTGGAGTTTTGTGTGTTTATATCTGTGTTATATTAAATTATAACGATTGTGCATGAATGGGAGATATAAAGAGGTTTTGGTTGAAAACGAACCGTTAGTAAATCGTTTTGTATGTGGTCGACTGTTGTTGACAAATTTTATTTGGAACCTAATTAGTGTATCCATATGGTGTTATGGAATACACTGGGTGAATTAGTGAGGTAATCTTACTTAGTTCTAACGAACTAATGGTGAATTTAAATGTGGTGTTACAGGTACAAAGGAGTAGGGTGAGCGGTGATGGTGATCGGGAATCGAACATGGAGGCTCATATGGTGGTTTAATCTTTAAATAATTGAACTTATGTGAAGCTTTTGTGTAATAAATGTTTTGTGAAGTTGTAAACATACTTAAACTTGTTTTAACATGTGTCGGTAAATAGTATGTTTAATGGTGTGTAAAGCACAAAAGTTTTTTTTGGTTTACTGGGACCTAACGTAACTTATTAAATATTGGTGTAAAATGTCCAGAGAGGACATGGAAGTGACAGGGGTGTCACAGAACTACACCGTATGGGCCATGAAGATGAAAGTAATCTTTAACATGAATGGAGTACTGGATGCTATCGAGGCACCGGCAACGACAGATGCTAGGAAAAACGGGATCGCGATAGCGTTGCTCTTCCAGTCCATTCCCGAGGAACAAGTATTGCAGATCGGAAACCTGACAACCGCAAGATTGATGTGGGAAGTCTTGAAACTTAGAAACCAAGGGGCTGAACGGGTGGTTGAAGCAAGGCTTCAAACTTTAGCAAACGAATTTGAAGCCTTGAGAATGAAAGAGACAAACACGATAGATGAGTTCGCCAATAAAATCACAAGTGTAGCCTCAAAGTCTGCCTCACTCGGAACAACTATAGAGGAGCACAAGCTAGTAAAAAAGTTTCTAAATGGCTTGCCCGAAAGGTTTCTTCATATGGTGGCTTCATTGGAATGGGTGTTGGATTTAAAAACGGTCACGTTCGATGACGTTGTCGGTCGGTTGAAGGCATTCGAAGAAAGAATCGGCTTCAAGACTCCTCAAGCTTCAGCAAAACAAGAGCAACTGTTGTTTTCATATGAAGAATGGGAAGCACGGAAAAAGTCACCTGGAAGGGGAAAGAATACAGGCGAGGCTAGTAATCGGGGAAAGAGTAAAGACCGAGAAAAACAAAGCGGAAGCAGAAAAGAATCCTAGACAAAATTGAAGGAACCAAAGGATAGAAGTAAACTACGATGTTACACCTGTAGGAAGTTGGGACACTTTGCTTCAAAGTGTCCTCTAAACAATAGACAGGAACAATCCAATCTAGTCCAGGAAGAAGACCCGGTTCTCTACATGATATCCCATGATGAAAGCAAGGAGCTTGTCCTCTTAAACGAAAACCGTGTCAATCCAGAAAAGTATGAAAGGGAGATGACTTCGAACAACACATGGTTCATTGACAACGATGCCAGTAATCACATGTCAAGAAACATAAATTGGTTCACGCACATTGATTATGGTACAAAGGGCTCGGTGAAATTTGGAGATGGTTCAACGGTCGATATAAAGGGAAAGGGCAAGGTGGTGCTGGAAAGAAGATCTGGAGAGCATCAAACGCTGAGAAACGTCTACTACATACCAGCACTCAAAACAAACATCATAAGCATAGGCCAACTTGATGAGATGGGCTACAAAGTGGTGATCCAACATGGAATCCTAAGCATGTATGCAAAGGATGGCAAGCTGCTCGTGAAGGTACATCGCTCTCCAAACCGAATTTATAAAATTGAACTCGAAAGAAAGCTTCCAGTATGTTTACAATCCCACACACAAGATGATGCATGGATATGGCACGCACGCTTAGGCCACTTAAATTTTGAGTTAATCAAGTTACTCTCAAAAGTTTCAAGAGGTCTGCCAAGCGTTTCCCACACACCACAAGTATGTGACTCGTGTGTGTTAGGGAAGCAAGTTCGAATGCCCTTCCAAAAGAAAACAAAATTCAGAAGCAAGGAACCACTTGACTTACTGTATGCGGACGTATGTGGTGCAATCTCACCAAAAAACTCAAGGGGGAAACCAATATTTTCTCCTCATAGTAGATGATTGCAGCCGCTACATGTGGGTCACACTCCTCAAAACCAAAGACCAAGTCTCAGGAACCCTCATTGAGTTGTTTACAACCTTAAAAAATGAACATGGTAAGATGGTTAAGTCAATGCGAATTGACAATGGTGGAGAGTACACGTCGCATGTGTTAGGTGAATTTTGAAAAAGGGAAGGTATAACTCAACATTTTACGGCCCCATACACCCCCCCAACAAAATGTGGTGGTGGAGAGAAGAAACAGGACCATAATGGGAGCCACAAGGTGTATGTTAAAAGCAATGTCGATGCCACATAATTTATGGGGAGAGGCGGTTCACCATGCAGTTTATCTGTTAAATCGGTCTCCTACAAAAGCTTTGACAAATTCCACTCCGTACGAAAGACTGAAAGGAAGAAGACCGAACCTCTCACACATCAAGATCTTCGGATGCTTGGGGTATGTCAAGAAACTAGCTACCGGTTAAAGAAACTGGAAGACAGAAGCATAACAATGGTCCATCTAGGATGCCAACCAGGTACAAGGGCATATCGCATGTATGATCCGGTGGGAAGAAAGGTAAGTGTAACTCGAGATGTAACGTTCGATGAACTTAAATGCTACAAGTGAGACGCATACCTTGAAGAATTTGACACCCGGGAAACACACTGGAAGGAGTTTGAAATTGAAGTAACCAACAGAGTGGAGCAAGAAGGAACTCAAGAAGAAAATGTAGTGACTGGAAACGAGAATGTGGATAGTCCAACCCACCAGATTCAAGGCGGAGCAAGCATGGAAGATGTGGCAGAAAACCAAGGCGGCTCAGAAGCATCCAGCTCAGTAGCATCAGGTCATGTACACAATTGTGAAGCAACCGGCCCTCACCTAAGAAGATCCGGCCGACAATTCACCGTCCCAACTCGACTCTCAGATTATGAAGTTTCAGGCATCCCATTCAACACAAACCAAGGTACAAACTCCAGTGAAAACCAATTACTACTCTCCATAGATAATGAGCCAACCAACTTTCAAGAAGCAGTAAAGGAGGAAAATTGGCAGAAAGCAATGGTAGAAGAAATTAAGTCCATCGAGAAGAACAAAACATGGATCTTGACTGAGAAGCCACCAGAAGCCAAAGCCATTGGACTCAAATGGGTCTACAAGGTAAAAAGGGATGAACATGGTAATGTGACCAAGTACAAAGCTCGACTAGTGGCAAAGGGATACGTCCAAAAACACGGGATAGACTTCGAGGAAGTGTATGCTCCCGTTGCTAGAATCGAGACCATACTACTATTGTTGGCCCATGCAGCTAGCCACGGTTGGGAAGTACACCACCTCGACGTAAAGTCAGCCTTTCTCCATGGTGAGCTAAAGGAAAATGTGTTTGTAACACAACCCGAAGGATTTGAGAAACGGGGACAAGAAGGAAAGGTTTACAGGTTGTTCAAAGCCCTTTATGGCCGGCAAGCACCAAGAGCGTGGAACACAAGGCTAGATGGAGTTCTACAGGAGATTGGCTTTTCAAGATGCAAGCACGAACAGGCAGTCTACAAGAGAACTCAAAACCAAAATGTGTTACTCGTCGGTACATACGTTGATGACTTAATCATAACAGGAGACTCATTGGAGGAAATAAGGAGGTTCAAGAAACAAATGGAAAGCAACTTCGAGATGAGTGATTTGGGCTTGCTGCACTATTATTTGGGCATTGAGGTCCATCAAAGTAAACTTGGAATATCAATAAAACAATCAAGGTATTCTGAGAAAATTCTCAAACAAGCAAAATTCTGCGAATGCAATGCAACATAGTTCCTATGGAGCAAGGATTGAAGCTCTCAAAAGAGGATGATGCAGCCAAAGTAGAACCAACTAAATATAGAAGGATGATCGGAAGTCTACGGTATCTAGTTAACTCAAGACCTGACTTGAGTTATTCAGTCAGGTATCTAAGTAGGTTCATGCAAAATCCTACTGTTACTCATTCTCAAGCAGTTAAGCAAGTGCTACGGTATCTCAAAGGAACGGTAAATCTGGGAATTCATTACCCACGAGGTGGAGATCAAAATCTACTTGGCTATAGCGATAGTAGTCACTCGGTGGATGTTGACGATGGCCGAAGTACGAGTGGGGTAGTGTTCTACTATAATGACGCACCCATTACTTGGAGCTCACAAAAACAAGACACTGTGGCATTATCCTCTTGTGAAGCCGAGTTTATGACAGCTCTCGGCGGCGTGTCAAGCATTATGGTTAAGAGGATTACTATCTGAGTTAACAGAAGACAAGGAAGAAGTCGTGATGATAAAAGTTGATAACTCATCAGCGATAGCACCCATGAAGAATCCGGTTTTCCACGAGAGAAGCAAACATATCAATACGAGATATCACTTCATACGAGAATGCATCGAAAGGGAGCAAATTACAGTGGAGCATGTTAGCAGAAATTTGCAACGAGCCGACATTCTTACGAAAGCATTGCCGCGGCTGAAGTTTATTGAAATGAGAGAACTTGTTGGTGTTTCAAGATTAGGGGGGTGATTGTTAGCAAGATAATCTTGTAATTTGTAACTATGTAGGGTTAAACATGTCATGGTTACAAAGTCTAGGATGTTTTGAGTTAGTTTTACCTAGATGTAATCGGATAAGAAGAGTCGTACGTAAACAAACTAAGCGAGTTTTTGGGTCGGTGTTGCCTATAAAACCAAGAGTGTGTTTGACATTCTCCAAGCAATTCAATAACACGATTCTAAATTCTGGTTAATTGCAAGTGTGGTTGTTATCAATTGTATGCTTTCAAGATACACTAGGGTGGTGCCTGGTGTTGGTGTGAATGACGTGGTAGTGGTGTTGAGAGTGGAGAAAAACTTATACATCATCTAAATGATGCCAAGTTCAGACAGGAGGTTTTACTGTTGTAACTTACACATGAATTAGCCATTGTTATCACTAACAGTCAGCTGAATAACCTAAATTTGTACTGTTCATGTCACACGAAAATTCCACAAGGATGGTATGAACCATTGACGAAGGATAGTAAAGGCCGGGAGGGCGCCACCCCTTGTTTTTTTTCGCTCCGTGGTGTAATTTTATGCAATTTCGTTCAAAAACTTAATACTTGTTGAGTTCGCCCCCTAGATTTATGAGTTTGATCCCCTTTATATCGAGTCAAGCTCCTATCACTTGTATGAATTAGAGGATCAAAATAGCATGATCCCCAAGTCAGTAGTCATTTGAGTTATAGTCTGCCTTTTAGACTAGACCTCATATTGGTGATCTATGTACAGAAATTTAGTACATGTTAAATCGATCCCTCGTCACCATAGTAGAAAAACAATTCACTTTCTAACTTAATTGTATTATTTTGATGTATGTAGTTTTAATGTTGTAGGCCTGTAAAAACCATCTGATCAGCGTGTATAAGTAATTCCCCAACAGATCTTTACATCTTATTCAGTGTTTTCTATTTTGTGATTCAGACAATCTAGCGATTCTAGTCTATGAAAGTTACAAAGCAAGTAAATACATCTAATTATTGCAGCTGCCATTATATAATTTTTTTTTTGGTTCTCATCATTATATAATGCTTGAAAGAAAGATCAAATGTTAAACTTGAAAATGATGAAAGAAGCATTGGTTCTACAACAGGATAACAATGAGTTTTAATTGCCGATCGAATACCTAACATGTGCGGGATTGTGCTTGTTAGGATGCTGCATCTGCATTATGCCATCCCTTGGTGCACGGTGGAATGGAAATGAACTCATCAAACTCCTTCACATGAATGTCGCAGCATTTCCACTACACCATATAAAGATGATATTTACAAATATGTTACCTTAAAGAAGCTATAAAAGAACAAAATAAATATGCTAACATATAAATTGGCGATAATTCTATATAATGGCTAGAACAAAACAAACATAAGAAAACCCAAAATCTCACCCCTCTCATCCGGTCATGGAAGACAGCAGGACCGGGATGGTAATTACAAGCAGTCTCATGATTATCAATTTCTTTGAAAGTTTGACCACATCCCTTGTTTTTGCAAATTTGGGGCTGGTTTATGTCTACAATTTTCTTTGCTGGAGCTTGTACACTTTCTTGCAAATCTGAATTACCTTCATCTGGGGTAGATTGAACTTGATCTGAAGGTTTCAAATCCGTACCTTTAATACGTAAGAAAAAGATTAATATATTAACAAATGAACAAGTTAGTTTACAATATAGTCTTACAAAAAGGCAACTAAGTTGAGTAAAAAGGAGTTGAGTATTTAGTAATACCATGATCAGAACAAAAGAATCCTTGGCGGCACCTAGAGCAAGCTTCTTTAGCTGAGACACTAGCTGCAGGAGTTGATGTTTTGATTGCTGGCTTTGGGGCAACAGCAGCAGCAGCAGGAGCCTTCGCTATCACTGGCTTTTCAGTTGTGTGTTTACCTGTCTTGCATCTTAAATGATAAAAAATATAGCTCATTAGCTGATATAGACAGTAATGTATAATGCAAAGATATATACACCATACACATTATATACAGCAATAATGAGTAGAATTGAACTTAAAAGGTCAGTCTGTGAGTAAATAAAATTTCAGGTCAATTTTTGGGAAGCATGTAAGATGCATACGGATCACGAAAGAGAACAGCACCGAATAAAACGTACCCTGGAATTTCAAGAAATAAACTGAAATCATGACTCCTTTTCTTGCAACAACTCCACTCTTTCATACCATCATGAAAGAAAGGCTGAAAGACAAGTGTTAACATTTGTATAGACGAGAATACAAAAGCATACAAGATGAAAGTAAAAGTAAGTTAGGTAGATGAAAGAAACTTACTCCCTGAATAAATAAGGATGTCCATCAGCAAGCAAAGCCCATGCGCACAAAACAAACAAATTAGAAAATCAAGAAACAGATTCAGCAACAGAATTCATAAAACAGCAAAATCAATAATTAAAAATTGGGGATTTGGAACTAAATGAACAGTTTTAAGAGAAAAATACGGCTGGCGTCTACAGATTTGTAAAGCGATAAGTGTTATTTTACTTTGTCTATAAGTGCTTCATTTAATGGAAATCAAATACAGTGGTTTATGAATTGACAAAATATATATATATATATATATATATATATATATATATATATATATATATATATATATATATAACAATAGATTGATAGGATTGTAACAAATGAATGTATGTAAACAGACCTCGTAATAAGATAAATGAACAAGTAGCTAACTATTAGTTTCATTCTATATATTTGCTTGCAGAAAGAACCTCAATAGACAATTTCTAGGTTTTGTAAAAAAAACACATATATAATATTACATTGCCATCAGGTATTTACATATTACATTGGTACATAAAATGCTAAAGGTATGTGACCAATATCCAATATTTGCTTATTACATTGGTACATAATATGCTAAAGATGTGTTGCAAAAATAGAATACAATCCACTGGTGTGATGAAGTTGCTGTAACACACGGTTCTTTAAAATTCATACCAATATAGGATGCCCAGTTTACCTTGAATAAATTTCTAACGGCACTTGAACTAATTTTAGTGATATAACTTGGGTCAATTTCAACAAAAAATTATGCTGTTTGATGCTTAATAGATAGTTGTCCTGCCATGGTGGAAATTGACAAATTCCTCACCTCCTTTTATAATCGATTCATGCTCAACTACATATACTTCATATAAGTTCGAATCTAACGCAAGCGTCCAACTCAGGAAATCAAATTGAAAATTCCTTAATAATTCGGTCTTCTGACTCGATTAAAACCCATATTCGAATCCCTAATATATAACGAGTCATTATTCAACCAAAACTTATGCAATCAATTAATAGCGTACTCAACAATAGAGAAGCATATGTATCTTCTCTTCGTTTATAACGATATCTGAATTAGTTGAGGAAAAAACTGATAATGTTTTAGAAAAAAGGAGAAGATAAAAGAAAAACTGACCGATTCATGATACGTGCAGGAGTCCTCAGGATTATCGTCTTCCGTGAAAGTGGCGTTACATCCGATCCTCTGACATCGAAGCAAATTCGCCATTTTCAAACAGTTATTCTTCCGCTTTGGTTTTCGATTCCTGTGATGGATCGATGCTTCTAGTAGCAGGGGGAAGTCCTAACAAAAGTCTATATTGGATGAACCAGGCTGTACGACTGGTATATAAATATTCACATTCACATAGAGCAATTTGGGCCGTTTCATATCCGGTTTTGAACATGCATCTGAGAAATCAGCTCTAATACGATTGGCCCAAAAGTTTTGGTATATAAAATAACTAGATTATTATCACATAGTGTATTATAGGGGATGAATAAAAAACATATTATTAAATTAATAGTTATTAAAGAGAATTTAAACAATATAAGATGATTTTTTTAATATAAAATATGATTATGTATAATTTTATACATTAAATAATAGAATAATTATATTATTTTTAGACACTAATTTTTTCAAAGTTGTTTCTTCAAATATTACATTTTAAATTCCTTTTCTACAAATTATATATTTTATAATAATTTGTTTTTTTTTAAAGTATGCTTTTTAATATTAATCAATTTAAAAATGTATAAAAAAATACATTTAATATGAGAGATAGACGGAATTACGGAAATACATAATTGAGCTGCTTTAAGAACATGACATGTGTCTTTACAAACATTTATTTATTTATTATAATAGATATATTGAGACATCTAATTCATGTGTTTGATCAAAGTGTTGTTGGATATTGATCAAGCCATGCTCGAATTAGGAGTATTAACTGTGTCAAGTTAACTAGTTATTGGATTGACATGTCACAGGTTTACAGGTTAGCGGATTGAATTGTAGAACAAGAACACAACATGTTTATTTATGGGTTCATTACATATATCCCCTTACTAAAATCATTTATTACATATTCACCTAATCATAAAACTAAATTACATATTTCCCCTTTATAAACCAAATACATTACATATTTACCCATTTCATTAAAAAACAAATTATGTATTTTCTATTTTACCCTTAATGAACTAACTAAAAATAACTTATATATTTCTCCTTACTAAGGGATAATTTTGAAACATGTGATATTTGTAATTTTAGTTTAACATTGGGGATATATGTAATTTTGATGTTTAATAAGAGGATATATAATATTATCCCTTTATTTATTCGTGGCAAAGATTTCAACCATAATTTGAACATGTGTAAATATAAATCAACCTAAATACAACTTGTTTAACCCGATTATATAAATTAATTAAACGACTTCGTCATGTTTTAAAATGGTGCACAAATTGGCAGAAGACATCAAAGCAATGATTCACCAATTTGGCACGGGTAATAAATAGTGCACAATTCATCAATCACGTGTCATAAAATAGTGCTCAAATTTGATAGAAAGCATCGAAACAATGAAAAATTACTTAAAAAGTGTTTGAAAGCTTCAAATCGGTTTAGACAATCACTGGTGATTAACCCATCTTTTAACAAATTAGAACACTCATTTATAGCACAACTTTTTTTTTGGAAGTTCAAAAAATGTGGAATCTAACGGCAAACTTGAAGAGTCTTAATAACTTTTATCTAATAACGATAGAAAAAATAAAGAGCTATTGTACATTCAAATTTAAACTTAGGTCTTGTTTGAGATTTCATTTAAAAATACCTATTAACTTATTGGTTTTTTTAAAAAGGCAATAAGTTAATAAGTTATTTGTCAAACTTAAAAGGACTTTTGAAAATGACTTTTTTAAAAGGGTAATAAGTTGTTTTTCAAAAGCTAAAATTTTATCTTTTCAAAATGACTTATGACTTATTAACATAAAATTACAAATCTACCACACTATTTACCTTTTGCCCAATAACCATAAAATGATGTCAAGAAAAAAAATGTCATTTTTGGCCATTTTAAAATTTTATTTTAGAAAAGCTAATCCAAACACGTGTTTAAAACTTCATTTCAAAAAGTCATAAGTTAATAAACACTTTTGGCAAAAACATCCTTTTGAAGTTAAATAAGCAATCCCAAACAAGGCCTTAACTAGAAGTTAAAATTAGAAAAACTTATAAGAACGTATAGTAGAGTATAGTCGAGCGAAATCAAATTTAATTTAAAAAAATCAGATATATATATGAGTTAGCGGGTCTAACATGTTTTTAACTCTGATGAACACAACTTTTTTTATTACATGGATCAATCCAAATATGACTTATTTGTTAAATAGATCAGGTTTTTTAGCTCGAAACCTGACTACTTAAAACACACACACATATAAAATATAAATGAATCAATTCAAACATGACTTATTTGTTAAATGGGTCAAGTTTTTTAGCTTGAAACCTGACTATTTAAACCACACACACACATATATATAATAATATATACAAGGTTGACGATAGTAACATGTCTAATTTCATGTCACGTCCGGCTCTGAAAATATACCTGGCAAAATAGGCGGGTCGGGTCGGGTTGGGTAACGGGTCAGAATGGGTTCGGGTCAGAATGGGTGGGGGTCAGAACATGTTTTAAACAAAATGAATTCGGGTCTAAATGGATTATTCTTAAAAAACATAAATTTAATTTAAGCTAAGATGTGTTATAAGTAAACAAATAGTGCATTTGAATAAATTTTTGTTATTTTCTTATCAAATATGTTATTAATTATTCTTAAATGTTTGAATCCATTGCATTTACATAGTTTTTTGTTTACTTATCTTGACCCGCATTGTATTTTAAGTACTACACATCTCACACATTCAATATTATAATGTTACCCATTTCAACCTATTATATTAAAATTGTTTAACCAAATAAACTAATTTCTTTTGACATGGATAAAACTGTTACGTCTGAAAACATTGATGGAAAAGTGGAAATAATTCGTTTAACAGTGTTTGTTTACTGCCATAGGGATTGCTAGCAAATTTTATTTTTCAACGAGAAAGAGAGTAGCTTAAATCCAACGACTCGCAATGCCATAGCTTTTCCGAAATCCAACGGCTGAAAAATCACCCACAAGTCCCCGTTATAAATATCAGAAACCCTAATTCTTTAGTCCTCCTCTTTCTCCTGTTTCCTTGCTACTGCAACGCAACCGCGTGTATCATACTTAGCAGGAACAAAGGAGCACACACCGTCACCAACACCATCAACAATCCATGCCTTCACTTGCCAAATTTTCAGAAACCCTAGCTCCGTCATCCGAAACGAAGGCCAAGAAAATGAATAACACCGCATCCGAATCCGCCGGACTCGAATCTTCAAACAAAAAGAAAGAGAAACCCGAGAAGAAGAGCAAGAAGAGTAAAATTTCGCCTCAATCGACGGAAACTTCGTCTGATTCTGAAAAATCCGAGAAGAAGATCAAGAGGAAACGCAAGGCTTCTTCGGATACGGATAATGATGAAGGAAAGAGTGACACGAGTTCCGAATTAGGGGAACCGATTAATCGCAAGGTATTCAATAATTCTGACGTTAATTTCTATACGTTTATGTATGCATATTGTGCTAAATCTATTGCATGTTGATTGATGAGGTTTTGAGAAATATTG
Source organism: Mikania micrantha (assembly GCA_009363875.1). NCBI lineage: Eukaryota > Viridiplantae > Streptophyta > Magnoliopsida > Asterales > Asteraceae > Mikania > Mikania micrantha. The sequence goes on from CM018680.1 coordinate 118,842,977, forward strand.
TTTGGTGTTTATTAAGATTGAAGAGTCTATGAAGAAAATTAAAAAGAAAAAGATGAAGACAGACGAGGTTGATGAAAAGGAGGCTGGGAGTAAAGAAGAAAACCCTAATGCTGTTTCAAACTTTAGGATCTCTGAGCCGTTGAAGAATGCACTGAAGGCAAAGGGGATTGAGACTTTGTTTCCTATTCAAGCTCGGACTTTTGATTCGATCTATGATGGTCTTGATTTGATTGGGAAAGCTAAAACAGGGCAGGTATTTTAGTCACTTTTAATTGGTTTTGTTTAAGTTAAACATTGCATGAATCGCAGTTAATTGGTTACTGTTTCATATACTCAAATCTTGGGGACTGAATACTAAGCAAGTGCTTTTAGTTACATGCATTTGTAGTTTGGAAGGGTGTACTGGTGTAGGGCTAACACAACGTAATTGTTTTATTAACTATTAAGCTATGTTATTGATGTTAGCTAAATTTGAAGAGTTTTGTTTCTTTACAAATTTTACAGGGAAAAACATTGGCTTTTATTTTGCCTATATTGGAATCCCTAACTAATGGACACGAGAAAGTGTCACGAAGGACTGGATATGGCAGGTCACCTACAATTCTTGTGCTCTTGCCAACAAGAGAACTGGCTAAGCAGGTAATTGTTTAAGTTTGATATGATATTCGTTCAGCTTTTATGTTATAAATATGGTTTATTTTCTTATCTACATGCAAGATTGTTGGGTCATATTTTTTGTTTTTATTATGATAGGTATTTACAGATTTTAAATATTATGGCGAAGCTGTGGGGCTGACTTCATGCTGTTTGTATGGTGGAGGTGGAGCATCCATTTCACCTCAAACTGTGCAATTGAAAAGAGGGGTGGATATCGTTGTGGGAGCAGTTGGTCGTGTTAAGGTACTACATGGCTGCATGAATTCTTAAATTTTAACTATCTGTTTACAATATCATTTAGTGTAACTGGATTTTTTATAATCAATCATTATGTAAATTGAAAATGATACCTAGGATCACATTGAAAGAGGGAATCTTGACTTATGCTCTTTGAAATTCCGTATTCTTGATGAAGCTGATGAAATGCTGAGACAGGGTTTTGTTGAAGACGTTGAATATATTTTAGGTGGCTATTTTTATTTTATTAACCATCATTGACTCTTATATATATATATTATATATATATATGCTTTTGTATTTTGCTAACTTCAGTTTTATCCCTGGATTTGAAGGCAAGGTGAATGATGCTACCAAAGTTCAAACGGTTCTATTTAGTGCAACTTTACCATCTTGGGTGAATCATGTATGTTCTTGACTGATTATCATGTTGTTTTGCATACAAATGTTATTAAAGTCTTTGTTGTTTGCTCAGATTGCATCGAAGTTTCTGAAACCAGACAAGAAGATTGTGGATCTTGTTGGTGTTAAGGTAATGAAGGCCAGTGAAAGTGTGAGGCACATCATCATGCCTTGCTCCTGGTCAGCCAGGTCCCAAGTCATTCCTGATATTATCCGTCACCATAGTGGGCAAGTTCAATCTTTGCAGTTTGCAAATACTTTTTACCAATTTTTTTGCCTTCTCTTTGTTCATAGCGTTTTTTATTTTCAGTGGAGGTCGCACTATTGTTTTCACTGAGACAAAAGATTATTGTTCCGAACTCTCTGGATTGCTGCCTGGAGCACGCCCTCTGCATGGTGACATTCAGCAGTCTGTTCGTGAGGTATATAATACAATAATATATAATATGATGATATATGAAGATTAAACTTTAGGTATTTCTTTCTAAAGACAAGTTCATCATCTTTATTAAACCTGTCATCTTTTTAATAGGCGACACTAACAGGCTTCAGAACAGGCAAGTTTATGACCCTTGTTGCCACGAATGTTGCAGCACGAGGACTGGACATCAATGATGTTCAGTTGATCATTCAGGTATGGTAAAAAGTCATATTAAAACTAAGTACATGAATTGTATACTTGTTTATTGCTTTTAACTGGAGATGATTTTCCGCCATCCATTAGTGTGAACCACCACGTGATGTTGAAGACTATATTCACAGATCTGGGAGGACAGGAAGAGCAGGTTATTGCATCTTTATATAATTTCTTTTAGATACAAATAGTCAAAGCGTTTTTGATGGTTCTAATATATTAGTTGTGTACTCCAGGAAAATCTGGTGTTGCCATTACTCTTTATGAGCCAAGGAAAGCAAATATTTCAAAGTTAGAGAGAGAAGCAGGCGTGAAATTTGAACACATTTCTGCTCCTCAGCCAGCTGATATTGCTAAAGCTGCTGGTGGGGATGCTGTAGAAGCTATAATTCAAGTTGATGATAGGTAATCATATAATTTATTATATGCCATTTTAGCTTTTCCATGGTTAAAGACCGCAAATAATTACTAGTTCACATGTTTTTAATTTTGTATAGTGTGATCCCTGTCTTCAAGTCAGCTGCAGAGGAGCTACTAAATTCTTCCAGCTTAACACCAGTAGAACTGCTTGCAAAAGCGCTCGCCAAGAGTGTGGTGAGTTTTGTGCTCTATGTTTTCTTTTTATTCATATGATGTGATAAATGTTTCTTGGTGATTAAATACGGGTTCTGTCAGGGGTATACTGAAATTAAAGAGAGGTCACTTCTTACATCCATGGAGAATTATGTGACACTTATACTTGAGGCTGGAAGACCTGTTTATACACCTTCGTAGGCTTTTCTAACGCTTGTTTATTTTATTGTCATAACTTAAGATGAAATTTGGGTCTAACTGTTGCTTGATTTTCAGATTTGCATATGGCATTTTGAGAAGGTTTTTGCCTGAAGAGAAAGTGGAGTCAATCCAAGGTCTTGCTCTGACTGCTGATCAAAGAGGTGCTGTCTTTGATGTTGCTGTGGAAGATTTGAACTCCTTCCTTGCTGGTAAGGCAATCGATTCATTAATACATCATAATGCCTATGATATTCTTGTTTTAAAGTGATGAATGCATATGCAGGTCAGGAGAATGCTGCAGGTGTAAGCTTGGAGGTGGTTAAAGAACTCCCACAACTCCAAGAAAAAGAGCAGTCAAGAGGAAGGTTTGGAAGCAGCGGCGGGTTTTCACGTGGAGGACGTGGTGGTGGTGGTGGTGGTGGGCGTGGTGGTGGTGGGTTCTCACGTGGAGGGCGTGGTGGATTTTCTGATCGCCGGAACGATAGGTTTTCTAGAGGCTCTGGCGGTGCTCGTGGAGGCTACAGGAAATGGTAATGAGCTTCATCTGAATGGTAGGCTTTTTTATCCGCCTATTCTCTGAAACACTTAAAGCAGTTTTGATATAGTGATGATGAACAACACATCATTGTTTCTTCTAAATTCTAATTACGTAGTGTTCTTATTTTTGTAACGAGTTGTTTGTCATTTTTTGGTTTCCATTCTTTATGGGTAGTTTTTATTTGCTATTTCTCCTATTTTTAGTTGAATGTAACGGAGATGTAACAATTGCGACATTTTCTTGATACTGAAACTTAAAAAAGAACAATTATGGGCTTACATTCTTGATTTATTTTTGTTTTATTGGGTTAATTATTTTATTTTATTCCTTTTGGATATAGCTAAATGGGCATTTATTACGGACTTTATTTTCTTTACTCACTATCTGTAGAGGTGCACAAATCGGTTTTTTTGAACCGGTTCCGGTCAAGAATCAGTTCTGGTTCCGTGTTTTGACTAGTTCCGACGGTTTTTTCCTGGTTTTGGTTCCGGTTCTAATTTGTCTGAAAAACTGGACTCGTTTGTACCCACCGGTTCGGGTTTGACCGGTTCCGGTTCGGTTTGCTGGTTCCGGTTTCGTTTTTTTTCCCACCTCTAACTATTTGTATCTTGAAATATTTACGTGTTAAATTTCTTGATGTCATTAATAACAATTTAAAATCTATATGGGGTACGTAGTCCTAGTTTTTTCTTATGTTACAACCCAAGATATTTTCTCCAAGTATATTGATCTACTAAATAATACCGATGTTGAGACTAACAGATATTATTGAACAAAATATTTGGAAGGTTCTTTGTGAAAATATAGGATATGTGATGTCGGGGTGTGGTGTGTAACACACAAACAAGACCACAAGCTACCTTTTTTTTCCTTTCGAGTTGCATATCAATCTCAATGTGATTTGATGTTGTGAACAGACGTGTAGACACCGACTAAAATCTTCTCTCTTTCAAAGTCAATATGTTTTACATGTTGATATTGAACCGGTTACCATCAAGATATATGATGTTTATATTATCACCAATGAACTAAAGTAGCCTGTATGAGTGACCTGTAGAGCTTGAGAAGAAAGGCTTCGAACTCAACAGGTCTCGAATTCAATGTTAGCTATCCCTTGGTATACAGTTTTAGTTCTTGATTGAAACAAGATTTGCTGGTGTTTAGAATGCCGAGAAATGTGACTAGCATCCAATTACCACACTAGCCGGATGTGAACTGATGTGTATCGAGACAACTGACTCGATCATTGTCAGTGTATGAAGACAGATTGAAATTAAGTGTTCCTTTAAGATACCACATGATCCACTTGAGTGCATATTTATGGCACAACGTGAACAAGTAAAAGTGACAGTTGTAATGCTCTAGCAAGTTGTCTGCACTTGCCCCCTATGTAGGCAAAAGTAAATCACGTACCGTTGGAGTTGCTAAGCTTGAAACCTGTATTGATTGGAGTGTTAGCAGGGTTATAATTTGTGATGTGAGCTCTTTAAAGAATCTTTGATGCATATTTGTTTGGGATAAAAATAAAGAGTCCAGATGTCGAATAATTGAGACACCATGATAGCAGTTGACATGATCAAAATCTTTCATGGTGCACTCATTCTCGAGTAGTTTCATAAACTGCGTGCGTAGAGCATTAGAGGATATGAGTATTAACCACGTTTTCAACCGGTTTGTCTGTCTTTTTCTAATGATGTAGGGGCTGCAACATGTGATTTCGGTGGTTCAAGATGGTCGATGATGTGAAAAGCATGAGAATGGACTAAGAAAAATAAGCACAAGAGATGATTATTAACCACAAATACATAAAGGGCATATATAGTTTCTAATAGCTAGTCATTACCCTATTGCTAAAAAGCATCAATTTAATTAAACAGCGTTCATTTCATCAACAACTCTTTGCCCCATACCCTACACCTTTCTTTTTCACGTGATCCTGCAACTTCTGTGATCACCCATGTGCTTAGGGTAGTGAACAGTTCATTTGGATTCATATTCACGTTGGTTTCTGTTGATTTTAGGCATGTGAATGAAATATGAAAATGATCTAATCTTGTTTTTATTTTTTTTCTTATATCTTTAGTTTCCTTCTAGATTGTTTCTATTCAAATGTTACATGTTAATCCTGATTGTCGGTATGTTACTTGTTAATCCTGAAATTGATCGGTTTTTAAGTAAGTGAAAGTTGAAAAGGTAATTCGAAATTGTTTAATTAATTCATATTTAATTAATAGTTTGGATGTTTAGAACTACTAGAGATAGCTGTCTAAAGTTCTGTTATATTTTATTTAAGGGGTGTGTTAGGGAGACGTCAGGGTGGATCACTGGACGCCAGGCAATACGGCCCGTATTGGGCTTTACGGGTCGTATTGAAAATAATATTCTGACAAAATCTGACACGTCAAATCATAGGTCTGACGCAGGTCTGACACGCAGTACATACGACCCGTATAGGGCAATACGGGTCGTATTGGAGCTCCAATCACCGCCAATAAACCTGCCGACATAAAACCAGATTGTCTTCTCCGTTCTCTCTCTCTCAAACCAAGTTTTCTCTCTCTCTAAAACCCACCAACAGAGAGATAACTTGCAGAGCAAAAAGGAGTGAAACGAAACCCCATGAGCATGAAAAAACCACCAAGTTTTCTCTCTCTCTAAAACCCACCAACAGAGAGATAACTTGCAGAGCAAAAAGGAGTGAAACGAAACCCCATGAGCATGAAAAAACCCCTTTTTCTTCTAATCGTTTCGTTGGAGAAAGGATGAGGAATCTATGGCCAAGATTTTGCTACGAGGAAGACAACAAGTGGGGGAAATTTACCAAGAAAACAGAGTAAATTGAAGAACGCAAATCTCAATAAAACAAGGGGATTAATTTATAAATAATATAGCTGCAAAAACATCGAAATCTGCGTAAAGAAATGTGATCACTGTGTGTTTTTTTCTTTGCTTTATTTTGGTTTTAATTTTGGTCCTTTACGAGCCGAATAGGGCTATACGGCCCGTATGTACTTTCAACCGTCAGACATTAACCTGACAAAGTCTGACAAAATCTGACACCCATACGAACCGTATAGGGCTATACGGGTCTTTTTTTTTGACTAGGTGGTGTCAAGTGATCCATATGGGGTGTTCAAATAACCTGCCCCTTTATTTAATTATACTTTTAGCAGCAGTAGGTAATTTGTTTTGCAAGTTCGGTTTATTATATTCAGGTGTTAGTCTTTATTTTGCAAGAGTAAGTTTTTCTAATACAATAAAATGGTTGTTAGCCACTAAGTAAAAAAAAATGCTTGACTAACCTAAAAGGATTTTCTAAAATAACTTTTTGTAAAGGATAAATAACATGTTTTTTCAAAAGCCACTAATCCTAGTTTTTCAAAAGAGTAAATTTCGGTTTTGACTCATGTGGTTTAAGAGTTTTAACTATTTCAGTTCAAAATAAAATCCCTTGTAGTTTAGGTAATTAACGCTTTTCGCCCCCAATTATAGTCAGGTTTTGGGCCAAAACCGTTATAATAGTTAAGTTTGAGGGGTCAAAACAGTTAGTTGTCTAAATTTTAGGGGCTGAATTGATAAAAGATTGCATTTTGGGTCAAAATAGTTAAAACAATTAAATTACATGGGCCAAAACCGTAATTTACTCTTTTCAAAATAACATATAATTATTCACATAAAATTACAAATATACCCTCATCCCTAAAAATAATTATCAATATAAAAATATTTTTTTGCTATTTTGGAAAAGTATTTTTGAAAAAGCTAATGCAAACACTTTTTTTAAAACTCACTGTATAAAAGTTATAATTTAATAATTACTTTTAACAATAAACACTTTTAGAGTTAAATAAGCAATCCCAAAAAACCCTAAAGAGCCAATCTTGATTAAGATTAAAACTTCTTGTAATAGTTTCACCTACAATATGTGTGGAGAGGCGTCTAACAACCGTGACAGCTCACAAGGCGAATGATAAAACTTTCTGGTTCCTCCATTAATCCAATTCTTTATTATTATTATTATTATTATTATTTTTTTCAATTATTTGTATTAAATATGTATGCTATTTTTTTCTTATATTTATATATATGTAAATTGAAATGTGTTTGAGATTTTGGATCGATGCAAGTTTTAGCAATTTGTAGCAACACATGAAAAATGGAAAAAAAAAGTTACACCGGTACAAAATCCTAAATAAATGTGAAATTACACACAGGGACAAAGCTTGAAATTTTTGGGTAAGGAGGCCGACCCTTAATATAAATTTTTTGGAAGAAGAAACCAAGGGGGTCAGACTCTATTAATATAAAATTTTCTAACCAAATCCTATTACATACCTGCTTCTGAGCCAAAAAACAGCAGGGACCGGGGCCCCCCCAGGCCCTCACTATCCTTCGTCCCTGATTACACACATATATAAGAAAAAAAATGTTATACTTGTGTAATAATGATAATTATTAAAAAAAAAACTTCTTGTAAATAAAGTTGTGCTAGATCTTATGATATTTTTTTACGTGTTGTTACGTATATTTTATATGGGTTTACAAAATTTTTTTCTATATATCCAATCAGAGCTTTTATATATTTTTATAAAAATATGTCAAATAATGTTAAAAATTTGTAAAAAAATTCAAAAAACGTTTTTTACATGATTTTCACAATAAAAGTGGTTTTCAAATTATCCGTACCACATATATATCTCGTTACATATATGTATTTAAGAGTATTACATATAAACATGTCAATCACATATTGATGCTAAAAGCAACAACTAATTCAATATTAATATGACTTTTGCACAACTATGGTTTTAACCAATTTTTTCACTTATTTAAAAATTAAACTATTAAACTACTTTTAATTCTTATATTCTTGATTTTTTTTTCATTCATATTGATTAATGTGATATTTTTAATTTTTTAATTGTAGTTACCGATTGAATTTTATAGATGTTTACTAAAAATTAACTTAACTCTGTTAAATTCTATTGTTATTTGTGTTCGGTTCAGTTTCAATGGGATGCTACGGTGGCCGTCACTGTCGTCTTCTGGAACCAACAACCTGAAATGGAACAGGAACCGGGCCAGTCAAAAACCAAACCGAATCAACCTATAAATCGGTCAAAAAATGAAACCGGAAATGGAATTGGTTATTAAATTTGTTGACCGTAACCGGTTAAAAAAATCGATTTGCCCACCTCAAGGACAGAAGGCGGTGTAAACAAGGCCGACCCAGGGGAGGGGTGAAGTGGATGACCGTCCTGGGCCTGATTTTTTTGTGTACCTGAAATTTTAATTTTTTTTCTTTTCATTATCTTTCTATTATAATTTACAAAAATATTCTGACACTTGCCACAAATTTTTAGGCCAATATTACCACTTGTCATCTTATTTAATTTTTTCTCTTATTAAATAACTTTGTTATCTGTCCAATTCAATAGTTGTGTTATGTTAACTAAAGAAACCTCCTAACCTAAAAATCTTAAGAAAGATCTTGAGTAATCAAATTATTAATCAATAATTATGATTAAATCTGTGACACCCCGTAAATTCCAGGTCAGCAATTCCTTTATTTTAATAATAATGCGTATTATTATTACTTACGTGGCACTAAAATTATAAATATATATAGTGACACGTGGCACAATGTCACACCCCAACCGACGGCGGAATAACGTCGGGGCGTGACGCGACTGTTCATAACACGTGACGCTAATTAAGTTTCATAATTTAATCATACAAAATTCAATACATGCTCAAATCAAGTAGTTTTCAACATAACAAAAGATAACTTAAACATTGTTTTTATTTACTACACTAGGTCCATAGCATCCTACGTGTAGCATCAACTTGACAATAATCAAACGGCATTTCCTGCAACATGTATAAAAATAGAGTCAACTAAAAAGTTGGTGAGTAGACATAGGTTTAAACTATATGTAATACAATTGAGACTTTCGCGATTCATATGTCAAGGTAGATTACAAGCATGTATGTATAAACGTATGTATGATCAAACCTTTGTTGACTTGACACTCGACTCGAAAGTCGCGATTAGCTTGAATTGGTTTCAATCATCCAAAGGCCCTCATTAGGGTCAAAACGATGGATGGGCGTCACCCAATAGATCTATTATTGTTACCATTGGCTCATGATAGAGTTAGTGATCATATAGAATTAGACTTTGAATAACACACACATAGAATCATAGTTTAACACATATGGCATAGCATCATACACATAGACATAGAGTTTGAATCCGCAAGTTTTGTGAAATAGAATTTGAAATTGAATAGCGTATACATGTTGCACCCAATACTTTGAAATGAAAAGGGCTACGAATACTCACATAGTATGATTGATGATTGATGATTGACTTCTTGATTGTCGTTTATACGAAGACTTACAACTCGGTTCCTATAACATAATGAGTTTCTTTTGAGTTTGTGAACCTACTATAGTTTATGAGATTGTGCTTGTGTTCGATTTGTTGAGATTTTATTAAAACAATAATTTTCTAACTTATACTTGAAATATTATCTTACAATGCCTTGAAATTACCAAGTGTCGGATTTTATAAAAATTTCGTCATTATAACGACGTATTTTGGGAAAATTACCATTTTGCTTAACAACTTCAAAACTCATAAATTATATTAACTTACATAAATATATTTACAAGTATATGTATTATATCACATCATTAAAGTGTGTATATGGAATATATACATTTATATATGTGAAAATGATTAATATTTATGTAAAAAATGTCTAAGTTTATAAAACTGCTTTTGGACAGATTATATCCGACTTGTTCGGATAAACTTTAAAAATAGAAGTAGTTTGAATAAAATTATGAAACTTCATAGGCTACTATTTTAAGGTGTTTTGAACAAATTTCATTTAGAAGACTTTTCGTGATTTTGCTTGTAAATGGGTCAAAACAGTCACACAAGTATGAGTCCTTGAAGTTTCTGTTTTGACAGATTTAGTCCAGTGAGTTCGGGTTTATTTTTGACATAGTAAACATTTGAGTTAGATTATGAAACTCTCCAGTCTACCATTTCAACATATTATGAACAACTTTCATTTAGAAAAGTTTTCATGATTCGGACCTTAAATATGTCAAAACAGCTGCACAAGTCAGGGGGTACAAATCCGCGCACTGATCTTGTGAAGGCTGTTTGGAGCATCATTTGGTCGAGTTAGAAGCTGAATAAGTAGTTCATGGAAAGCTAACACAATGAACTTAGTCATGGAATCTGAGTTTGTTCCATTTGGAGTTGTTATGATCATTTTATGACTCTTTAAAGTCGTGACAACATTCTGCCAGGATTTTGGAATGCAAGATTATTACTTAATAAGAGTTTCACCAAGCTTTAAATCACCAAACGTCCATGTAATGGGACTAAGAATGTGAAATCATTCCTTGGCCTCAGCTAGGATTTTTAGATTCTTTCAAAGTTGGATTCATATGTGTATATGCATAGATATATATATCCATCATAGTCATACATACATACATACATACATACATATGTGTATATGTACGTATACATGCATGAATGCATACACTCATCCAAGAGTAAATCTAAAATAAAATGGATAATATACCTTAGTAGATGATGGAAGAAAAATAATACTTGAGAAAAATTAGCTTGTTTTCTCTTCCTTGAAAGATGAAAATAATATGGAGGATGATCACAATGAAGAAAAACTATAGAAGTAGTGATGTTGTAAGTGGGTGGTGTGAATTTTTGTGGTGACATCTCACTCTTATTTATAGTGCTCAAGGAGAGGAAGGTCCATGCATGATCTTGATGGTTGAGTGTTGTCATAGTTGAATGAAGATGAATGATGGTGGAGTGTAAGTATAGGTAAATGAAAGATGGATTTGATGGTTGAGTATGGAAATAGTTTATTTATTTATTTATTTATTTAGATGGTTGTCTTGTTCCTTGTTGGTTATTTATAGATTAAAACTGGTATAATCTGAGTATTATGGTGTTTAAATCTTGTACCGGGTAATTATTTTATAAACGATTTTTATTCGTAAATTATTAAATTATTAAAACTTACTAAAATAATTATATTTTATAGTTAATAATATTGGATGATGTTTGGTTCATTGCGTCGTTTTAACCGGGTAAAACACATGTATAGTCTGTTGTCTGTAAATTTATCGGTTAAAGTTTCAATTCACGGTTTTTCCTCGTTAATTTAAATTCCTCACTTATGATTTATTATTTCATACTAAACTGAGCGTATTGAATAATTTTACTAACCGAGTTGTCAGATAGTTTACCGAAAATAAAATTATCAAATGCAAAAATTATTCATGTTAAAAGAGATATACTTTGCTAGACTTCAAATAAAAATTCATTTATTAAGTTTTCTAACAGATGCAACATCTTCAACTTTAAATACATTAACGGTGTTAAATAAGTCAAACTTGAAAATTGACGGATGTCACACACAACAGACCGAACACACCTATAATTCGAGGAATTGTCGTAAAATGATCGCACGATTTTGAATAACGAACGTTGGTGAATTAAACAAGCCACAATCCACTTTCACAACACTTAGGTTCTAGGAAACATAAAACATGTGGAACGATGTTTATATGTCGAGAAACGATGATCGTAATCGAGAAATACGCGAAAATCGGTTCGAACACAACAAAAATGGGCCTATTGGGCTTGTCCGGAGGCCCAGGCGGTACGCCCGGACCCAAACCTCCAACCTTGGCGGTGCGCACGAGACAGGAGAAGTGCCTCGGATTCCGGCCTTCCGCGCGGTACGCGTGGGACGGGAGTCGACAGCTAGGTGGTACGCCTGGGAGGTCTGACAGCTTACAGCTCATGGTTATATAGAACGCGCGGGTGTGACGTGGCCAGGATCACAGCTCATGGTTATATAGAACGACACTGTATGTGTCACACCCCCAAATTCCCACTCGTGGTGTCAGTCCACGTGAGTGTGACGTGGCCAGAATCACAACTCAAGGTCATATAGAACGTCTATATATGCGTTTACAAGTACAATGTTCGACACACACACTTAACAAAATAGTTTGCAACAGAATAATAGTTATAGCAGCGGAAAATATGTTTGATACATGCAGCGGAAATTAAATTGTCAGACAAAACATTTCTTAATACATAATCCAAATGTAATTGTTTTCCAAAGTTAAACATAAACAGAAATGCATGAATGTCCCTATGCTCGGTTCCTTAAACGTGCATTCCTGGATGTCCATCATTCTGTTAATTACCTGAGAATACAAGTTTGAAAAGTGTCAACACAATGGTTGGTGAGTTCACAGGTTTTGAGATACATATATAGTGAGAAAACGTGTCATGCTGTTTATCATATGTTAGTACCGAGCCCTAGGCTCCAAGTGTCAGTGCGTCACTACCGAACTAGACTTGTTTGTCCTTGCCTCCACTGTGTCTTGTACACACAGTAAATTAGGTCAGAATTTGCACGGGTTATGACATCCAGTCAACATTGTGCCCCGTGGGGTTAGTCATACCCTAATGGATCCATCCAAATCTACCACGTTGTTCGTACGTTAACGGTAAGACTTTGTGAGGACTTGTTACGAGTTCAACACTTAATGTTTGTCCAATAAACCAGCATACACAATAAAAATGTTTGTATAGTAGTAGTTGTTTGACTCGATGCAACTAGTATTCTCCCCCTATTTGAAATGTTTGAAAATAGTTAAAGAGGGGCCGTAAACTCACCTTAGTGAAGAGAGTGATAAACAAGCGTAAGCTCCTGCGTCGAAAGGCATGTCGGTCACCGGCTAACTATATCGTATACCGTACGTGAGTTTGTGTAAGTGACCGTGCTTGTGTTAGTGTTAGTGCTAGTGCTCGTGTTCGAGCTCAACAACTCTCGGTTGTTCATGTTTATCCGTGTCGGTCCACAATGACCGTGTTTGCTCGTGTTGGTCCACATTGACCGTGTTTGACTGTATTGGTCCACAATGACCGTGTTTGACCAGGTTTGACCAAAGTTGACCGTGTCAAGTCAACGACCCGTTGGTGAACCGTGTGACAGTTGTGAATCGTGTAGCAAATGTGTAAGTGCTCGTCGTGTGCAAAACGCACAAGTCGCGTCTATGGACATCTTACTATTTATAGTAAGTTTCCATTTATGGAAAGTTTCACAAAGCATATCGATTTTATAGTTCTAGCATGCTCATTAGTCCTATGTGATCATGTTAACACATAGCACATCATCATACGAAGTCACATAAGTCATCTTCATCATGTTTGTACATAAAAGTTTCCTAAAATGGAAAGTTTCCATTTCTAACATATGTGATATCGGAAACCATCTAACTTAGCATTAAATCATCATGTTAAAGCATAATACACCATTTAGCATGCTCAAATCATACAACATATTCATAAGTTGTTTTTTGTAAAAATAAAGTTACTATAAATAGTAACTTTGTAGTTTTTGCATATACATGACCATCTAAACATTCTTAATCTATTTTTATGTCACAAATCATCATAATGAACCATTTAACAACATTTAAACATGCACATATAACCAAATTCATCATCTAGCAATATTTGGTCCATGAAAGTTACTAAAAATGGCAACTATGCCAAAATGACCATAATCATCATCAAAATCACATTCTAAGTATTCAAATCATCATACTAACATCCTAGTATCAAATCCACATACATGCGTGTTCACCATTTGCACCAAAACATCAACTTGTAACCAAAAAGTTACTAAAAATAGAAAGGTTTATAAAAATCACATTTTTAATCATCAAGATCACAATCTAACCTTGCAAGTATACTTGTACATTATCAAGAATCATCCCAACATCACCAAAATCATCTAGAATGCCTTAGATCATACATGCATGCATCTATATCATCATAAATCATCATTTTAAGTACAAAGGCTTATACACATCATCTTAGATCATCATAAAACACCATTATAACATCATAGATCATCATTTATCATAGAAATATCAACAAACCCAGATTCAAATGGGTGAAAATTCGTGCATGTGAGTCTAGTGAGCTTGCATGTGTGATTTAACACATGTATGTGTGTGTAGTAGTGATATTAAGCCATTAGGGGTGCAAGACTACCTTCTAAAGCTTCAAGAATGTGGGAATGGTGTGTGAGCAGCTCCTAAACTTCCTGGAAATTCGAGTGTAGCAGCCCCAAGAGAGTGGTGATGATTTTGGTGAGTTCCTTCCTTGATTCGAGTCTTCAAACCTTCACTCCCAAGCTTCTCTTGATGCAAAAATGGCTTCCAATGGTGATTCTTGAGTGTAGCAGAGGTTCTGGAAGAGATAATGCCGAGATATGATGGCTAGATATCGGAGAGAGTGTGTAGGGTGGCCAAGAAATGATTTTTCTTGGTTTTATAAAGATTTCTGCGAACTGGGCATTGTCGCGTATCGCGACGACATGCAAGATAGGTCTCGCGTAGCGCGAGGGATTTCGGGGTTTAAATTTCCCCGCCCACCTGCCGCGTACCGCGACAGGGTCCTTGTGGGCTTTCGCGTAGCGCGACGGATCTCCGGGGGAGCCCAATAGGCCCATTTTCATTAGTTTGATCCGTTCGTCGCCGTTTTCACGTTTCCGAACCATCGTTTGGCCTCGTTTGAACTTCCAAGTTCAATGTTAGAGCGTTTCGTGAGGTTTCGGGTGTTGTGTTACACAATGTGTTAGACGTTCACCAACGTTCGTGTGTTTTGACACGTGTGTGCTGTTTGCCGATAATTCGTCGAATTATCTTATTGTGCGTCAGTGTTCGTACTGGCGTGCCACGTGTCACACTAAATTAAACTAATTCTAGTGCCACGTATTCAAATAGGATTTAAATAAACATTTAAATAAAATAAAAGCTGACCTGGAAATTACGGGGTGTCACAATATGAGTTACACAACATACAGTTTTGTAAAATAATGCCAATTTTAATGATACGCAGTGGAAAAATGTTTACAATATCATAATTAAATAAGAGTTGCAGCGGAAAATATAGATTGTATCAGACAGTACAAAATGATAATTGTTTTAAGAATTAACAAAGCAAGCCTAGGATTTGAGTCTATATGCATGTCTGTCACACCCCGGGCTCTCGACGGCCCGGGCGCTGCGACCCGAATTGGTTTCATAAATAATTCAGTCTCGGTCAGAGTTTATTATTCATTTTACTATGCTTTAGCGGAAGCGTTGTTTCATGAATTCATAATTTTATAAATAATTCACATGCATAGATGTGAAAACCGTTTTCCATAATTTATAAAAAGTTCATACGCATAGGTATGAAAACCCTCACTGTCACTTTTTATAAAACATACTCATAGGTATGAAAAACCACATTTCGTTATTTGTAATTAACTTTTCAGGATTTTATAAAATTTCATACGCATAGGTATGAATATCATCATTTCATATTATTGTAAATCGGATTTTCACAAACTCATAATTTCGAATCATTTTATAGTATCCGGTTTATACATGACTTGGAGGCATAGCTCCATGGTTTCACCACAAGATCCTATTCAAGGCATCATAGGCCAAGAATCTCTAATCTTGCTTTTCTTTTACATTTCATTATTACCTGAAAAGTTTTTGAAAATAAAACGTCAACATAATGTTGGTGAATACAAATAACAGACTCGATATGTAAGCATAGCATGTTCGGTCCTTTAACCATAATTAATAATGGCCATACTATACATTTAGCAGGTTATTTCACTGATCGATACAACCACTGCATACCCTGGCTTCTACTGTCACTGGTTAGGAATAACAGCGGAGTGCGTATTACAATTGTTCCCTCCAGCCCGCAGCCCGTCACTGGTTAGGTTGCCTGCGAAGTGCGTCTTACGTATAACCTTCCAGCCCATGTTACCAGCCACGTATGGGAATTTCACCCATAGCGGATACAATTTGCAAATCATACGTATACTAATGGCCTAAATGCCGGTCACATAGTATCCCTTTATGTGTCAAAGTTTAAACATACATGCTCATAAAAATTCATTTATAATTTAAAAACAAGTTAAATGTATTCACCTGAATTTTTGATCGACTGAGTGACAGCTTAAACTTCTCGATATAAATTTGGGCAGCATTTCTGCTTAAATTATTCTTAAAATTATTCTGCAAGAAAGATTTATTTATTTATTTATTTATTATTATGATTATTAATATATTATTATTATTATTATTTTACTACGATTATTATAATATTATTTTTTTTATTATAATATTATTATTATTATTATTACGATGTAATCAATATTATTATTGTTATTATTATTATTTTAAGTAAACTAAAATTTTTAATATATACATAGGGTCGGAGCTTAACCCTAACCCTATAAGTTAATATTATATTAAATTCTTAAATTTATAAGTTTAACTAATAAATTAGATAATATACCTAAACGAACCGACTCTTTAATCTTGACCCTTTTATACTGATCAGCACCTCCTAGCATACAGAGCTTTTTAAAACAGTCAAACGTATGTGTGTATATATTTTTAATTGTAGTGAAGTTTTGTGAAAATTTATAGTCGATTAAAACTTCGCATGAAAGAAACTTATAGATTATGCCTGTATGTTTTCATTCGATTCAATTGGGATAAGTTTGACGTAAAAATCTTCCACGTGTAAACTTTTTCAAATGAGGATCACAATAATAATTTTATATATATATTTTTTTCTTTCGCATGTAGCCTCCACGTATAAACTTTTCAAATGAGAATTGAAATTGTAATGTTACATTTGAATATTATATTATTATATTATTTTATTATTATAATTAATTTAGCTCAAATTTTGTTTTTCTCGTATAACTTTTAAAATATAATGTTTTATAAAATTCTAAAAATACCACTGGGACCGACTCATTTTTCTCTACGTTTCGACCAAAATTTTGTTAAAAACGGAGAAAGTTTAATTATAATATATTTTATTAATTTTAGGCGGTCTCCTGTAATAGTAACTAATCGAATAGGTATGTTAAAAAATTTTAATAATCATTTTACTCGTGACTTACTAGTATGTAAGTGTCATATATGCGTATAAAATAACTATGTTTTTAAAATTATAATATTTAACAATATATTTTTATAAAATAAATATATAATGTGTTACACCATAGTTATTCGTTTAAACGAACGCTTCAAATCTTAAACGATCATTTTTAATATTAATTTTCTCGAATAATCATATTTTATAAGTTAATTATAACTATCTTGAATATTTACACGAGACCTTATAATTCAATTGACCGTTTTATTATTGTATTTTTAAATAATAACATTTTAATTATAAATAAAAGTAGTTAGTTTATATCCTCAAAACGGGATGTTACAATGTCAGACTCCTTAGTACTTCCTTGTGCGCATCCTAGCTTGAGATACGTTAGTTACCTGAGAATAAATGCGGAAAAATGTCAACTAAAAAGTTGGTGAGCTCACAGGTTTAGACTGACAGAAATAGTAAACAGACATATACTGGATACGTTAAGTTTAGTTGTTGGATTCTATGATCCGTGGAGTGTGTCAGTTCATCTTACCGAAACTCGACTGTTTCCGTTTGCCTCCCTGGGTCATCGCTGAACCCGGAATCAACATCGATATTACACTCGTTATGACCTCCAGTCAACATTGGTGCCGAGTGGGGCTAGTCAAACCCAGTAGTACTACGTAATAATGACTCGTTTGTTACACAACTAACAGTAAGGGTAATGAGGACTTGTTGCGATAATAGTTACACTCAAAATAGTTTTACAACATACCAGTCATATATCTAAAACAGTTGTATAGTATTCTCACCCAAGAGTTTATCAAAACAGTTAAAAAGTAAAAGTGGGGCTGCAAACTCACCTGAGTTTAGCAGAGTATGTTCCTATTAGAACATAGTAGCTTGCCGGCTAGCAGTTACCTATATCACATAGGTGTTATAAGTTCGTGTTCACATACATGTGGGTCTCACAGGACCGTGTTCGTGTTCAACAACTCTAAGTTGTTATGTGGGTCGGGTTGACCGTGATTGATCGTGTTGACCGTGTTTGACCTAACGACCGTTGGTGACGGTTTTTAGTTCGAGTGCTCGTGTAACGTGCAGTGTCGTGTGATGTGTGCGGATACCAAAGTCGCACCAGTAAGGTAACTTACTATTTATAGAAAGTTCCTATTTTAGGAAAGTTCCCAAATTAAGCAAGTCATGCAAGAAATCACTTTCCGATTATTCTATTATGCATAGTTAACCTAAATGAGCATGTTATCACGTAACACACATTCATACTTAGACGATTAAGCACGTTTCGCGTGTAAAAGTTACTATTTTTAGAAAGTTGTAAAAATAGGCATGTTTTACTAAGTTTATTAACCAAACTCATCTAAATGTATACATCTTAGTCCCAAATAAGCATTTAATCATATTTGTTACGACTACACATTACCATTTATCGACTTTGCAAAAATAAAGTTACTATTTTTAGTAACTTATGACAAATTCACATATTTCATTCTTTCAAAAACATAAAATCACTTATTATCATCATCATATTAACATCAAATAAGCATGTTAGACACACAACATTATCAAATCCATCATTCCTTAGCAAACGTATGACAAAAAGTATCTATTTTTAGTAATATCATGAAATCACATCTTTTAACAATTCTAACCACTCATATGCATCAATAATCATCATAATAGTTTCTAAACATCATTTTATACATAAACTCTAGATCTAAACACATGAATATTGCCATTTTCATCATCCTTTCACATTTTTGTAACAATAAAGTTACTAGATATAGAAATAATGCAAATAATCATTTCCTTGACATCAACAACAATCCTAGATCTTGTAAATCATATCAAATACCACATATGACAATATCTCAATATCGAAAATCATGTAAACCCACCTAGATTGTACATGCATGTTATCAAAAGTACCCATTTCATAACTAATTCATCAAACAACCATTAAATCACATCAACATCATCATAGATCATGCTAAGATTAGTAGATCAGTGACAATATCATCAAATAACATATTGTGACACTTCGCAATTTCCAGGTCAGCATTTATTTTATTTTAATAATAATGTGTATTATTATTACATACGTGGCACTAGAATATTTATATTTAGTGTGACACGTGGCACAACAGACCAAACACACCGATAATTCGAGGAATTATCGCACGAAACTTGCACGTGTCTTGAAATGACGAACGTTGGTGAACGGATCAAACCACAGTACACTTACACTGCACAATAGGTTCCGGGGAAACCTAAGTTAGTAGAACAACGCTTATGTGTCGAGAAACGATGATCGTATTCGAGAAATACGAAAGATTCGGTTCAAAACAATGATATTGGGCCTATTGGGCTCAACCGAGACTCATCGCGGTACGCGATGGTCACCCAATTGGGCCTTCGCGATACGCGAAGATCAAGCGGGAGAATTTGAATCCTCCGAAAGACGTCGCGGTACGCGACGACCGATCATCTTACACCATCGCGGTACGCGGCGTGTTTCGGGAACCGAATGATTATTTTAATGATCGCGGTACGCGATGATGATTTTTGGGCGGTGTCGCGGTACGCGACAGGTCTAGTTTCGCAGAAATCTTTATAAAACCAAGTTTAATCATTTTATTCACCTCTACACTCAATCTTGCGGCTAACACACATCTTCTCGACCATCAACCATCTGTTACAACCATTTTGCACCAGTAGAAACCACTTCAAGGTCGTTTGGAAGCCATTGGTGAAGATTGAAGCCTTGTAGAACCCACAAGAACATCCTACTTTCTTGTTTCTGGAGTCTAAACCGATCACAGCCACGTTGGGAGAGTTACAGACCTGCTCAGACCCTAATTCACGGATTTAAGGCGTTATAAGGTAGTTTCTATGGTCAATCTTGCTTAAAACACACACTAGGCACACATGCAAGCCTCGTATGCTACATGCATCACCATTTTCACATCACCCACGAATTTGTGATGTTGTTAATCAGTTATTGACTGTGATTGCTACTGATTTAGTGATATGATGATAATCTATGATGATATTATTAAGGGTTTAATGACTATTGATGATTATACTATGGAATGGTTACTCTAAGTGACATGCATGCATGAACTACAATGTTCTATGCCAATTCCAGTAATTAAATGTCCTTAGAATTGATATGTGAAGTGTTCCACATGATTTAGAATGATTGATTATGTCAAAATCGACTATTTGGAGCTTATTGCTAAAAATAGTAACTTTTATGTTACAAAGTGGTGATTTTTGGTGAAATGACCACATGCATGTGATTTGATCTAAGATTTATGCTTGAAATGATGTTTAAGAGTTATCATGATAGTTATTTGATGCTTAGAAAGGTTTAGAATTGTTAAAAGCACGATTTTTATAAAGCTTACTAAAAATAGTAACTTTTTGGACACAAGTTGCAAATGCTTGATGAGAATGATAATGTATTGAGTCTAAGATGCTTATTTAGTGATTTAATAATGATATTGAAAGGATTATATTGATTGGGAGATTTGATTTGTGATTACTTTTATAGGTTACTATAAATAGTAACTTTATTTCGCTAAGTCCATGATTTGTCGCATGTTAAATCGTAATGGTCATGATTAATAGGTTATTTAGAACTACGATAATGATGTTAGGCGATATTGATTGTTTAACTTGATGAAATATGCTTATTTTAGAAACTTTCTAAAAATGGAAACTTTTACGCGCAAACTATGCTAAACCGGCTATGTGTAACTATGTGCTATGTGATAACATGCTCATTTAGGATAAATATGCATGTTAGAATAATCGGAATATGATCTTATGCATAATATGATCTTATGCATAACTTGCCATGTATGGAAACTTTCCTAAAAAAAAAGAAACTTACTATAAATAGTAAGTTTCCTCATAGGAACGATTTTGGTATCCGTACACTTCGCACGACACTACACCGCACATTCCACGAGCACTTGATCCAAAAACCGTCACCAACGGGTCGATTAGGTCAAACACGATCGATACGGTCAAACTCGGTCAACTCGACCCACATAACCACTTAGTGTCGTTGAACACTAACACGGTCCGGTGAGACCCACATACGTGAACACAAACTCATAGTACCTATGTGATATAGGTGACTACTAGCCGGCGATCTACGCAACTCTATTGAGCTAACGCATTACTCAAACTCAGGTGAGTTTACGGCCCCACTTTTACTCTTAACTGATTTGCTAAACTATTGGGGTGAGAATATACTGCAACTGTTTTAGATATAGGACTGGCATGTTGTGAAACCGTTTCTTTTTTAGTGTAACTATTATCGCATAAAGCCCTCACTTATCCTTACCGTTAATTGTTACGAACGAGTCGTTATTACGTAGTACTACTGGGTTTGACTAGCCCCACTCGGCAACAACTTTGACTGGAGGTCATAACGAGTGTAATAATCGATGTGAATTGCGAGTTCAGCGATGACTCG
Organism: Mikania micrantha; assembly: GCA_009363875.1. Classification (NCBI taxonomy): domain Eukaryota; kingdom Viridiplantae; phylum Streptophyta; class Magnoliopsida; order Asterales; family Asteraceae; genus Mikania; species Mikania micrantha. Next base: position 118,864,761 of record CM018680.1, read on the forward strand.
CGGAGGCAAATGGAAACAGTCTAGTTTCGGTAAGATGACATGACACACTCACGGATCGTAGATCCAACAACTAAACTTAACATGCCCAATATATATCTGTTTACTATTTGTGTCTGTCTAAACCTGTGAACTCACCAACTTTTTAGTTGACACTTTTCGCATGTATTCTCAGGTAACTAATGGAGCACACGCTAGGACGCTCACCAGGACACACTAAGGAGTCAAGCTTACATATAGACTCATGTCCTAGGCTTGTGTGCATTTGTTATGTTTTGAAAACAACTTACTTTGTAGTGTCTGATACAATTTACTTTCCGCTGCAAACTTATGTATATTTTAATATTTAACATTTCCGTTGCATACTATGAGAACTTGTATTGTTTTACAATCTGTGTGAATGAGTAACTCATATAGAGTCGTTCTATATGACCATGAGCTATGATCCTGGCCACGTCACACCCACGTGGACTGACACCACGAGTGGGAATTTGGGGGTGTGACACATATCCATAAACTCCAAATTTCGTGTGTGTGCTCGATTTAAGCTTGCATGTGGCCATATTGGCTTGCATGTGTGTGTGAAGATGATTTTAAGCTAGATTGAACATGGATACTACCTCACAAAGCTTTAGATCGCCAAGATGAAGATTGAGCAGGTCTGGAACAGCTCCAAATGTGGCTGAGATGGCTTCAATCGCGAGAAAGGATGGAGTGTGGTGTTCTTGGAGTTCCTTTGAGCCTCAAACCTTCAAGATCTTCAAGAACAAGCTTCCAAAGATGCAACAATGGCTTTCAGGGGTTCAAATGATGATTTGCAGAAGGAAATGTCGAGCAAGAAAGGTCTGGAGCTTGAGAAAAGAGTTATAGGCCGGTTAGAATGATTGCATCCTAGTTTTATAAAGATTTTGCGTGCTGGAGTCGTTGCGTACCGCCATGAGGATCTCCGAAGGGCTCGGCGTAGCGCGATGGATTTCGGGATTCAAATTTCCCGCTCATCCATCGCGTACTGCTAAGCTCCTTCCAGTGGGCCTTAGCGTACCGCGATGGGTTCCTGAGGAGCCCAATAAGCCCACTTTTGTTGTTTCGAACCAAATTTGGCGTATTCCTCGATTACGATCATCGTTTCTCGTCATACGAGCATTGTTCTAACTAATTTAGGTTTCCCAGAACCTAAGTGCAGTGAAAGTGTGTCACACCCCCAAATTCCCACTCGTGGGGTCAGTCCACGTGGGTGTGACGAGGCCAGGATCACAGCTCATGGTCATATAGAACGACTCTATATGAGTTTCACAATCACACAGATTTGTAAAATAATAAAGCTTTCATAAATAAGCAGCGGAAATGTTTTAACATCATAAGATAAATAAGTTGCAGCGGAAAGTAAATTGTTTAACAGACACTACATAGTTAAATTGTTTTCAAAATATAATAAATGCACACAAAAGCCTAGGACACGAGTCTATATGCAAGCCAGACTCCTTATTGCTTCCTTGTGCGCATCCTAGCGTGTGCTCCTTTAGTTACCTGAAAATACATGCGAAAAGGGTCAACTAAAAAGTTGGTGAGTTCACAGGTTTAGACAGACACAAATAGTAAACAGATATATACTGGGTATGTTAAGTTTTGTTGTTGGATACTACGATCCGCGGAGTGTGTCAGTTCATCTTACCGAAACTAGACTGTTCCCGTTTGCCTCCGCAGGTCATCGCTGAACCCGCATTCCCATCGAAATTACACTCGTTATGACCTCCAGTCAACATTGGTGCCGAGTGGGGTTAGTCAAACCCAGTAGTACTACGTAATTACGACTCGTTTGTGATACAATTAACGGTAAGGATAAGTGAGGACTTTAAGCGATAATAGTTACACTCGAAAATGGTTTTCACAACATACCAGTACTATATCTGAAACAGTTGCATAGTATTCTCACCCCAAAGTTTAGTAAAACAGTATGAAAGTAAAAGTGGGGCTGTAAAACTCACCTGAGTTTGAGAAATGCGTGTTCTTACAAGAACGGTGTAGCTCGCCGGCTAGTAGTTACCTATATCACATAGGTGTTGTAAGTTTGTGTTTGCATATATGTGGGTCTTACAGGACCGTGTCCGTGTCTTAACAACTTCCAAGTTGTTATGTGGGTCGGGTTGACCGTATTTGACCATGTTTGACCGTGTTTGACCTAACGACCCGTTGGTGACGGTTTTGAATCAAATGTGTGTGTAACGTGCGGTTTAGTGTCGTGTGAAGTGTGCGGATACCAATGATCACTTTCGTGAGGAAACTTACTATTCCTAGTAAGTTTCTATTTTAGGCAAGTCATGTAAGAATTTATAATCCGATTATTCTAATATGCATATTTATCCTAAGTGAGCATGTTATCACATTGCACATAGTTACACATAGTCGGTTTAGCATGTTTTGCGCGTAAAAGTTAGAAAGTTACAAGATATGCATATATCACTAAGTCTAGTTGCAAATCTTATTATAATATCATCATATTAGTCTTAAATAAGTATTTAATCATAATCATTATGACTAGCATGCTCCTATTTTCCAAATTGTAAAATAAAGTTACTATATTTAGTAACATTCCTAAATATCATACTATTAGCAATTTTAATCATTCCAATGCATCCAATAACCATCATATTAACTTCTAAACATTATTTTAAACATAACTTATAGATCTAAACTTACAAATGTGACCATTTCATCAAAATACCTAACTAGTAACATTAAAGTTACTAAAATTAACAATATTCACCATATGACCAACATTGACAAATCAACCATTTCTAGTCTTGCAAATCATCATCAATAACACTCATAACATCATTTAAATATCCACAATCATGTAAAACCACCTAGATCATACATTCATGTTGCTAACACCATTATTTTCGCTACTATGACCATCCTATCATATCAACATCATCATGGAACGTAAAAATAAATCATCTAATCATCATAGATCATCAAATATCATGTAAACATCATCAAACCCAGAACTAAGATTCGTGCATGTGCATCAAGGGTGCTTGCATGTGTGTTTAAAGTCATGCATGTGAGTGTAAAGTTGAAGGAAGTGTGATTTGGGTATAGAACTACCTTCTAATGCTTCAAGAATGCCAAGATGACGACAAGAACCGCCCCTAAGCTCCCTGGACAGTAGGTTCTTGCAGAAATGAGATGGTTGTGATGGTGGTTTTGAGTTCCAATGGGTCTTCAAGCCATCAACCCTCAAACCTTCAAGCTTTGGAGCTTCAATGGAGGTCTCCCATGGCTTCCCAAGTGTCAAATCAGCTGTTTGCAGACGAGTTTGGTCGAGATATGGCGTGTACAATCGGAGAAATGATGAAGAGTGGAGTTAATAGGCATGGTGGTCTTGATTTTATAAAGATTTGTCGACTGGCACCTGTCGCGTACCGCGATGGATGTTTAAAAGAATCTTCGCGTACCGCGACGGATTTCGGGAGTTAAACCCCCGCGATGCCTGTCGCGTACCGCTATAATTCCTCCTGTTGGACCATCGCGTACCGCGATGGGTTCCAGAGAAGCCCAATAAGTCTAGTTTTGTTGTTTCGAACCGATTTTCGCGTAATTTCCGATTACAATCATCGTTTCTCGACATTTAGTCATTGTTCCAAATATTTTAGGTTCCCTAGAACCTAAGTGCAGTGAAAGTGTACTGTGGTTTGATCCGTTCACCAACATTTGTTATTCAAGACAAGTGCGAATGTTGTGCAATAATTCCTCGAATTATCGTTGTGTTCAAACTGTTGTGCCACGTGTCACACTAAATACAATTATTCTAGTGCCACGTATGAAATAGTAATACATATTATTATTTAGATTAAAGAAGTGCTGACCTGGAATTTCTGAGGTGTCACAAAGTGTACTGTGGTTCGATTTGTTCACCAACGTTCGTTATTCAAGACACGTGCGAGTGTTTTGCGATAATTACTCGAATTATCTGTGCGTTTGGACTGTCGTGCCACGTGTCACACTAAATATTCATAATTCTAGTGACACGTAAGTAATAATAATACACATTATTATTTAATATAAAGTAATGTTGACCTGGAATTTTGCGAGGTGTCATAGTTATGCCATCATTTTGTTCGGTTTCAGATGCCATTAGCTCGAGATAACCCTCCCCAAATCACCTGCTAACCTCCCTACAACCCCATAATCACTACTAGAGACCTTGAGGAAGCCATTATTGAGAGCTTTGGGAGTTTGGAAGAAGGTTTGAAGCTTTTCATCACCATCACCATCACCATCATTTGCACGACTTAGAGGAGGATTCCAGAAGCTTAGAGTGTCGTTGGTCAATCATCTTAACACATTTGAAGCATTGAAAGGTATATCTATGACCCATATAGCCTAAAATACCTTTACACACACACATGCAAGCCTCTAAGGCCACATGCACACACTATACATACACATGCACGAATTTTAGCTTGATTAAATCTGTGGTTTTATGATTATATGGTTGATTTGATGATTTGAAAACGATCCATGATGATCTTGATTGAGTTTGTTGAGTAGATGATGAGTTTGTTATAAAATAGGTATTGATGATCACATGCATGTATGATCTAGGTTGATTTACATGATTATTGATATTGGAATGCTATTTTATATGATATTTAACATGATTTACAAGATTTAGAAGTGTTAAAAATGTCAATAGATAGTTATTTGAGCATATTTCTAATTTTAGAAACTTTATTTTTATAAAATATGAATGGATGATGAAATGGCAACATGCAAGTGTTTAGATCTAAGATTTATATTTAAAATGATGATTAGAATCTATTAAGATGAATTCTTGATGCATTTGATTGGTTAACATTTATAGAAAATATGATATACACGTTTATTTCTATAAATAGTAACTTTTGGTTACAAATTGTCGAAGGAGTTATGAACTTGATAATGTGTTAGGATTAACATGAATATTTGGCTTTAATATGATGATATTAGACGTTTTGATTCATGTGAATGATTGAAATATGAGCATTTGTCATAAGTTACTATAAATAGCAACTTTATTTGATAAAATCGGTAAATGGCAATGTGTTAGTTGAAGCAAGTGTGATCAAACGATTATTTGAAACTAGGATATTGATATTATGATGAGATTGGTAGCTAGATTTAGTGAAATATGCTTATTTTTGCAACTTTCTAAAAATAGTAACTTTTATACGCGAAACGTGCTTAACCGTCTGTGTGTGACTATGTGCTACGTGATAACATGCTCATTTAGGTTAACTACGCATATTAGAACAATCGGAAAGTAAATTCTTGCATGACTTGCCTAATGTGGAAACTTTCCTAATATGGAAACTTACTATAAATAGTAAGTTATCCCACGAATGCGAATTATGTGCTCACACACTTCACACGACACTAAATTGCACGTTACACGATCACTTGAACTAAAACCGTCACCAACGGGTCGTTAGGTCAAACACGGTCAAACACGGTCAACACGACCCACATAACAACCAGGAGTTGTTTGGACACGAATACGGTCCTGTGAGACCCACACGAATATGAACACCAACTCATAACACCTATGTGATATAGGTAACCGCTAAAAGGCGTACTATACCGTTCACGTGAAGAACGCACTACTAAACTCAGGTGAGTTTGCAGCCCCACTTTTACTCTTTAACTGTTTCGATAAACTCTTGGGGTGAGAATACTATGCAACTGTTTTAGATATATGACTGGTATGTTGTAACTATTTTGAGTTTAACTATTATCGCAACAAGTCCTCATTACCCTTACCGTTAGTTGTGTAACAAACGAGTCGTTATTACGTAGTACTACTAGGTTTGACTAGCCCCACTCGGCAACGACGTTGACTGGAGGTCATAACGAGTGTAATATCGATGTTGATCTGGGTTCAGCGATGACCCGGGGAGGCAAAAGGAAACAATCGAGTTTCGGTAGGATGACATGGCACACTCACGGATCGTAGATCCAACAAAACTATTTAACATACCCAGTATATAACTGTTTTACTGCTTTCAAATACTTAAACATGTGAACTCACCAACTTTATGTTGACACATTTTAGCATGTATTCTCAGGTAACTGAACAGCACGAGCTAGGATGCACATGGAGATGCACAAGAGAGTCTGCATACATATAGACTCTAATCCTAGGCTTATGTTTTGATTATTGTCATTTTAAACAATGTTAACAATGTAGTTCTGATACACTTTCATTTCCGCTGCAAAACTAATTACTTACTCCGCTGCTTTAATGATGAATCTTTCCGATGCTAAACTTATGAAACTAGTCTTATTTTACAAACTGTATGGTTGTGTAACTGTCACACCCCCAAATTCCCACTCGTGGTGTCAGTCCACGTGGGTGTGACGTGGCCAGAATCACAGCTCAAGGTCATATAGAACACCTCTATATGCTTTTTCAAACACTGTTTGACATACGATTTCAAAATAGTTTGCAGCAGAAATTATAATATATTGCAGTGGAAAATATAATTGTCATCACATGCAGCGGAAAGGAAATAAGTTTAATACAACAATGTTTGACATACTAAAAGTTAAATTGTTTTCAAAATGACACGACAGAATGCATGTAGATCCCTATGCTCATATCCTTTAGGTGCATTCCTGTTCCATGTGCTTGACATGTTAGTTACCTGAGAATACAAGTTTGAAAAGTGTCAACACAAAGGTTGGTGAGTTCACAGGTTTTGATATACATATAGTAATAAAAGTGTGTCATGCTGTTTATCATATGTTAGTACCGAGCCCTAGGCTCCAAGTGTCAGTGCGTCACTACCGAGCTAGACCTGTTTGTCCTTGCCTCCACTGTGTCTCGTACACACAGTAAATTAGGTCAGAGTTTGCACGGGTTATGACATCCAGTCAACATTGTGCCCCGTGGGGTTGGTCATACCCTAATGGATCCATCCAAATCTACCACGTTGCTCGTACATTAACGGTAAGACTTTGTGAGGACTTGTTACGAGTTCAACACTTAATGTTTGTCCAATAAACCAGCATACACAATAAAAATGTTTGTAATAGCATTAATGTTTGACTCGATGTAACTAGTATTCTCCCCTATTTTAAAGTGTTCGAAAAGAGTTAAAGAGGGGCCGTAAACTCACCTTAGTGAAGAGAGTAACAAGTATGCGTAAGCTCCTGAAGTTGTAGCGCGTCGGTCACCGGCAACCTATATCGTATACCGCACGTGAGTTCTTGTAACGACTGTGTTCGTGTTCGTGTTAGTGCTCGTGTTTGTGCTCAACAACCCTCGGTTGTTCATGTTTGTCTGTGTCGGTCCACAATGATCGTGTTTGACCGTGTTTGACCAAAGTTGACCGTGTCAAGTCAACGACCCGTTGGTGAACCGTGTGTCGGTTGTGAATCGTGTAGCAATCGTGTAAGGGCTCGTCGTGTGCAAAACGCGCAAGTCGCGTATATGGACAACTTACTATACATAGTAAGTTTCCATTTATGGAAAGTTCATAAAGCATAACAATTTTATGGTTCTAGCATGCTCGTTAGTCCTACGTGATCATGTTAACACTTAACACATCATCATACGAGGTCACATAAGTCATTTTCATCATGTTAGTACATAAAAGTTTCCTAAAATGGAAGGTTTCCATTTATAGCATACGTGACATCGGAAACCATCTAATTGATCATCTAATCATCATATTATATCATGTTAAGCCACTTAGCATGCTCAAATCATACAAAATGTTTATAAGTCAAGATTTCTAAAAATAAAGTTACTATAAATAGTAACTATGGCATTTTACATACAAATGATTATCCTAAATCATTCTAATCCATTTTTACACCATAAATCATCATAATAAACCATTTAGTAACATTTAAGCATGTTAACCTACACCAAATCACCATCTATCAACATTTGGTCCATAAAAGTTACTAAAAATAGCAACCTTGCTAAAATGACCATATTCCATATTCCAATCACATTCCTAAGCTTCTAATCATCATCACATTCATCAAACAACATATTAACACACATGCATGCTCATTATAAACACCAAATCATCAACTTGTAACTAAAAAGTTACTATAAATAGAAAGATTCATAAAATCATAGTTTTAACCATTCTAAACTAAATCAAATCATGTAGCATGCTCCCAATATCATCTATGAACATACCAACATACTCAAAATCATCCCAACAATCATGGATCATACATGCATGGCAATATTTCAACATTTAGTATACATATCATGAGTTTTATCAATACACATAATCATGGATCTTCACAAAACCCAATCTAAACCACATAGATCATCATAATACACATTTAAATCATCAAACCCAGAAGTGAATCTTGTGTACGTGCATCATAGGTGCTTGCATGTGGGTTTTACCCATTGCATGTGAGTGTGAGTGTGAGGAAATTGTATAAAACACATGAAAACTACCTTCCAATGCTTTGAAATCCCTGTGAGGATGGTTCCACAGCTTCTGGAATGATGGTTGATGCTGGCTCGAGAGAATGATGACGGATTCGAGCTCCAAGAGGGGATGTCAAGCTTCAAATCTTCAAGTTGGAGCTTCAAGGTGCTTGGCAATGGCTTCCAATGGAGGAAAATGGCTGAGGAGTGGTGTAGGAGACGAGTTCAGTCGAGGGTGGCGTGTAGGAGTGAAAGAAATTATGAAAAATGGTAGTATAGGCATCATGATCTTGGTTAAATAAAGATATTGTCGACTGGACGGCGTCGCGTACCGCGATGGAGCTTTCAAATCTCCTCCGCGTACCGCGGCGGATTTCGGAAGTCAAACCCCCTCGACGCATGTCGCGCACCGCGACGATGCCTCTTGTTGGGCCATCGCGTACCGCGATGGGCCCTTAAAGAGCCCAATAAGCCTATTTTAATGGATTTGATCCGTTCGTCACCGTTTTCACGCTTCCGAACTATCGTTTGGCCTCGTTTGAACTTCCAAGTTCAATGTGTGAGTGTTTCGTGAGGTTTCGAGTGTTGTGCTGCACAATGTGCTAGACGTTCACCAATGTTCGTGTGTTTTGACACGTGTGTGATGTTTGTCGATAATTCCTCGAATTATCTTGTCATGTGTCGGTGTTCATACTGTCGTGCCACGTATACATAAAGTATTTAAATAAACATTTAAATAAATAATAAGCTGACATGGAAATTACGGGGTGTCACAGTAACTCATATAGAGTCGTTCTATATGACCATGAGCTGTGATCCTGGCCACGTCACACCCGCGCGGTCTGACACCACACGTGGGAATTTGGGGGTTGACAGACCGGTATCAGAGCCTTGGTTATAGAGAACTAGGTTTGCATGTAGTAAACTTAGACAATAGCCATAGCTCTACACTTAGACACTACACTAGTTTCACACAGCACATTATGTGCAAAGTTTAGCAATATGCTTTGTGACTTTATCAGACACCTACGAACATGTCTCCAGCACCCTTAGTAGGTGTTCATATACGACTGCACATGCGACCTATGAAAGGAGATTAGCGAAAAGGCGAACTCAAGACCGAAGTGAACTCTTCTATGCCCTTAAGAAGACTCCTCTAGCACGATCTAACTCGATCGAACGCCTTTCCCGACCTCTTTCTTGAGTGTAAACCCAGTCAAATGACGCATGTTTGAGGACTTTAACTGTAGTACCGACACTCAGGAATCAAACTTTGAACCCTAAAGTGTTTAGTAGCTTGAGATTGAATGAACTAGAATGACTGTGTAAGATAAATTGACGATTATGGTGGCCAACGTAATCGTGAATTTATAGGTACATACGAATTCTGGCAAATTCAAAGAATAAGCTACACCCACAAAGGGAAACTGTGTAGCACACCGCTGCTAGTGGGGATTCGAACTCCACTATTTCCACAAAGTAGTTTATTCCCTCATTGTATTTAGTATTGTTAGAACCTATATGAGCAAGTTGTGCTCATACAAATCACTTTGGTAATAGTAATCTTATAGAACTTATGATTGTACTTTTGAAGAAAATAATATATTTTCTCTCTGTACATGCTAACACGCGACAAACTCTAACTGTAAGTAATACAATATCTATTGTATATAGATACTAACAAATGGCTGGTCGAGGAACGTATGTACGTACTAACAACCAATCAATCGATTCTGCTGCTATCAAGGCCATGGTAGAACAACGGGTGAACTTGTTTTTTACATGTAAATGTATCTTTTGAATATGCATTTGTGTCTTTTGTACATGTCATTGTGTCTTTTGTATAGGCATTGTGTCTTTTGTACATGTTATTGTTTATTTTGTGTTTCTGCTCAATATTGTGTTTTCCTAAACAATTTAAAAAACAATTATGTAGAATACATAATGTTAAGCAAGGATGACACAATAACGAGTATGAATAACACAATAATCTTTACTAGTAAAAAAACACAATGGCAAGTGTGAACAGTTTTGTATAGGTCATCGTGTCTTTTGTATGGACATTGTGTCTTTTGTACATGTCATTGTGTATTTTGTATATGTCATCGTGTCTTTTGTGTTTTTATTCAAAGTTGTGTTTCCTAAAAAAATTAAGACACGATGATGTTGCAGAATACACAATATTAAGCAAGGATGACACAATAACGAGTATAAATAACACTATAATCTTTAAAAAAGACAATTATTTGTAAAAAGAACACAATTACTTGTAAGAAAAACACAAAAAATAATTATACACAAACATTTAAAAAGACACAATAAATATAATTAGACACAATGAGCTGAAAAAATTTCACTTTTTATAACAACAATATACTTATTTTAAAGACAAAAAATGCTCATTTTTATGATATATTTTTAAAAAATATTGTATGTAAAAGTTATGAAAATCTAAAAAAATATATAGGAAAGTAGTTATTACTAAATTACCCTCTAACAAATTTTCACATTAAAATTTTAAATTTTCCTTTATAAATTTGATCTCATGATTTAATGATGGAAAATTCTTCTTATGCTTTTTATAATAAGAAGAGTATTTTGTTGAATCTGATCCTTCAATAGTTATAATATTAATGATATTATATTTACCTTTTTAATAAAAAAGATTAATAATAAATTTAAAATAATTTTTTTCACTAATAAACGCTTTAAAAAAAGTTCTAAGTTAATAATTTTTTCAAATAATCAATATTTTTTTGGTAAAATGATATTTTAAATCGGTATTTTTAGAAACTTTTTTTAAAAATCATGCTTTCCAAAAAAAATGCAAATTTTTAACAAATAAAACAAACTCTAAAACATAGATTTTAAAAAGTAGTCTTTTTTATAAACAAATGATGTTTTTTAGCATTAAATTTTCTAATATAATTGGTTTATAAACATTTTATTTATTATGTTTTATTTTTTAAAGCACTTATTAATACGTAATTTAATCATTTTATGTCAAAATATCGTTTTATAATTTATAATTTGTTTTACTAATTATTTAATATTTTATATTAAATGTGTGTAACAAACGGGGTGATAGTTTAGCATTGTATATAAAAAATTTATTAAAAGTATAAAACATCAATATTTGTTAGAACTAAGACTGCATACAACGCTTCATTTAAGAAGCTGCATGTGAGCAAGAAAAGCTGAGCTGGATTTTAAAGAAGCATTGGAGTTGGAAACTGGTAAAAGGCACGTATGTCATGAAATGCATTCAAATGCATTTAAATGGTGGGCCACACACATTAAAAAATCAATATATTTTTTTTGAACGGTCATTTTAGCTTTTTTTTTTGAGCGGAACAATTAATATTTACGAACAAACTTTTTCAAACGGCTAAAATTAAAAAAAAATCAAGTTTTTTTAATTTTTTTAAATATAACAGCTATATTTAAAAAAAGGCTAGTTTTTCACCCTTTATAAATACCCACTCAAACTAACTCATTTTTACCCAAAAAACTTACAAATTCTCTCAACTCATTTAATTTTCACACTCTCAAAATGGATCCAAGAACACCATTTTCATACTCACAATTGCTAAACGATGATGATGTTGAGCAGCAAAACCCACCGCAACAACCTTCATTCCCTCAGTTTTCACCAACACAACAATATTATCAGTATTCACAACCACAACCATTTCCCCAGTTTCACCAACAAGGACCTTCATTCCCCCAATTTGGTCAATTTCCTGCCATGCCACAATTTTCTCAACCACAACCAGCTTTTGATGCTCAACAATGGCAACAATTTCTCCAATGGCAACAATATCAAAAAACCGCCCAAATGCAAAACCCTAATTTCAGCAAACTCAGAAAGATGTTGTAGAATCACCATCAAAAGTAAAGGCCACAAATAAGAAGAAGAAACCAAGCAAGAAGGTGAGTGAAAATGATGAGCAACCAATCAAGACAAGTCGTCAAAAGTGGCCTAAAAGTGATGAAGTGTTGCTTGCACAAGCTATGCTTCATATTTCAGAGAATCCAATCACTGGCAACAACCAAAATGGAGATGCTTATTGGGGTAAAATTGAAAAATACTACAATGGAAGTCAACCTGCAATTCCAAGAGACGCTCATAATCTAAGAAGTCATTGGCATATGTTTAAATCTAAGTTGAATAGATTTAACGAGTTATATTTGCAAGTAAAGTCTCGTTATAGAAGCGGTTGGTCGGACGAGCAGTACCTCAATGAGGCTAGACAGTTGTATGTTGACGATCCAACCAACAAGACTTCTGCTGATTTCACATACGAACATGTATGGAATGTTGTTAAAGATCATGGTAAGTACAACTCTGTAACCCATGTTCATGGCTTTCAACCCCCTAAAAGAACAAAAACTAGCAGCTCAGGGGGGTATATGAGCTCTGCTTCTGATGCTAACTTTGGGGAGAATCCTGGATTCACAATATCACTTGAAGATGTTGTTCAAGAAGACTTTGAAGTTCAAGCGACGCAAGTTGCTCCAACAAGTCCAATTGGAAAGGACAAGGCCAAAGCAGAAACCAAAGCCAAGTTAAAAGGCAAAGCAAGAATAGAGTAATCTGAAATCAATCTGAGGAAGCTAAAGCTCATGGATGAGATATCCTCGACCAATCGTGCTAAGTTTGAAGAAATTGACATGTTCAAGTATAGAATCGATAAATTCTATGAACTTGAGAAGAAGAAGGTCGAGGTGAAAGAGAAGAAACTGCTCTACATTAACACGAGCCGTATGAATCCATATCAACTAGCCGAACACGACGCAATGTGCAAGCAAATCCGCGAGAAATACAATCGTGATGATTAGAATTTAAATCTAATTTTAGATTATAACGTTTAATTTATGTATTTTTATTTTTATTTTTAGGAAAATGTAATTTCTTTTTATGCAATGCAAGTTTAATTTTTATTTAATTTTTCTTCTTTATATCTTATAATTTTTTTATTATAACGGCTAATTTTTAAATTCTTAACGACTAGTATAACGGCTAGTTTTTTAAATCCTAACGGCTAATTTTTAAATCCCAACGGCTAGTTTTTAAATCCCAACGGCTAGTATAACGGCTAGTTTTTTAAATCCTAACGGCTAGTTTTAGAAGGCCAACGGCTAGTTTTTAAATCCCAAAGGCTAGTATAACGGCTAGTTTTTTAAATCCTAACGGCTAGTTTTTTCCACCACTATAAATACATATCTAGACCAATCACTTTAACACACACAATTCCTTTAAAAACTTCTCTCTACACTTCTCTCTAAAATTGAAAATGAGTTCAGATGATGAACAAGTCCCTCTGAACATCCCGATGATGTTGACTCAACACTTTCAACAACTTATTTCCGAAGATGTTGAAGAATTAGCGATGCAACTGTTTGAGCTTGATGCTCTAGATGAGGCTGATTCACAAGAGGGGAGTTCTTCAAGACAGAAGGGCAAACGGAAATACATAAATAGAGGTCGGAAAGATGGAGACGCCCGTCTATGGAATGATTACTTTGCTCCAGAGCCGGTATATGATGAAAGCTTCTTTAGAAGAAGGTTCCGAATGAGCATACATCTTTTTAATCGAATTATTGAAGAAATCTCTATACCAGGAAGTTGTCAACATTTTAAATATTTCACACAAAGATATGATGCTATTGGTGCAAAAGGTCTTTTACCAAGACAAAAATGTACAAGTGTCATTTGTCAGTTGGCTTACGGTGTATCAGCTGATCAATGTGATGAGTACATACGCATTGGTGAAAGCACTTCCATTGAATGTCTACACAAGTTTTGTAGGTCAATTGTTGAGGTTTTTGGACCACGATATCTTAGAAGGCCCAACCAAGATGACATTCAACGGTTGCTACAACTACATTCTGAAAGACATGGGTTTGTTGGAATGCTTGGAAGCATAGATTGTATGCATTGGGGTTGGAGAAATTGCCCAACAGCTTGGAAAGCGCAATATACCCGAGGTGATCATGATCATCCAACCATTATGCTAGAAGCTGTGGCATCACACGACCTTTGGATTTGGCATGCATTCTTTGGTGTGGCAGGTTCAAACAATGATATTAATGTTCTTAATCAATCACCAGTATTCAATCAAATATTAGATGGGAATGCACCACAGTGCTGTTGGGTTTTAACAAGTTTATCAAAGCCATTTTAACCATTTTAAAATGTAAAAACTCAGCGGATATTAGTAGTTTAAAACTTGTTTTAAAATGTTCATAAACCATTTTATGATTAACCCGAATCAAAGGATCCATATAAGGATGTTCATGCTTACAAACAAACATAGTTAGAAACAAGAAAACTACCTCCTCCTCTAGAGGGTGTGATTCTTGAAATAGATGATGATTCTTGAATGAAATCTCCAAAGGATGAAGACCACAAGCTTGTATACCCACAAACCTACAACAAACACCAAGGTGTGCTAGGATTGAACAACATAGAAGAACCACAAAACTCATTTTCTCTTGCTCTTGGTTTTTGGCCGAAAATTACAAGGAGAGAGGATGAGAGAGTTCATTTTTTATTGTGTGAGAGATACTTGTATGGAAAAATGTGTAATTGCATGTCTTATGATTGGTTAGTTAAAAAGGTAGTAAAGCATGTGTGGGATTGACCACTCATGGGCCATGCATCTCTTCACCAATGAGATACTTTCCACTTTATCTTTTACCATTTCACTTTTAACTAACTTAGTCATAGTAAAAACCATTTTAACTAGTGACATTTAATTAGTTACTTGCTACATTTTATTTAAACTTTATAAATGTTATTTAACCAATTAAATAGCAAAATAAAGTTATCTCTCATAAATAAATTACCCAAGTAATCTATTAATTTCACAAGTGCTTCTATTTAGAAAACACAATTTTTTTAAGTGTTGTTATTTAATTAATTGATCATATCAATCAAATAAATATAGTAGGTGTCTGTCTAGTTTGTTATTGGGTATGACCAGACTTGGATCATAACATACTAGCCACATCAATTTATTATGTCTCTTGGGCAGATAGAACCAACAATCTCCCACTTGCACATGATACATAGAAAATTGATGCAAGCAGTAAATACCGCCTAGCAACGGTTTACTACCCCTAATACGTATGACTAAGTGCCATTCAATAGCATCATCTTCTTCAAGTCCCTTACTTGTAATGTTTTAGATGAATCAATCATTTATCCTTTTGTCACAGATGTCATGTCAAAATCTAGAGACATAGAGTGATCATTCTCCTATGATTTGACTTTAACAGGCCTTAGACATCTTACTCTCAACGAATAAGAGGGACAAATTCCATCTTGACTACATACGTCTCTCACTATCACCTTGTACCATACCAGAGCTTAGCCTTATGTACTTCCATGTTTCAGAACAGCGAAGAACTAAGTCAAGGTATAATACTTGATGAATATCAAGACCCAATATGTATCTCAGGTCTGAGGATACAAACGATATTCACCTTTACTCAAAATTACTTATGATCAAATCATTAAGATTCCATGCAGTAATGTTTGAGAGCGGGTCAGTCCAATATTTGTACCTTACAAATATCTATGAACATTGGTAGCAACCCTTGCTTTATATTCATACCTTATGGATATCCACCAATCCAGGTTCATAATAGTCTTACCCTCATGCTTGTTCCCACAAGTATGAATGACTACGGACATTTAGAATAATTAACTTATTCACGGATTAAACATGCAAAATTGGAATATTATATGAAACATTATAACCAAATAATTCATTCAAATAATCAAAAGTTTCCAACATTTAAGTACAACATATGATCAAATCCAATCACTAGAATATCGAAGTCCCATGCCACAAGTATGACCCTCATGCTTTGGCCTTTCAAGGAGCTTCGTGAGTGGATCCGCAATGTTTTGATCGGTGTGAACTTTGCGAATACATATCTTTCCTTTTTCAACTTCATCCCTTATGTAGTTGAATCTACGTTCAATGTGCCTCGTCTTTTGATGGCTACGAGGTTCCTTGATTTGAGCAATCGCACCCTCGTTATCACAAAAGATCTCTAGGGGATCCTGAATGGAAGGAACAACCCCGAGATCGGATATGAACTTCTTCAACCAAGCAGCTTCCTGTGCTGCTATTGAAGCAACGATGTATTCCGATTCTGTAGTGGACAATGCTACCACGTCTTGTTTTGAGCTTTTCCAAGAAACAGCTCCTCCATTTAGAATGAAGACATAACCCAATTGCGATCGAGAATCATCTCGATCGGTTTGAAAACTCGCATCCGTGTAACCCTTTACAACGAGTTCCTCTTCACCAGATCCATAGATAAGAAACATATCTTTAGTCCTTCTCAGGTACTTTAGTATGCTTTTGACAGCCATCCAATGACTATCACTAGGATTTTGCTGGTATCTACTTGTCATGCTCAAAGCGCATGACACGTCCGGCCTAGTGCATATCATTGCATACATGATGGATCCTATAGCCGAAGCATATGGGATTCCTTTCATTTTCTCTTGCTCATCCTTTGAGCTTGGACATTGAGAAACACTCAATATTGTCCCTCTTTGAATAGGTACCAAACCTTTCTTAGAGTTTTCCATCTTGAACCTTTTCAAGATTTCGTCAATGTATGCACTTTGGTTTAAGCCTATTAAACGCCTATATCTATCCCTATAGATCTTTATTCCCAAAATATAGGCGGCTTCTCTAAGATCCTTAATGGAAAAACGACTTCCAAGCCAGGTTTTTACACCTTCCATGGTTGGAATGTCATTCCCAAACAGTAAAATGTCATCGACATATAATACTAGGAAGGTAATGATGCTCCCACTAGCTTTCTTATATACACATGCTTCATCAACGTTCTTGATGAATCCATACTTTTGTATTTCCTCATCAAAACCTTGATTCCATCTCCTTGATGCTTGTTTCAATCCATAGATTGACTTCTTTAACTTGCATACCTTATTGGGATGTTTAGGATCGACAAAACCATCAGGCTGAGCCATATAGACATCTTCCTCAAGATGTCCATTTAGGAAGCCGTTTTGACATCCATTTGCCATACCTCATAATCATAATGTGCAGCTATGGCAAATAATATCCTAATAGACTTTAGCATCGCCACAGGCGAAAAAGTTTCATCATAATCAACCCCTTGAGTTTGAGTGAAACCTTTTGCTACAAGTCTAGCTTTATAAGTATCCAAGTTTCCATGCATGTCCGTTTTCTTCTTGAAAACCCACTTACTTCCAACTAATTTGGAGTTAAGAGGTGGTACAACCAGTTCCCAAACTTGGTTGTCATACATAGATTGCATCTCAACGTTCATGGCTTCGAGCCATTTGTCACAATCTGGATTGGACATTGCATCTCGGTATGTGGTCGGTTCATCCGAATCTACCACATAGCATCCATCCATGAAAAATCCATATCTTTCAGGTGGATTGCTTATTCTACCAGATGTACGAACGTTTTGTGTACGTTGATCAACCATTTGATCATTTTCAACAACCTTTTGTTGAGTGCTAGTATCAACCAAACGTGTATCGAGTTGCGGTTCTTGATCCTCCTCAAGTTCCACTGTTCTACAACTAGGTTCCTCCATGAGAAACTTAGTTTCCATGAACTCCCCTTTTCGAGCAATGAATACTCTTTGCTCGGTTGGATCATAGAAATAATATCCCATAGAATCTCTAGGATATCCAACAAAGATACACTTAGCAGATCGGGCTTCTAGTTTGTTTGGAACATGTTGTTTAACATAAACCTCACAACCCCATACCCTTAAATATGATAGCGATGGAGCCTTTCCATGCCATATTTCATAAGGTGTCCTTTCAACTTTCTTGGTTGGTGCCATATTTAAAATACGGGCTGCAGAGAGCAAAGCGAAACCCCAAAATGATAAAGGTAGTGTGCTTCTAGCCATCATAGAACGAACCATATCCAATAAGGTTCGGTTTCTCCTTTCAGACACACCGTTATGTTGCGGTGTTCCAGGTGGAGAGAGTTGTGAGATGATCCCACAACTTCTTAGATGCTCTTGAAAGGCATCACTTAGGTATTCACCTCCTCTATCGGTTCAAAGAATTTTAATTGACTTATTGAGTTGATTTTCTTCTTCATTCTTAAAGATTTTGAACGTTTCAAAAGCTTCATATTTGTGTCTTAACAAGTACACATACCCATAACAACTATAGTCATCGGTAAAGGTAATGAAGTATCTTTCACCATTCCTACTTATTGGTTTAAAAGGACCGCATACATCCGAATGTATGATTCCTAATAAATCCTTGGCCCTTTCATTAATTCTATTAAAGGGGGCTTTGGTCATTTTGCCTTGTAAACAAGATTCACATATATCAAATGAATCATTTTGATTCGTTTTCAAGAGACCATTCACTTGAAGTGTTTCTATACGTTTCTTGTTTATATGTCCAAGGCGACAATGCCATAAATAGGTCTCACTCAAATCCATTTTGAGTTTCTTGGTGGTTGCTTGGTACAATGAGTTATCATTCAATGCATTATCATGAACCAATTCATAAATACCATTTAAAGGAATAGCTTTGAAATAAAACACATCATTTAAAGAAACATGAATATCATTTTCAATAAATTTAAAACCATAACCATATTGTCTTAAAATGGAAACAGAAATAATGTTTCTAGTCAAACTAGGAGCATACAAAACATTTCTCAAAATTACTTCCAAACCACTTGGAAGTTTTAATGTATAGTCTCCTCAGGCTTCAACTTGAACTGTTGCTCCATTGCCCATGAAGAGGCTAACATCTCCTTTCTTGAAGTCCTTACTTCTTTTGAACCCCTGCAACAAATTGCAAATATGAGTTCCACATCCGGTATCCAGTACCCATGTGTTAGAGGAAATAACATTAAGATCAATATGAATCATGAAAGTTGTACCTGAGGTTTGCCCTGCATCCCTCTTTTCTTTCAACTCTTTGAGATAGACTGGACAATTCCTCATCCAATGTCCTATCTCACCACACTTAAAGCATGGGTCATTTGCAGCAACCTTTTGCTTCTTTTGTTTGGGTTTTGGTGGTTCCACTTTAGCCTTACCCTTCCCTTTTCCATTTGAGTACCCTTTACCTTTGGCAACATTTGCCTTAGGTTCGGGATGCTGCCTTTTCTTGTTAGCCCCTTCATTGATATTGAGAACGGGTAAAACCTTTTTACCCATTGCAGCCTCAGCAGTTTTGAGCATTGAGTGAAGTTCACCAACGCTCTTGTCCCATCCGTTCATGTTATAGTTCATGACAAAGTTGTCAAACCTTTTTGACAAAGAGTTGAGGATCAAATATGTTGCCAACTCTTTCGAGACGGGACAATTTAGCCTATCGAGGCGATCAATGTGGCTTTTCATCTTAAGTATATAAGATGAAACCGAATGGGTTTCTTCCATACGACATGCATGAAGTGCTCGAACCGTTTCGAACCTTTCTACCCTTGCTTGTTGAAGGAACGTTTCCTTCAATTGGGTAATCATGTCATAAGCCCCGTGGAGCTCATACTCCTTTTGGAGTTCGGTAGTCATATTTGCCAACATTAGGCAAGAGACTTGTACGGAATCCTCGACATATTTAACCCATTCGAGATAGGCATCCTCATCATCCTCGTTGGGTTCATCGGGGATGGGATCGTCTAAAATGTAGGATCGTTTCTCTTGCTTGAGAACAATTCTCAAGTTTCGATACTAATCCATAAAGTTTGTGTGATTTAGACGTTCTCTTTGGAGAATTGCTCTTAGTGATTGGCTATTACCGGTTGGGTTATCGTTATTAGCATCGTTTGCGGCCATCTACAAGAATTTAACAAAGTTTGATTTTAGTACTTTCTTTATTACGTTTTAATTATTAATACCCTTTGTGTCTTAATGACAATTAATAAATAAATAAATCTAGAATCCAACGTTACATTCAAATAATGGTTAGGTGACCTTTATCCCATTTTTAAATTAACAAGGTAGTCAACGTTTGACAATTGCAACCTTTGCAACTTCTAGTGTATGGGATCGATTAAATATCATATATTTAGTTGGCATGTTTATCCCATCAACACCATTTGGAAACCCATGTGTTAGGTGATCCATTCCACACGGTTTGCAAATTAAGTTGTCCTACTTACACACTCATGTGAGTTTACTTACACAAGTGGTTAGGTGACCTTTATCCCACAAGTATAGTATTCCCACCTTAAAACACAAGTTTCCTCCAAGTGGTTAGGTGACCTTTATCCCACAAAGATTTTCTAAGTGATTCAAGTTTTGCGTAAAAGGATGGTGTTAAACTTGTTTTAAAAGGGAATTTTTTTCTTAGTTTTCTTAATTCTAGTTTAGAAAACTTTGTGTACTTTGCATTTGTATGCATCCAAATGAGTGGTACCCTTAGGTTCTTTTATAATAAAACCCATTTTATTATTAAATCATTATGTTTAATAAAATCAAAGTATTTTACCAATTTAATGATTTTAATGAACCGGTTTTAGTTTGTCGCGTTTATTTGTTTGTTAATCATGCATATCCAAATATGATACAAAACAACCACCAAATAAACATAAACGAAATAAGTGCATAACCATAGCCAACTAATCTTGTCACACTTGTTAGCCAAAACAAGTGTGCCAAAAGGTCTTTCCTAAGGGTGAAAATGACACAAGTGTTGTGTCCATGAACTCCCACTTGATCTTGCATCCAAATGCTTCAAGTGTCCATTTGTGTTGTGATTTCTCCATGTTGCTTTGGGCTTCAATTGGGCTTCATTTTTCAGCTCCAAAATCTAGTTGGGCCTCCAAGGTGTTATTTGGTTTTGGGCTTGAATCCCATTATGGACTATGAAGTCCTTTTGGACCCAAATTTGCCCAAACCAAAAACACCATTTTGTGTCTTCCATTTACAATTACAAAAAATATCCTAATACATTTTTATCTAGTAAATGAAACCAAAATACAACTAATCTATTTATTACATACCAAATGAAATAAATAAATTACATGCCCAAATGAATAAAATAATTATTACAATCCTTTGAATAGTCAAATGCCAAATCAACCAAACACATCCACAAGGTCATGGCTAGGTTATGAATACCAAATATACAATCATACAAGTATTCAAAAAAAAAATGGTCCCCCTTTTTGTGTTGAAACTTACGGCCAAACACCAAAAAAAAATTCAACAAAACCGATTTTGTCCAAATTAACTATCATCCAAATGACTAATCTTTCAATGTTTCCACATGCATATTGTAAACTTTGAAAGACAAGGGTTTAACCATTTTATCAAAACACATCAGCCCCTAGGCTCAAGTGTGTCAAAAATCACATTTTTTCTTGGATTTTTGAAGCATGCATCCACATAAGTGGCTCTGATTGGGGTTTTAACAAGTTTATCAAAGCCATTTTAACCATTTTAAAATGTAAAAACGCAACGGATATTAGTAGTTTAAAACTTGTTTTAAAATGTTCATAAACCATTTTATGATTAACCCGAATCAAAGGATCCATATAAGGATGTTCATGCTTACAAACAAACATAGTTAGAAACAAGAAAACTACCTCCTCCTCTAGAGGGTGTGATTCTTGAAATAGATGATGATTCTTGAATGAAATCTCCAAAGGATGAAGACCACAAGCTTGTATACCCACAAACCTACAACAAACACCAAGGTGTGCTAGGATTGAACAACATAGAAGAACCACAAAACTCATTTTCTCTTGCTCTTGGTTTTTGGCCGAAAATTACAAGGAGAGAGGATGAGAGAGTTCATTTTTTATTGTGTGAGAGATACTTGTATGGAAAAATGTGTAATTGCATGTCTTATGATTGGTTAGTTAAAAAGGTAGTAAAGCATGTGTGGGATTGACCACTCATGGGCCATGCATCTCTTCACCAATGAGATACAATCCACTTTATCTTTTACCATTTCACTTTTACCATTTCACTTTTAACTAACTTAGTCATAGTAAAAACCATTTTAACTAGTGACATTTAATTAGTTACTTGCTACATTTTATTTAAACTTTATAAATGTTATTTAACCAATTAAATAACAAAATAAAGTTATCTCTCATAAATAAATTACCCAAGTAATCTATTAATTTCACAAGTGCTTCTATTTAGAAAACACAATTTTTCTAAGTGTTGTTATTTAATTAATTGATCATATCAATCAAATAAATATAGTAGGTGTCTGTCTAGTTTGTTATTGGGTATGACCCGACTTGGATCATAACATACTAGCCACATCAATTTATTATGTCTCTTGGGCAGATAGAACCAACAAGTGCAACTATACAGTGAACGGGAATGAGTACACACAAGGATACTATCTTGCAGATGGCATTTACCCAGAATGGTCAACATTGGTAAAGAGTTTCGTTTATCCTTCAAACAATAATCTTAAAATGCAATATTATAAACAACGACACGAGTCTTGTCGAAAGGATGTTGAAAGAGCTTTTGGTGTCCTCCAAACAAGGTGGGCGATGATACGAGGCCTTGGAAGATCTACAAGCATACCAGTGTTAGGTGATATAATGCATGCATGTATCATTCTACATAATATGATTGTAGAAGATGAAGGTCATGCAATAACTAATTGGTCTCCTGAAGAACATGAGCCTGAACCAGCAAGTTATAATGAAGGTGCACCAGCTGAATTTGCAAACTATCTACAGAGGTTTAAATCCTTACGAAGCAAAGATACTTACATCGCACTACGCAACGATCTTATGGAACATCTTTGGGATCTGAGGCAATCTAATCAAGAGTAGATTTGTTTAGAGAAGCTTAATTTTATCTTTTAAGTTTTTTATTTTTAATTTTAAGTGTGGTTTAATTTAAGTAATTTTATTTTAAACTTTAGGAAAATGTAATTTCTTTTTATATAATATCAGTTTAATTTTTATTTAATTTTTTCTTGTTTTTCGTATATTTTATTATTTAATTATATTTTATATTTTTTTATTAAATATGTCTTTACATTTAAAATATTGGTTTAAAATAAAAATAGAAAAAGAAATGGTGATGTGGAAGAGAGAGAGGATGCATATAGTAAGGATGGGTTGGAGTTAAAAACAGGAGAGAGAATGCATGTAGTAAAGGATGTGTAAAAAGCTGATGTGTCACTGATGACTAGGATGCATGTAGTAAATGCAACCTGATGCATTGCGAATAGTCTAAGAGGGTTCGGTTTTTTTTTCCCTAGGCCTCGGAATTATTTTTGATTTTCGGGCCATGTCTAGTGAATACTTTTGTTAACAGGTGGTGGATGATGTAAGACTAATGATAACAGTCAGTGTTTTTAAAACCTTACCGGACGTCGAGTCGGTCTCTTTTTGGTCAACGGTTTGATTAGTCAGACCGGATTTAAGATTCAGATGATGTCATAAATATTATATAAATAAGGGGTGGTTAATGTACAAAAGAAATTAACATGCAAAGCGTAAAAGCCATAAGAATGCGTCACATGTCATTTGGATAAGGGACCGTCCATATAAAATTACAAACTGACATTTAACACAAAATTAAGGAGCATTAGGAAAATCACAAACCAATAAGTACGGACCGCATTATATAAAAATCACAGACCGTATTTTAACACACATAATCATGGACAAAATGTATAATCACGGATCAATAATCACGGGCTACGTTATATGAAAATCACGAACCGTTATTTAATATGCGTGATCAGAGGACCAACTAAATAATCACGTAACAAGTATAAAAATCAAGAACCATACAAAAGTTTTTTTAAAAAGTATACCAATACTATACTTAATTTAAAAATAATAAAATTCTCAATTTTATGATGTAATTTTTTTAAAAAAATAATTAAACGTTTAAAAGTTATGAGATTTTTAAAAAGATACTGAAACTTGATTTACCTACAAAAAGTCAACAAATGTAGTCAATTCTTTTTTTTGCCTTTTTAGCTTTAATAATCGCGAGTTTTAATAAAAAAGTGAGAACCACTATATATTAACCATTGATTTAATTGAGGAAGGATCCAAAATCCTTCCTATCATTTTCAAGTTAAACTTAATATGTATTGGATTTGCCTCTTATATAAATATATACAATATAAAATATAAAATATATTTAAAAAACCGATTTGACAGCCCGATTTTCCGACCACCGGACTGCCAGTTCGACCGGCCGATTTCTTCAAAAACGGTTCTGAACACTAAACTAGCCCGCCCCGCCCTTGGTACCGAATCCCGGTCGAGTCCGGGTTTGAAAACATTGATAACAGTTGCAGAAACGGTGTCCGTGATGGTGAGGGTTTTGGTGATGGGCCTGTTTTTAGCACGAGGAGGAGGAGGGTTTGTACTTGTGGGTGGTGGACCTGGTGGTCGAGCAAGAAGCGGAGGTCGTGGAGGCAAATGTCGAGTCGAGTGATAAAAAGCAAGAATTAATGTTGTTCCTTTAGAACATTAATCCACATGTCAGCAAGGATCGACATGATGTGTTAGGCCACGTTGAAAGGTGATCAAGCCAATGAAAATAGTAACGTGACAAACGATTTAAGACGGTAAATCTTTACTTAGACCAAACGTAAATCAGGAAAACATACTAAATAAAATATTGCAACCATGTGTTATGGGGTGTCACTCCAACCCGTTACGTGAATGGGGCATGGCCAGTTTTTGGTAATGATGGTTACAAAGCTCCCCAAATGATAGGCTCGACTCAACTAATCTAACAATTCGATAGAAAGTTGTTTGGAAGCAAAAATAAATCTTTGTTTTTGCTATAAATACCATCTCATTTAACATAATCTTTGTTTTATAATTATTATAAAGTTAAAAAAATATAATGTGATCAACCCTCTTTCGTTACATTTATCATTTATGTTTTTTTTTTTTGAACGGCTAAACTTACTCTCCACCTAAATTACACATAATTACACCTTTGCATGAGATTGAACCCATGACCTCCCATTCTAAGAGGCAAGCCTCTACCAAGTAGGCGAGTCCCACATTGGCATTTATCATTTATGTAACTTCTAACGTTTAACAAACACCGGAAAAGACCCCGTCAAACACTATCATTACACGTGTAATGTACTAATGTTAAATGGCCGCGTGAGAAGTTAATACGTACCAGAATTGCATATGATATTCGCTTATTTATCGCTGCAACTCGCAATTATACTTCTGGCTTAATTTATGCTCTACGGTTCTACCTCCTCTTTTTGAAACAAGGTTGATTATAAAAATCCATGCCTCTGCTCTACATAATGAAAGTCCCCTTATTATTATCATTATTATTTCTTACAATATTCTTCATCGGTTCATCATCTGTCATGCTCACGATTATCGGATTTCTAGCCTCACTTTTGGTTATATTCTTGTCTCTGGTGTTTGTACCGTACTTGATCGAATTGATGTTCTCCGATCAAAGACCGCCGGTGGTCGGACCAATAACCAATCAACTCATACACTTCCGGGAGCTTTACGATTATATGACATCACTTGCTAAAAAGCATCCAACTTTCCGTTTCATCACACCTTCGCACAGTGAAATCTATACTGCTGATCCTGTTAATGTTGAGTACATACTCAAGACCAATTTTGCAAATTACGACAAGGTATTATTTTACATTTTAATGGTTTATGGTTAATTGCATCAAACGTTGACCTTTTGTGTTCGGTGAGTTTATTTATAGGGTGAACACGTTATTGGTATTATGAGGGATCTTTTTGGTGATGGGATATTCTCGGTGGATGGAGATAAATGGCGTCATCAACGGAAGCTTGCAAGCTTTGAGTTCTCAACGAGAAATTTAAGGGATTTTAGTACTGCTATTTTCAGGTTTAATGGTGCTAAACTCGTGAAAAAGATTTCATTATTAGCAGCTGCTGAAGAGAAGATGAATTTGCAGGTTAGAAAATCAGTTCAGAATGATGAATTCGATCCATATGGCTCTGCTTTGATTTGATTACTGATTTGTTTTTGTCTTTAGGATCTGTTAATGAAATCAACTTTAGATTCGATATTCAAGGTGGGATTTGGGTTTGATCTTGATACTCTATCGGGTTTAGATGAGGAAAGTAATCAATTTATGAAAGCGTTTGATGAGTCGAATAGTTTAGCCTTTTGGCGATTTGTTGATCTTCTTTGGAAGGTAAAGAGACAGTTTAACATTGGTTCGGAAGCTGATCTTAAACATAATATCAGAATCGTTGATGATTTTGTGTACAAAGTAATACGAAACAAGAGGGAGCAGTTGAAAAACAAAGATCTTCATGTGGGTAAACCCGACCCATTGTTTTCCTAGTTGAAGCTAACCGTGAATTTTTTGTATTGTTAAGCTAAATTAGTGTTTAATGAACGCGTGGTTATAGAGAGAAAAAGAAGACATATTATCAAGATTCTTGATGGAAAGCGAAAACAATCCAGAGAATATGAACGACAAGTATCTGCGAGACATAACGCTGAGTTTTGTAATCGCCGGAAAGGATACATCTGCAAACACTCTGACATGGTTCTTTTACATGCTTTGCAAGCATCCATTGATCCAAAAAAAGATTGCAGAAGAAGTGAAAACAGCCACGAAAGCCGATGATGACACATCTATGGATGACTTCGGTCTCAAGTTAACTGATGCTGCACTTGAAAAAATGCATTATCTTCATGCTGCTTTATCAGAAACTCTCAGGCTTTACCCAGCAGTTCCATTGGTGACTTTCAAATATTAGTTTGATGGTTTTAAAACTGTTCTGTTTTTTTATTTTTTTTTTTGAATTTTGAATTTTGAATCAGGATGGCAAGAGTGCGGTGAAAGACGATGTCCTTCCTGATGGGTTAAAGATCAAGAAAGGAGACGGTGTGGCTTATATCGCGTATCCAATGGGAAGGATGACTTACATTTGGGGAGATGATGCAGAGGAGTTCAGACCAGAAAGATGGCTCAACAATGGTGTTTTTCAACCTGAAAGTTCATTTAAGTTCACTGCTTTTCAGGTACATATGATGAAGTTTTAACCGGGCCAGCCCGATTTTAAAATTCAAACCCGTAAAATTGGTTCCTTATCATTTATATATATATGTTTGTTGTACGTTTAGGGTGGGCCGAGGATATGCTTGGGGAAGGAATTTGCTTATAGACAGATGAAGATATTGGCTGCTTTTCTTGTTTTTTTCTTCAAGTTCAAACTGGTGAATGAGAAGAAAGAAGCTACATATCGAACTATGTTCACTCTTCATATGGATAAAGGACTTCATTTGTATGCTTTTCATCGTTATTAGTGACAAAAATGTATGCATGGGGCTTCACATGGTCCGTCTAAGTATTTTGAGAGTCCAAAGCAATTAATAATATTTTAGGTTCTTTAAATATATATTTTGCTTTCAATTCTAATAAATGTTGATAAAACAACAAAGTTAAGTTAAAAAACATTTACAAAATTCAATTGATGACTACAATTAAAAATTCAAAATATCACATTAATCAAGATAAATAAGCAAAAAACAGATAATATAAGAATTAAAAGTATTTAAAAAGTTCAAATTTTAAATGAGTGAAAAAATCGATGAATGCATGATTAAACTTTTCAACAAAAAAAACTCATACGTATATAGGAAATTTGATAAGAAATGAGGCCCTGGATGCCCTAAGATTTTGAAAGCTTCAAGCCCTAGCTTTACTTTCTAAATCTATCAAACCACATCTGGTGCTTGAAAGCATATTATCAATTTGAAGTACAGTTATTCATGTCATTTTGTTTGAAAACGTCTTTTTCTCGGCATGTGGTTTTCTGGACATTTGGTCGCTTGAAGTGGAAGGCAAATTGGTTCATAAGAAGACAAAATACAGAGAGTAAGGGGTGTTTGTTTTTTTAAAAAAACCTCTTCTAACCTCTTATGTCTGCGCCGCACAGACGCGAGAAGAGGTTAGACTGTTTGTTTTTTCGAAGACATTTCATTAAAAAACGTCTGCGCGTCCTCTTCTTGGCGCAGACGTGAACCAACCTCTTCCCACCTCTTCAAACCTCTTCCAGCCTACTCCCCCATTTTTCATCCCTTCGGCTGAACTCCTCCACCGCCTTGCTCGCCGTCGCCGCCATACTCCACCGCCGTAGCCGTCGCCGCCCTACTCCACCACCATCGCCATCGCCGATCTCCTCCATGCCTTCAACCGCCGTACTCCACCGCCGTCTTCGACCTACTCCGCTTCCTCCACTGCCGTTCGATCTAGGGTTCCTTCGTTCGTGATTCCGCCTCAGGCAACCACCGATCGAGGGTTCCTTCGTTTGAGATTGCAGGTTAGGGTTAGATCGTTCAGGTTTTAGAACGAGGGCTCGACCGAGGTTAGGGCTCGATCAACGGGAGGGGTTTGGTCCACGAAGGCTCGATCGAGGTTAGGGCTCGCCCCTGGTTCATTCGGTCATCGCCCCTGGTCGACGGTGGTGGACGGTGGTGGCTCAAGAACAGGTCGACGGTGGTGGCTCAAGAACAGGTCGACGGTGGTGATGGTGATCGGTGGGGTTGAGCAGACGATCGGAGGTGATGGTGATCGGAGGTTGGGTTTTCATAAGAAGAGGTTTATTTGTTTTTAAGAGGTTTTTGGAAAACAAACACCCTCAAAAACTCTTCTTGCAGGGGTTTGGTCCACCTCTTCTGCAAAAGAAGTTTGCAGATGTGGTCCGCAGACCGCAGACGTTTTACCTCTGAAAAAACAAACACCACCTAAAATAACATAGTAATTGAAACCTTAGAAAGAACTTCATAAAATAGTAATAGAAGAGAGAAACGATGGTTATGAAGAATTAGAATAGTAAACGAACTTTTAAAATTTTTATTTTTTTAATTGAATTTCTATTTTTTTACTATATTATTTAGGATAGCATAAAAAGTATAATTCTAGCATATAAAAAACAATAAAATAAAAAAATAGATACTTTTAGTTTTTATATAATGAATAATAACGACTATAAATCATGTACAAAGTAGTACAATATGCAAATGAAATGAAAACATGCTGTAATAATATATTTTCATATGTTATAGCAACAATGTAATAAGTAAACACACAGTATAAAAAATATATAAATCTATCATAAAAAGACGTACAATACAAAAAACAAAAACTTGTTTTTATTTAATCATATCTTATTTAATGAATAATAAGGTATCTATAAACCATGTACAAAAATTTCTTAAAACACTTGATGAGAATTGTTTGACAAACAAAGCAATTTAGGAACTTTAGTCCAAACACCTATAACCGTCAAATTAATAATGAAATAAAAAACAATTAATTATACGATGTAGAATATGACTTGTAACAGAAGGAGTCTTTGTCATTACGATGAGCAACCATAGCGGGTTGAATTTTTTCGGGAACTCTAAACAAAATTCAAAAATTAAGGTCCTTTTAGTAAATAATTTTTTGTATGCAACCAAAAGTTATGTTAATTTGTCTCTGTCTGTATAAATTTACACATAATTAAACTTAACATATAATAATCATAAATGATATTAAAAAAAAAGAATAATAGAATGTATAATATTTAGGGTGATATTTTGTAACTATGCTTCTTGTATAAGGCAGCAACAACACTTCATTTACTACAATACCATGGCATCACGTCATTCACTATTGTTCATTTTCTTGTCCAATTAATACTATATATACAAAATGCAAAAGTAATCTTAAAGTATGAACAGTATAAATAATTAATTACTGTTGTGACAACTAGTACCTAACCGGCCGGCAAGTACGTACGGTATGTGTACTTTTAACGGTAACTATGTGTACATACATGTTTGTGAACAGTACTAGTATTAACAGAATTCAAAATACAAGAAACAGTTGTACGTATTTTCGTGTAAACTTAAATATTTTAAGTACAACACGTATTTGAAACATTAGTTGTGTGTATTTAAGTGAAAACCTAAGTACAGTTAACATAACAGATCATGAGAAACAATAGTGTTCAAACAGATAACAAGAACAAATCGGTTGCGATCTGATATCCATAGATGACAGGAATCAGATGACCAACAAATCAGTGTGAAAACAATGTGATAACAGGATGTTTAGTTGAGTCCGACAGTGAGGAAATACAAAATAAAACAATAATGCAGTGTTATTTCAGAATAACGAACTGACAGTGCGTTTGCGTGGGTGACGATTCACACAAACATATCTGTGAGTTTAACGTTCTAAAATGATACTGGAAAGTAGAAAACAAAAGTCAGAAAGCCAAACCATCGACGTGTTCGTTCGAATGACGATTCGAACGAATACGCACGATGGTGACACGATTTGACGAAACGAAAACGAAACATGACACGATCGATTTTAAATTAATGAAATAAAATAAATAATATTTTACAATTTTGAAACTCATCAAAATAATTAAAACCCTTCTTTTTAATTAAAACACGTAAAACACACGCGTTACATTCCGGAAACGCGATGAAAATGCGAACCGAGCAACCGAAACGAACCCGAACACCCGTGGAGTATAAAAACTCATTTTCAAGCATTCAATTCTCATAAACACAATCACCTACTCACCTCTCTCTCTCTAAATTCGGAATCCACCTCCCACCACCATTTCCAATCTTCAAACCACTATATCTCGATCATTTCTCAACGAAAACGGGTGTTCTTGGTGTCCACGCGAAGCTCTCAACCTCCGCTACAAGGAAGTACAACAGATCTGAGAGATTAACCGGCCAAATTCGAGGTATGGGGGCTTGAATATCATGAAAGATTAGGGTTTTCACCCTTGTTTTGTTCACTCACACGTAACCGGTCATAGTCTCATGTTCACGATCACAAAACCTTTGGGAATAACTTGTTGCAAAGCACCATCACATAGACGACCTCAAAACAGTTAGATCGAAGAGGATGATGATGGGGGCGCTGCTACAGGTTCGTCGTGTGATGGGTGGCCGAACCCTGGGAGCCTCACGAACCATGCAGCGAACCATCCTCAACGGGCTGAACCTCTTTAGATGCAGGACCGAACCTTGGCTGGATCCCATCCCCGAACCCTAAGGCTACGAACCAGTAAGCTCCTCCACGAACCATAGCACCACCGAACTTTCTTGCATAAGCCGAACCCTTTAGCTCCCGAACCTGTAACTCCCAAGCATACCAGCAGCGAACCATCATCATGTCACGAACCTTGCCTCCTACAGGGACGAACCTATGGTTTTCCTTTGGACGAACCTTGTAGTAGCCGAACCCTGTTGATGAAACGAACCCTCAGCCGAACCTATGTTGCAACCACTACCGAACCTTCACTGATCAAACTATAGGGTTCGTCGGACCAGGGTAGAACCGAACCTTGACCATGTATCCATAAGGTTCGCTAGAATAAAACCGGGATTCACCTCATGTCTTGGTTGAAATCATTTAGTCGAAGTTCAATTCATATTTCCCTTGGCCCATATAAATCGGATTAGGCCCAACCCCACCAATCGGCTCACAACAATATTTTCGGCCCAAACAATGACTCATGCTTTGGGCCATGACAATATCTTGGGATGTTTCATTCAAAAATCCGTTTGGAGGGTAACGATTCGTTTTATCTCATTTATTTTGATAATATGCGGATTAAATATAGTTTTGAGTATTATATAATGATCTGGGATGATTAGAAACGAATAACTAGATGTTTTAACGGTGAGATTTTGATTTGGATCCGTTATAATGTCCCGTTGTCGAGAAACTCATATTGTTGAGTATGATAACTAGTGATGTGATTAAATCATGTTTATGGTGGTTTTAGATCATCCTTTGGAAGGTTAAACCCCAATTCCAAGGTTGATTAAATGTTGGAATATGAGGTTGTGATAATTTAAATATGATTTACATGTGTAGCTTAATTTCTACACATGGGTTGTTGATAAAAGCCTCAACGAGGTTTTGACTGAAAAGGGAAGAGGGAAACAGGTCAAATGAATTAGATTACATAAATAACACAAGATGTGTGATCATGTTGTTAAATTATGTTATATGTGAATATATAATAGGAAGAGGAGGTGAATCTAGTTCTAGAAAGCCTGGAAAAGAGTTGGAGATTGTTGACAACTCTTCAAATTAAGGTAAGTTACCTATTTGATTTAACTTGTAGTTAACGACTGGGTGAGTCCATACTACAAGTGATGGTGTTATATGTGATTGTAGTTATTGTTGCTGCATGATTCACAAGGTGTGTGAACATGCCGTTATCATGATTGTTGTAACATCACTGTACTATAGGTTGTCCGTACATCCGTACGATTGTACTGTTACGACCTGAGATTTTGTAATTATTAATATTGACACATTATTTGATGATTATCACTGTTACTGGTATGCATGTTTAAGACATATTATACGCGTAAACCTTGGGAAGTTTAGTTGTAACTCAACTAAACAGACCCATAGAGTTTATCGCAGTGCTATTATTGATGATTATGGATCATTGGGTTGGAATGAGAATGGGTTTGGATTTGATTGGGATGGAACTGGGAGTTTGTTGTGGTTTGGTTGCTAAACGTAGTCAAGGACACATGGTCATGGTTTATCGAAATAGCGGTGGGACGGTGTAGGGGAGGTTGCGATCTACCTCTGCATATGCCCTATACATATGCATATTTCGGTCTATCATGGATGTGTCAGTGACTTGGTTTAGTGGGTTTTGGATTGGGTTTTATAATATTAAGTTTAATATATAACGGAAATTAATTACGCGATGGTGAGGATGCGGACGTTATTTAAACGCGAATATTAATTCTGAAATGTTAACTTAATAAATGTATTCGCGTGGGTGACGACTCACACGAATACAATTATTAAGAATGATATTCTGAAATGATATTCCATAAATAGTAAATCGAATCGAAATACGGTACGAGCGTTGGATTCGCAAAGGTGACGATCTTTACGAATACGTACGCAAGTAACGCGTTTCGACGAGATAATTAAATAATATCAAACGATATTAAATTAGTAAATATAAACTTAGAACGTTTATTAGGAATCACAACTTAAAATGAGTTGAATGAATTAATTTATCAAATAATTGATTTAACAATGATTAAACGAAAACCGTTTTAAGAAACAGCAATATTTAAATAAAATCATTTTATTAAAAACGAAACCTATTTATTTAACACTTTATGTTTAAGAATATTTCATGATAAAAACCGAGCTTATTTTATGTAATTATCGCGATAAAAACGAGACCGGGCACGCGGGGGACGACACGCGCTATAAGGAAGAAAATCCCTTTCTTCTTCCTCATTTTCACTTCTTCCTTCTCTCTCTAGTTCACCAAAAACGCACACCCTTTCTCTCTCTAACTTCTCTCTAGCCTATCTCGCTCGTTACTCGACGGATTTACGAGATCTTGGCGCCTACACGACCGTGGGATCGAGAGGAACAAGTAGATGTGAAGAAATCCAGCTTTTAACCGCAGATTAGAGGTAAATCTAAGATGTTATTTTCGGTTTTGTAGTAGATCTCGAACCTTTGCTTTGCTAATGTTATAATCGATTAAACCCACCTATAAAACCCTTCAACGAGTGATAAGATCATGAGGAAGTTGAGTATGACTTCGAATCAGTTGAGATTAAGGATTTTGGGCCGAGAGAGTAACAGGTTCGTGACCAGACAGTGGGCCGAACCCTGAATCCGCATCAGCCGAACCATTGGACATTCACGAACCTTTGATGAGTAACCTATGGAGCTACGAACCTGATGCCATGCGCCGAACCTTCCTTAGTCAAGCCACGAACCTTTAACAACCGAACTAAGGAACGAACCTTGTCTGTGGGCCGAAACAGTTGGCTAGCCGAAGCCCTTGCATTAGGCGAACCTTAGCATGTCACGAACCCACAAGGTGGCGAACCTATTTACATCAATTCTAGTCAGCCGAACCCTCTTAGTATCTAACGAACCATGCACGAGCTATGATCAGCGAACCTTTCTTGGTTAATATGGCTGAACCTTCGGCCTATCGCTTAACACATAGGCCGAACCTTAGAACAAGCAATAGCCGAACCTAGGCTATTCCCTTGGGCCGAACCTTCTATATGCGTTGGACGAACCTAAGGGTTAATAGACAAAAGGTTCGCTGGTTCAGGAAGAAGGAATCGAACCCTGATTTAAATAATAGGTTTAAAGTAAAGAGGGGGCATGCATATATATATATATGTATGTACGTATATAACCATGCATGCATGGGAAAAATCATGAACACCTCCTTTTTGTTTTAAATACGCAAGTTAATAAATTTATGTCTTTAAATGTTTAGAGGGACTTGGGTTGAATTACTAAAGATAATTTCTTTAAGTTCCTAAATTTAGTTATAGTAAATTAAATCATAGGAGATGTAGATAATTATGCATGCATACACTATAAATGCATCTATAAAAGGGTTATTAGTGTAACAATTTTTACAACTTTTACGACCCTGGATACATTGATTTAAAAGATCGTCTTGTGCAAGATAATTCACGATAACGAATTTGGATTACTCTTGTGAGATGATAAACATTAAAATCTTAAGTGTAATAACCTAACTTGGGATAAAAGGACCAAGTTGCGGAAACACTAGTGATTTATAATTAAACACGTAAGATCGCTTAATTAAATTAAGACACGAATACTTATGAGCACGGGCACATGTTATTTACAGATATTTGATTGATTTGAGTTACATACGCGAGCGCGCATAATACGAGAACACATATACTAAGGATTTCAGGTGAGTTCTCATAACCTCCCTTTCTTTAAACTGTTTCGTTTTAAAACTCGGAGGTGAAGCATGTATACCAAATTAAATATTATTTTGATAACACAAGGTTAATACCTGTTTATCAATATGATATTCACATTTGAAATTATCATTATTATTGGATTATCTCTTATTATCTTATATCCATGTAAACATTTTTATTGATCTCGGTCAATAACAAAGATTACAAGTATTGTCACAGATTCCGAGAATCATCGCTCTTAACTTCGGTTAATTGCTTTGACATCGTGTATTGTCACGTGGATTATTTCCACTCTGTGAAGCATTGCCTTTGACTTCGGTTAATTGCTTTGACTTCATGTATTGTCACGTGGTTAGCAACCACTCCATTGATCATGTCTTTAACTTATGTTAATTACATAATGATCATGTATAGTCACGGACATTATTTGAGAATATTGGTATTGAGATTGATTGATTAGTTATGTGGATTGATTATCTATTATTGACTATGAATATTTATGATTGGTTATGACTGATTGGTTATGTGATTATGTGTTTGTGTATGTGCTTGGTTGTTAAGTTTGGGGATTGGTTGGATTATCTCATACAGGTATTATTGTGGATTTTCTCAGGAAATCATAAGCATTTATACTCATTTTATCTAAACCTTTTATAAAACCATTTTAAACTTAAACTCTTGAATCCATTTTATAAAACCTTTTAAGTATAACAACTTATGATTACTCACCAACTACTTTGTAGTTGACACTTGATTTCTTACATGTTTCAGGTGATGGAGACAAGTAGGATGAAGAGGGTGATCTCTTCTATTTTGGAAATCATCATATAGGGTCTTGGACTTAGCTAAATAACTAAATATCTGGCGACTAGAATTTAGTTAGATAGCTAAATCTCTTTTGTATTTGTTGTAACTATTTCATGATGAACATGATTTTTGTGTAATTATTGTGGTTGATTGATATATGATGATTGGATTTAGATGCCCACGAGCTTTTGAACAATCTACACATCCCTCGTGGCATCCCGACGTTTCCGCCATCGGTCGGGGTGTTACAGATTGGTATCAAAGCCTGGGTTATAGGGAATTAGGTTACTAGAAATGGTTGACCTAGTCTATAACCGTAGGATACCTTAGTATGAAGAAATTCATACACTAGTTAGTATATTCAGGGTTTCATGCATATGTGTTTATTACATGTTAACTGAACTCCTGTTATACATTTGATTATATATGATGCCTACGTGCTTACTTGTGCCCTAATGATTCAATAAGGACATGCACGTGGTGTATCGTAAAGGTGGTGGGACGGTGGTTTGGGAGGTTGCGACCTACCCTTATCATATGCCCTATATATATACCATTTATGGGAAATTATTTGCTTAGAAAATTAATTGCTTAGGGATTGCTTGCTTTAAGAATTACCTGTTTATTCTGTAAACACCAAACAAGGACACACTCGTGGTATACTACAAAGGTGGTGGGATGTTGGCTAGGGCAGTTGCGACTGACCCTTACATATGCCCTATATATACCATTTGTAGTATATTAGGAGTCTGTCAGTGTCAGGAACTTAGAATATTACTAGGATATTATTAGGAGTTGTTGTGAAGTTGAGATTGATGGGATACAAATGTTGATGATATGTTTGATGGATTGACTGGGATCGACTCATGGATGATCATGCTTGATAAATACTTATAAATTCACTTATGAAACGCACTGATTGGACACGTAGGGTGCATAGGATCAACGAACGATACGAATACTTAGTGATAAATTGGGGACTTGGATAATGATATAGACACTTGGTGATTATATGAACGTATAGTGATGATACTAACACTTAGTGATGGTATGAACACTTGATGAGAATAAATTATAGGGAAGATATGAACACTTAGTGACAATAAGAGCACTTGGTGATGACATGAACCCTCATTGATAATTATGGGCATTGGGATTAACATAGAATTTAGTGAACTTAGACAATTAGGGGAACTTTAATGTCAGGTGAACTTAGACATTAGGTGAACTTAGAAATAGGCAAACCTACATGTCAGGTGAACTTAGACATTAGGCGAACCTAATTGTCCAAGGGAACTGGAGACCACTTCACTCAAAATTATCCTACCCGGGATAAGGGTTGTGAAGTGAGACTATGGTGAGATACATGACACACCCTAAACACTAACAAGGGCATAATCGTGGTGCAATGGAACGGTGGTGGGACGGTGTAGGGGAGATTGCGATCTACCTCTGCATATGCCCTATATATAAGCTTGTTGCATTGCATCGGGAGGTTGTCAGTGTTGGTATAGGGTGGGGATTGTATAGGACTTAGGAATAGCTAGCTAATATTAGTTATGACCAACTAAGACACTTATTATAATATTAGGAAATTTATAAATGTTATGAGTTTAATGACAGTTAGGAGAGAAATATAGTTCCTATATGTAATCCTGACTGTTTAAAATGAACTCAATTGACCATTGTTTGTAAGACTTACGTTGTAAACGGTAGTAACATGTTTCTAATTTCTCAGAAACATGCCACCTCGTCGTCACAACGAAGATGACTCAAACAGTGGGGATGCTAACAACGGTAATGCCAACTCAGGCATACAAGAGTTAGCAACACTCATCTCTGGATTGGTGAATCAACTAACACAAGCTAATCAATCTCTCACTCAAAACCGAGGTGGTGCAAACCCACCAACTTGCACATTCAAGCACTTCAACTCCTGTAATCCTTTGAAGTTCACGGGTGCTGAATCTGCCACTGGTCTGCTGCAGTGGTTTGAGAGCATGGAGAACACCTTCATTAACAGCGATTGCCCGGAGAATCTGAAAGTTCGCTATGCCACCAGTGTTTTCCAAAAGAGAGCACTGACTTGGTGGAATGGCGAAAAGCGAACTAGGGGAGTGGATGCTGCCCTAGCACTGACTTGGACTGAGGTCAAGAATCTGATGACCACTGAATTCTGTCCTCGCAGTGAAATGAAGAAACTAGAGACTGAGTTCTGGGAACTCAAACAAGATAGTGGTGAGAACGTCATCTACAACACTCGTTTTCATGAGTACAGTCTGCTAGTGCCTCATCTGGTGACACCATTAGAGAGAGCAATAGAGAAGTACATAGGCGGTCTGCCTATGCAGATTCAGGATACCGTCTACGGGAGCAACCCCAAAACATTGGAGGCTGCAATCCGTCTATCTGCTACACTTACTGATAATCATGTGAAGGCTGGAACACTCACTCGGAAGGGATTCAAGAAGACTGACACCAAATCATCTGGCAAGGAGATTTCTACTGAAGTAAAGACTGAAGCTGCCAGTTCATCCAAAGGTAGCAACAAAAAGAGGAAGACCAGGAATTTCATGGTCACTGCTCCTGCTGCAAAGTCTGCGCAGCAATCATCAAACAACACTACTGCCAGGAATTATGTTGGAATTACTCCTCAATGTAATACCTGCCGATACCACCATGCACCCAACTTGCCTTGTCGCGTCTGCAACAACTGTGGCAAGTATGGTCATTATGCAAACGTCTGTAGGAGCGCACCGCAAGCACAAAGGATGCAACAAGCACCGCTTGCACTGCCTGCTCCACAAGCACAACCTATTCCAGCTGTACCCGTTCGCCAGGTACCTCAAGCACAGGCACGAGCC
This sequence comes from Mikania micrantha, assembly GCA_009363875.1. Taxonomy (NCBI): domain Eukaryota; kingdom Viridiplantae; phylum Streptophyta; class Magnoliopsida; order Asterales; family Asteraceae; genus Mikania; species Mikania micrantha. The sequence goes on from CM018680.1 coordinate 118,903,644, forward strand.
TGTTATGAGTGTGGTGAAGTGGGTCATTTCAGAAATCAGTGCCCAAAGTTGACTGGAAACAATCAAAGAGTGGCAAGAGGTCGGGCGTTTCAACTGAATACTCCAGTTGCTCAAGCCAATCAGGATGTGGTCAACGGTACATTTCTGATAAACAACTCTTATGCATCTGTCTTATTTGATTCTGGTGCCGATAAGAGTTTCGTATCATATGATTTTGAATAGTTGCTTGGTAGAACACGTACATATTTAGATAAACCGTTTAACGTGGAGGTGGCTGACGGAAACACTATTGATATTGACACTGTTATTATCGGATGTACTGTGAACTTAAATGATCACGTCTTCCCGATTGATCTCATACCTATGCATCTTGGTAGCTTTGATGTTATCATAGGCATGGATTGGTTAGCCACCCACAAAGCGGAGATAGTTTGCCATGAGAAATACATACGTATTCCATTGCCTTCTGGTGAAACTTTAAGAGTCTTTGGAGAAACTTCAAGCAAAGGTCTTAAGCTTATGTCATGCACTAAAGCACACAAGTACCTTAGAAAGAAATGTATAGCATTTTTAGCTCATATTGTGGAGAAAAAGGATAAGGGAAAGAGAGTTGAAGATGTTCTTGTGATCAGAGATTTCTCAGAAGTATTTCCAGATGATTTGCCAGGACTTCCACCAGAACGTCAAGTAGAGTTTCGAATTGACTTAGTACCTGGTGCGAACCCAGTTGCCAAAGCTCCCTACAGACTTGCACCTTCGGAGTTGCAGGAATTGGCGAGTCAGCTGCAAGAGCTTACTGATAAAGGATTCATTCGCCCGAGCCATTCACCATGGGGTGCACCAGTCCTGTTTGTCAAGAAGAAGGACGGGTCATTCCGAATGTGCATCGACTACCGCGAGTTGAACAAACTTACAATCAAGAATCGATATCCACTGCCGCGCATCGATGATCTTTTCGATCAGCTTCAAGGCTCGGCATGGTTTTCAAAGATCGATCTTAGGTCTGGGTATCATCAGCTTCGCGTACATGAAGATGATATTCCCAAGACTGCTTTCAGAACAAGATATGGCCATTATGAATTTCTGGTAATGCCCTTCGGCCTTACCAATGCACCTGCGGTTTTCATGGACCTCATGAACCGTGTCTGCAGGCCATACTTGGATAAGTTTGTGATTGTATTCATTGATGATATTCTGATATACTCGAAGACTAAGGAAGAACACGAGAAACACCTTAAGTTGGTTTTGGAGATCCTAAGAGAAGAGCGACTGTATGCCAAATTCTCTAAATGTGAATTTTGGCTTAAGGAAGTTCAATTTTTGGGGCACATAGTCAACGAATATGGTGTTCACGTGGATCCAGCAAAGATTGACGCGGTAAAGAATTGGAGTACACCGAAGACACCGACGGAGATTCGATCGTTTCTTGGACTTGCCGGTTACTATCGGCGGTTTATTTCGAATTTCTCCAGGATTGTTGTTCCTCTCACTGCTTTGACTCAAAAGAATAAGCCATACGAGTGGGGACCGAAGCAAGAAGAGGCATTTCAGACCCTGAAGCAGAAACTTTGTGATGCTCCTGTCTTGACATTGCCTGATGGAAATGATGATTTCGTGGTTTACTGTGATGCATCCAACCTAGGTCTCGGTTGTGTTCTCATGCAACGGGGAAATGTTGTGGCTTATGCATCAAGACAGCTGAAGATTCACGAAAAGAACTACACTACACACGACTTGGAACTTGGTGCAGTTGTGTTTGCCTTAAAGATATGGAGACACTATCTTTATGGCACTAAATGTGTAGTGTTCACTGATCATAAAAGCTTACAACATATTCTCAATCAAAAGGAGCTCAATATGAGACAAAGGAGATGGGTTGAACTGTTGAATGATTATGACTGTGAAATTCGCTACCATCCTGGTAAAGCGAATGTAGTAGCAGATGCGCTTAGTCGCAAGAGTCAAGTTCAGATCCATAGTGTCCGGGTGCACAATAGTCTCCGTAATGATGTTCTCACAGCCCAACAACACTCATTAGCTCAAGATGACTTGAAAAATGAGATGTCTTGCGGGGCTGAAATTTTATTGGAAACTAAAGATGATGGATTAATGTATTACTTGAATCGGTTGTGGATACCGAACAGGGGTGATCTTAGGTTGGTAATTATGGATGAAGCACATAAGTCTCGTTACTCAATCCATCCAGGTTCTGACAAGATGTATCAAGACCTTAGGGGCTTGTACTGGTGGCCTGGAATGAAGAAGGACATTGCTGAATATGTGTCTAAGTGCCTTAACTGTGCTAAGGTCAAGGCAGAACACCAACGACCTTCTGGATTATTAATGCAACCTGAAGTACCGATGTGGAAGTGGGAGAATATCTCCATGGATTTCATTACTAAACTCCCACGAACCGCAAACGGTAAAGATAGCATTTAGGTGATAGTTGATAGATTAACAAAGTCGGCTCATTTCTTACCAATACGCGAAACTTACCCTGTGCGGAAGTTAGCTCGCATCTACATTGATGAAATCATTAGCCGACATGGTATTCCCTTAAGCATAATATCGGATCGTGATGCTCGTTTCACGGCAAGATTTTGGGAATCACTTCATGAAGCCTTTGGAACAAGACTGGATCTTAGCACCGCTTATCATCCTCAAACGGATGGTCAAACGGAGCGAACGATTCAGACATTGGAAGACATGTTGAGAGCTTGTGTCATCGATTTCGGTGGCAATTGGGATAGCCATTTACCATTGGTTGAGTTCTCGTATAACAACAGTTATCACGCGAGCATTGGTATGGCGCCGTTTGAAGCTCTTTATGGCAGGAAATGTCGGTCACCTATTTGTTGGACCGAAGTCGGCGATTCGCAGATTACTGGTCCCGAGATTATTCAGGAAACGACTGACAAGATCCGCGACAATCTGTTAGCTGCTCGCAGTCGACAGAAGAGTTACGCGGATAAACGAAGAAAACCTTTAGGGTTTGAAGTGGGAGATATGGTATTACTCAAAGTGTCGCCTTGGAAGGGCGTTGTGCGATTTGGGAAAAAGGGGTTGTTGATAAAATGTTGGAATATGAGGTTGTGATAATTTAAATATGATTTACATGTGTAGCTTAATTTCTACACATGGGTTGTTGATAAAAGCCTCAACGAGGTTTTGACTGAAAAGGGAAGAGGGAAACAGGTCAAATGAATTAGATTACATAAATAACACAAGATGTGTGATCATGTTGTTAAATTCTGTTATATGTGAATATATAATAGGAAGAGGAGGTGAATCTAGTTCTAGAAGGCCTGGAAAAGAGTTGGAGATTGTTGACAACTCTTCAAATTAAGGTAAGTTACCTATTTGATTTAACTTGTAGTTAACGACTGGGTGAGTCCATACTACAAGTGATGGTGTTATATGTGATTGTAGTTATTGTTGCTGCATGATTCACAAGGTGTGTGAACATGCCGTTATCATGATTGTTGTAACATCACTGTACTATAGGTTGTCCGTACATCCGTACGATTGTACTGTTACGACCTGAGATTTTGTAATTATTAATATTGACACATTATTTGATGATTATCACTGTTACTGGTATGCATGTTTAAGACATATTATACGCGTAAACCTTGGGAAGTTTAGTTGTAACTCAACTAAACAGACCCATAGAGTTTATCGCAGTGCTATTATTGATGATTATGGATCATTGGGTTGGAATGAGAATGGGTTTGGATTTGATTGGGATGGAACTGGGAGTTTGTTGTGGTTTGGTTTCTAAACGTAGTCAAGGACACATGGTCATGGTTTATCGAAATAGCGGTGGGACGGTGTAGGGGAGGTTGCGATCTACCTCTGCATATGCCCTATACATATGCATATTTCGGTCTATCATGGATGTGTCAGTGACTTGGTTTAGTGGGTTTTGGATTGGGTTTTATAATATTAAGTTTAATATATAACGGAAATTAATTACGCGATGGTGAGGATGCGGACGTTATTTAAACGCGAATATTAATTCTGAAATGTTAACTTAATAAATGTATTCGCGTGGGTGACGATTCACACGAATACAATTATTAAGAATGATATTCTGAAATGATATTCCATAAATAGTAAATCGAATCGAAATACGGTACGAGCGTTGGATTCGCAAAGGTGACGATCTTTACGAATACGTACGCAAGTAACGCGTTTCGACGAGATAATTAAATAATATCAAACGATATTAAATTAGTAAATATAAACTTAGAACGTTTATTAGGAATCACAACTTAAAATGAGTTGAATGAATTAATTTATCAAATAATTGATTTAACAATGATTAAACGTAAACCGTTTTAAGAAACAACAATATTTAAATAAAATCATATTATTAAAAACGAAACCTATTTATTTAACACTTTATGTTTAAGAATATTTCATGATAAAAACCGAGCTTATTTTATGTAATTATCGCGATAAAAACGAGACCGGGCACGCGGGGGACGACACGCGCTATAAGGAAGAAAATCCCTTTCTTCTTCCTCATTTTCACTTCTTCCTTCTCTCTCTAGTTCACCAAAAACGCACACCCTTTCTCTCTCTAACTTCTCTCTAGCCTATCTCGCTCGTTACTCGACGGATTTACGAGATCTTGGCGCCTACACGACCGTGGGATCGAGAGGAACAAGTAGATGTGAAGAAATCCAGCTTTTAACCGCAGATTAGAGGTAAATCTAAGATGTTATTTTCGGTTTTGTAGTAGATCTCGAACCTTTGCTTTGCTAATGTTATAATCGATTAAACCCACCTATAAAACCCTTCAACGAGTGATAAGATCATGAGGAAGTTGAGTATGACTTCGAATCAGTTGAGATTAAGGATTTTGGGCCGAGAGAGTAACAGGTTCGTGACCAGACAGTGGGCCGAACCCTGAATCCGCATCAGCCGAACCATTGGACATTCACGAACCTTTGATGAGTAACCTGTGGAGCTACGAACCTGATGCCATGCGCCGAACCTTCCTTAGTCAAGCCACGAACCTTTAACAACCGAACTAAGGAACGAACCTTGTCTGTGGGCCGAAACAGTTGGCTAGCCGAAGCCCTTGCATTAGGCGAACCTTAGCATGTCACGAACCCACAAGGTGGCGAACCTATTTACATCAATTCTAGTCAGCCGAACCCTCTTAGTATCTAACGAACCATGCACGAGCTATGATCAGCGAACCTTTCTTGGTTAATATGGCTGAACCTTCGGCCTATCGCTTAACACATAGGCCGAACCTTAGAACAAGCAATAGCCGAACCTAGGCTATTCCCTTGGGCCGAACCTTCTATATGCGTTGGACGAACCTAAGGGTTAATAGACAAAAGGTTCGCTGGTTCAGGAAGAAGGAATCGAACCCTGATTTAAATAATAGGTTTAAAGTAAAGAGGGGGCATGCATATATATATATATATATATATATATATATGTATGTACGTATATAACCATGCATGCATGGGAAAAATCATGAACACCTCCTTTTTGTTTTAAATACGCAAGTTAATAAATTTATGTCTTTAAATGTTTAGAGGGACTTGGGTTGAATTACTAAAGATAATTTCTTTAAGTTCCTAAATTTAGTTATAGTAAATTAAATCATAGGAGATGTAGATAATTATGCATGCATACACTATAAATGCATCTATAAAAGGGTTATTAGTGTAACAATTTTTACAACTTTTACGACCCTGGATACATTGATTTAAAAGATCGTCTTGTGCAAGATAATTCACGATAACGAATTTGGATTACTCTTGTGAGATGATAAACATTAAAATCTTAAGTGTAATAACCTAACTTGGGATAAAAGGACCAAGTTGCGGAAACACTAGTGATTTATAATTAAACACGTAAGATCGCTTAATTAAATTAAGACACGAATACTTATGAGCACGGGCACATGTTATTTACAGATATTTGATTGATTTGAGTTACATACGCGAGCGCGCATAATACGAGAACACATATACTAAGGATTTCAGGTGAGTTCTCATAACCTCCCTTTCTTTAAACTGTTTCGTTTTAAAACTCGGAGGTGAAGCATGTATACCAAATTAAATATTATTTTGATAACACAAGGTTAATACCTGTTTATCAATATGATATTCACATTTGAAATTATCATTATTATTGGATTATCTCTTATTATCTTATATCCATGTAAACATTTTTATTGATCTCGGTCAATAACAAAGATTACAAGTATTGTCACAGATTCCGAGAATCATCGCTCTTAACTTCGGTTAATTGCTTTGACATCGTGTATTGTCACGTGGATTATTTCCACTCTGTGAAGCATTGCCTTTGACTTCGGTTAATTGCTTTGACTTCATGTATTGTCACGTGGTTAGCAACCACTCCATTGATCATGTCTTTAACTTATGTTAATTACATAATGATCATGTATAGTCACGGACATTATTTGAGAATATTGGTATTGAGATTGATTGATTAGTTATGTGGATTGATTATCTATTATTGACTATGAATATTTATGATTGGTTATGACTGATTGGTTATGTGATTATGTGTTTGTGTATGTGCTTGGTTGTTAAGTTTGGGGATTGGTTGGATTATCTCATACAGGTATTATTGTGGATTTTCTCAGGAAATCATAAGCATTTATACTCATTTTATCTAAACCTTTTATAAAACCATTTTAAACTTAAACTCTTGAATCCATTTTATAAAACCTTTTAAGTATAACAACTTATGATTACTCACCAACTACTTTGTAGTTGACACTTGATTTCTTACATGTTTCAGGTGATGGAGACAAGTAGGATGAAGAGGGTGATCTCTTCTATTTTGGACATCATCATATAGGGTCTTGGACTTAGCTAAATAACTAAATATCTGGCGACTAGAATTTAGTTAGATAGCTAAATCTCTTTTGTATTTGTTGTAACTATTTCATGATGAACATGATTTTTGTGTAATTATTGTGGTTGATTGATATATGATGATTGGATTTAGATGCCCACGAGCTTTTGAACAATCTACACATCCCTCGTGGCATCCCGACGTTTCCGCCATCGGTCGGGGTGTTACAGATTGGTATCAAAGCCTGGGTTATAGGGAATTAGGTTACTAGAAATGGTTGACCTAGTCTATAACCGTAGGATACCTTAGTATGAAGAAATTCATACACTAGTTAGTATATTCAGGGTTTCATGCATATGTGTTTATTACATGTTAACTGAACTCCTGTTATACATTTGATTATATATGATGCCTACGTGCTTACTTGTGCCCTAATGATTCAATAAGGACATGCACGTGGTGTATCGTAAAGGTGGTGGGACGGTGGTTTGGGAGGTTGCGACCTACCCTTATCATATGCCCTATATATATACCATTTATGGTACATTAGGTGGATGTCAGTATTGAAGAATGTGGGAACTACCCGTTTGGGAAATTATTTGCTTAGAAAATTAATTGCTTAGGGATTGCTTGCTTTAGGAATTACCTGTTTATTCTGTAAACACCAAACAAGGACACACTCGTGGTATACTACAAAGGTGGTGGGATGTTGGCTAGGGCAGTTGCGACTGACCCTTACATATGCCCTATATATACCATTTGTAGTATATTAGGAGTCTGTCAGTGTCAGGAACTTAGAATATTACTAGGATATTATTAGGAGTTGTTGTGAAGTTGAGATTGATGGGATACAGATGTTGATGATATGTTTGATGGATTGACTGGGATCGACTCATGGATGATCATGCTTGATAAATACTTATAAATTCACTTATGAAACGCACTGATTGGACACGTAGGGTGCATAGGATCAACGAACGATACGAATACTTAGTGATAAATTGGGGACTTGGATAATGATATAGACACTTGGTGATAATATGAACGTATAGTGATGATACTAACACTTAGTGATGGTATGAACACTTGATGAGAATAAATTATAGGGAAGATATGAACACTTAGTGACAATAAGAGCACTTGGTGATGACATGAACCCTCATTGATAATTATGGGCATTGGGATTAACATAGAATTTAGTGAACTTAGACAATTAGGGGAACTTTAATGTCAGGTGAACTTAGACATTAGGTGAACTTAGAAATAGGCAAACCTACATGTCAGGTGAACTTAGACATTTGGCGAACCTAATTGTCCAAGGGAACTGGAGACCACTTCACTCAAAATTATCCTACCCGGGATAAGGGTTGTGAAGTGAGACTATGGTGAGATACATGACACACCCTAAACACTAACAAGGGCATAATCGTGGTGCAATGGAACGGTGGTGGGACGGTGTAGGGGAGATTGCGATCTACCTCTGCATATGCCCTATATATAAGCTTGTTGCATTGCATCGGGAGGTTGTCAGTGTTGGTATAGGGTGGGGATTGTATAGGACTTAGGAATAGCTAGCTAATATTAGTTATGACCAACTAAGACACTTATTATAATATTAGGAAATTTATAAATGTTATGAGTTTAATGACAGATAGGAGAGAAATATAGTTCCTATATGTAATCCTGACTGTTTAAAATGAACTCAATTGACCATTGTTTGTAAGACTTACGTTGTAAACGGTAGTAACATGTTTCTAATTTCTCAGAAACATGCCACCTCGTCGTCACAACGAAGATGACTCAAACAGTGGGGATGCTAACAACGGTAATGCCAACTCAGGCATACAAGAGTTAGCAACACTCATCTCTGGATTGGTGAATCAACTAACACAAGCTAATCAATCTCTCACTCAAAACCGAGGTGGTGCAAACCCACCAACTTGCACATTCAAGCACTTCAACTCCTGTAATCCTTTGAAGTTCACGGGTGCTGAATCTGCCACTGGTCTGCTGCAGTGGTTTGAGAGCATGGAGAACACCTTCATTAACAGCGATTGCCCGGAGAATCTGAAAGTTCGCTATGCCACCAGTGTTTTCCAAAAGAGAGCACTGACTTGGTGGAATGGCGAAAAGCGAACTAGGGGAGTGGATGCTGCCCTAGCACTGACTTGGACTGAGGTCAAGAATCTGATGACCACTGAATTCTGTCCTCGCAGTGAAATGAGGAAACTAGAGACTGAGTTCTGGGAACTCAAACAAGATAGTGGTGAGAACGTCATCTACAACACTCGTTTTCATGAGTACAGTCTGCTAGTGCCTCATCTGGTGACACCATTAGAGAGAGCAATAGAGAAGTACATAGGCGGTCTGCCTATGCAGATTCAGGATACCGTCTACGGGAGCAACCCCAAAACATTGGAGGCTGCAATCCGTCTATCTGCTACACTTACTGATAATCATGTGAAGGCTGGAACACTCACTCGGAAGGGATTCAAGAAGACTGACACCAAATCATCTGGCAAGGAGATTTCTACTGAAGTAAAGACTGAAGCTGCCAGTTCATCCAAAGGTAGCAACAAAAAGAGGAAGACCAGGAATTTCATGGTCACTGCTCCTGCTGCAAAGTCTGCGCAGCAATCATCAAACAACACTACTGCCAGGAATTATGTTGGAATTACTCCTCAATGTAATACCTGCCGATACCACCATGCACCCAACTTGCCTTGTCGCGTCTGCAACAACTGTGGCAAGTATGGTCATTATGCAAACGTCTGTAGGAGCGCACCGCAAGCACAAAGGATGCAACAAGCACCGCTTGCACTGCCTGCTCCACAAGCACAACCTATTCCAGCTGTACCCGTTCGCCAGGTACCTCAAGCACAGGCACGAGCCTGTTATGAGTGTGGTGAAGTGGGTCATTTCAGAAATCAGTGCCCAAAGTTGACTGGAAACAATCAAAGAGTGGCAAGAGGTCGGGCGTTTCAACTGAATACTCCAGTTGCTCAAGCCAATCAGGATGTGGTCAACGGTACATTTCTGATAAACAACTCTTATGCATCTGTCTTATTTGATTCTGGTGCCGATAGGAGTTTCGTATCATATGATTTTGAATACTTGCTTGGTAGAACACGTACATATTTAGATAAACCGTTTAACGTGGAGGTGGCTGACGGAAACACTATTGATATTGACACTGTTATTATCGGATGTACTGTGAACTTAAATGATCACGTCTTCCCGATTGATCTCATACCTATGCATCTTGGTAGCTTTGATGTTATCATAGGCATGGATTGGTTAGCCACCCACAAAGCGGAGATAGTTTGCCATGAGAAATACATACGTATTCCATTGCCTTCTGGTGAAACTTTAAGAGTCTTTGGAGAAACTTCTAGCAAAGGTCTTAAGCTTATGTCATGCACTAAAGCACACAAGTACCTTAGAAAGAAATGTATAGCATTTTTAGCTCATATTGTGGAGAAAAAGGATAAGGGAAAGAGAGTTGAAGATGTTCTTGTGATCAGAGATTTCTCAGAAGTATTTCCAGATGATTTGCCAGGACTTCCACCAGAACGTCAAGTAGAGTTTCGAATTGACTTAGTACCTGGTGCGAACCCAGTTGCCAAAGCTCCCTACAGACTTGCACCTTCGGAGTTGCAGGAATTGGCGAGTCAGCTGCAAGAGCTTACTGATAAAGGATTCATTCGCCCGAGCCATTCACCATGGGGTGCACCAGTCCTGTTTGTCAAGAAGAAGGACGGGTCATTCCGAATGTGCATCGACTACCGCGAGTTGAACAAACTTACAATCAAGAATCGATATCCACTGCCGCGCATCGATGATCTTTTCGATCAGCTTCAAGGCTCGGCATGGTTTTCAAAGATCGATCTTAGGTCTGGGTATCATCAGCTTCGCGTACATGAAGATGATATTCCCAAGACTGCTTTCAGAACAAGATATGGCCATTATGAATTTCTGGTAATGCCCTTCGGCCTTACCAATGCACCTGCGGTTTTCATGGACCTCATGAACCGTGTCTGCAGGCCATACTTGGATAAGTTTGTGATTGTATTCATTGATGATATTCTGATATACTCGAAGACTAAGGAAGAACACGAGAAACACCTTAAGTTGGTTTTGGAGATCCTAAGAGAAGAGCGACTGTATGCCAAATTCTCTAAATGTGAATTTTGGCTTAAGGAAGTTCAATTTTTGGGGCACATAGTCAACGAATATGGTGTTCACGTGGATCCAGCAAAGATTGACGCGGTAAAGAATTGGAGTACACCGAAGACACCGACGGAGATTCGATCGTTTCTTGGACTTGCCGGTTACTATCGGCGGTTTATTTCGAATTTCTCCAGGATTGTTGTTCCTCTCACTGCTTTGACTCAAAAGAATAAGCCATACGAGTGGGGACCGAAGCAAGAAGAGGCATTTCAGACCCTGAAGCAGAAACTTTGTGATGCTCCTGTCTTGACATTGCCTGATGGAAATGATGATTTCGTGGTTTACTGTGATGCATCCAACCTAGGTCTCGGTTGTGTTCTCATGCAACGGGGAAATGTTGTGGCTTATGCATCAAGACAGCTGAAGATTCACGAAAAGAACTACACTACACACGACTTGGAACTTGGTGCAGTTGTGTTTGCCTTAAAGATATGGAGACACTATCTTTATGGCACTAAATGTGTAGTGTTCACTGATCATAAAAGCTTACAACATATTCTCAATCAAAAGGAGCTCAATATGAGACAAAGGAGATGGGTTGAACTGTTGAATGATTATGACTGTGAAATTCGCTACCATCCTGGTAAAGCGAATGTAGTAGCAGATGCGCTTAGTCGCAAGAGTCAAGTTCAGATCCATAGTGTCCGGGTGCACAATAGTCTCCGTAATGATGTTCTCACAGCCCAACAACACTCATTAGCTCAAGATGACTTGAAAAATGAGATGTCTTGCGGGGCTGAAATTTTATTGGAAACTAAAGATGATGGATTAATGTATTACTTGAATCGGTTGTGGATACCGAACAGGGGTGATCTTAGGTTGGTAATTATGGATGAAGCACATAAGTCTCGTTACTCAATCCATCCAGGTTCTGACAAGATGTATCAAGACCTTAGGGGCTTGTACTGGTGGCCTGGAATGAAGAAGGACATTGCTGAATATGTGTCTAAGTGCCTTAACTGTGCTAAGGTCAAGGCAGAACACCAACGACCTTCTGGATTATTAATGCAACCTGAAGTACCGATGTGGAAGTGGGAGAATATCTCCATGGATTTCATTACTAAACTCCCACGAACCGCAAACGGTAAAGATAGCATTTAGGTGATAGTTGATAGATTAACAAAGTCGGCTCATTTCTTACCAATACGCGAAACTTACCCTGTGCGGAAGTTAGCTCGCATCTACATTGATGAAATCATTAGCCGACATGGTATTCCCTTAAGCATAATATCGGATCGTGATGCTCGTTTCACGGCAAGATTTTGGGAATCACTTCATGAAGCCTTTGGAACAAGACTGGATCTTAGCACCGCTTATCATCCTCAAACGGATGGTCAAACGGAGCGAACGATTCAGACATTGGAAGACATGTTGAGAGCTTGTGTCATCGATTTCGGTGGCAATTGGGATAGCCATTTACCATTGGTTGAGTTCTCGTATAACAACAGTTATCACGCGAGCATTGGTATGGCGCCGTTTGAAGCTCTTTATGGCAGGAAATGTCGGTCACCTATTTGTTGGACCGAAGTCGGCGATTCGCAGATTACTGGTCCCGAGATTATTCAGGAAACGACTGACAAGATCCGCGACAATCTGTTAGCTGCTCGCAGTCGACAGAAGAGTTACGCGGATAAACGAAGAAAACCTTTAGGGTTTGAAGCGGGAGATATGGTATTACTCAAAGTGTCGCCTTGGAAGGGCGTTGTGCGATTTGGGAAAAAGGGTTTGTTGATAAAATGTTGGAATATGAGGTTGTGATAATTTAAATATGATTTACATGTGTAGCTTAATTTCTACACATGGGTTGTTGATAAAAGCCTCAACGAGGTTTTGACTGAAAAGGGAAGAGGGAAACAGGTCAAATGAATTAGATTACATAAATAACACAAGATGTGTGATCATGTTGTTAAATTCTGTTATATGTGAATATATAATAGGAAGAGGAGGTGAATCTAGTTCTAGAAGGCCTGGAAAAGAGTTGGAGATTGTTGACAACTCTTCAAATTAAGGTAAGTTACCTATTTGATTTAACTTGTAGTTAACGACTGGGTGAGTCCATACTACAAGTGATGGTGTTATATGTGATTGTAGTTATTGTTGCTGCATGATTCACAAGGTGTGTGAACATGCCGTTATCATGATTGTTGTAACATCACTGTACTATAGGTTATCCGTACGATTGTACTGTTACGACCTGAGATTTTGTAATTATTAATATTGACACATTATTTGATGATTATCACTGTTACTGGTATGCATGTTTAAGACATATTATACGCGTAAACCTTGGGAAGTTTAGTTGTAACTCAACTAAACAGACCCATAGAGTTTATCGCAGTGCTATTATTGATGATTATGGATCATTGGGTTGGAATGAGAATGGGTTTGGATTTGATTGGGATGGAACTGGGAGTTTGTTGTGGTTTGGTTTCTAAACGTAGTCAAGGACACATGGTCATGGTTTATCGAAATAGCGGTGGGACGGTGTAGGGGAGGTTGCGATCTACCTCTGCATATGCCCTATACATATGCATATTTCGGTCTATCATGGATGTGTCAGTGACTTGGTTTAGTGGGTTTTGGATTGGGTTTTATAATATTAAGTTTAATATATAACGGAAATTAATTACGCGATGGTGAGGATGCGGACGTTATTTAAACGCGAATATTAATTCTGAAATGTTAACTTAATAAATGTATTCGCGTGGGTGACGACTCACACGAATACAATTATTAAGAATGATATTCTGAAATGATATTCCATAAATAGTAAATCGAATCGAAATACGGTACGAGCGTTGGATTCGCAAAGGTGACGATCTTTACGAATACGTACGCAAGTAACGCGTTTCGACGAGATAATTAAATAATATCAAACGATATTAAATTAGTAAATATAAACTTAGAACGTTTATTAGGAATCACAACTTAAAATGAGTTGAATGAATTAATTTATCAAATAATTGATTTAACAATGATTAAACGTAAACCGTTTTAAGAAACAGCAATATTTAAATAAAATCATTTTATTAAAAACGAAACCTATTTATTTAACACTTTATGTTTAAGAATATTTCATGATAAAAAACCGAGCTTATTTTATGTAATTATCGCGATAAAAACGAGACCGGGCACGCGGGGGACGACACGCGCTATAAGGAAGAAAATCCCTTTCTTCTTCCTCATTTTCACTTCTTCCTTCTCTCTCTAGTTCACCAAAAACGCACACCCTTTCTCTCTCTAACTTCTCTCTAGCCTATCTCGCTCGTTACTCGACGGATTTACGAGATCTTGGCGCCTACACGACCGTGGGATCGAGAGGAACAAGTAGATGTGAAGAAATCCAGCTTTTAACCGCAGATTAGAGGTAAATCTAAGATGTTATTTTCGGTTTTGTAGTAGATCTCGAACCTTTGCTTTGCTAATGTTATAATCGATTAAACCCACCTATAAAACCCTTCAACGAGTGATAAGATCATGAGGAAGTTGAGTATGACTTCGAATCAGTTGAGATTAAGGATTTTGGGCCGAGAGAGTAACAGGTTCGTGACCAGACAGTGGGCCGAACCCTGAATCCGCATCAGCCGAACCATTGGACATTCACGAACCTTTGATGAGTAACCTGTGGAGCTACGAACCTGATGCCATGCGCCGAACCTTCCTTAGTCAAGCCACGAACCTTTAACAACCGAACTAAGGAACGAACCTTGTCTGTGGGCCGAAACAGTTGGCTAGCCGAAGCCCTTGCATTAGGCGAACCTTAGCATGTCACGAACCCACAAGGTGGCGAACCTATTTACATCAATTCTAGTCAGCCGAACCCTCTTAGTATCTAACGAACCATGCACGAGCTATGATCAGCGAACCTTTCTTGGTTAATATGGCTGAACCTTCGGCCTATCGCTTAACACATAGGCCGAACCTTAGAACAAGCAATAGCCGAACCTAGGCTATTCCCTTGGGCCGAACCTTCTATATGCGTTGGACGAACCTAAGGGTTAATAGACAAAAGGTTCGCTGGTTCAGGAAGAAGGAATCGAACCCTGATTTAAATAATAGGTTTAAAGTAAAGAGGGGGCATGCATATATATATATATATGTATGTACGTATATAACCATGCATGCATGGGAAAAATCATGAACACCTCCTTTTTGTTTTAAATACGCAAGTTAATAAATTTATGTCTTTAAATGTTTAGAGGGACTTGGGTTGAATTACTAAAGATAATTTCTTTAAGTTCCTAAATTTAGTTATAGTAAATTAAATCATAGGAGATGTAGATAATTATGCATGCATACACTATAAATGCATCTATAAAAGGGTTATAAGTGTAACAATTTTTACAACTTTTACGACCCTGGATACATTGATTTAAAAGATCGTCTTGTGCAAGATAATTCACGATAACGAATTTGGATTACTCTTGTGAGATGATAAACATTAAAATCTTAAGTGTAATAACCTAACTTGGGATAAAAGGACCAAGTTGCGGAAACACTAGTGATTTATAATTAAACACGTAAGATCGCTTAATTAAATTAAGACACGAATACTTATGAGCACGGGCACATGTTATTTACAGATATTTGATTGATTTGAGTTACATACGCGAGCGCGCATAATACGAGAACACATATACTAAGGATTTCAGGTGAGTTCTCATAACCTCCCTTTCTTTAAACTGTTTCGTTTTAAAACTCGGAGGTGAAGCATGTATACCAAATTAAATATTATTTTGATAACACAAGGTTAATACCTGTTTATCAATATGATATTCACATTTGAAATTATCATTATTATTGGATTATCTCTTATTATCTTATATCCATGTAAACATTTTTATTGATCTCGGTCAATAACAAAGATTACAAGTATTGTCACAGATTCCGAGAATCATCGCTCTTAACTTCGGTTAATTGCTTTGACATCGTGTATTGTCACGTGGATTATTTCCACTCTGTGAAGCATTGCCTTTGACTTCGGTTAATTGCTTTGACTTCATGTATTGTCACGTGGTTAGCAACCACTCCATTGATCATGTCTTTAACTTATGTTAATTACATAATGATCATGTATAGTCACGGACATTATTTGAGAATATTGGTATTGAGATTGATTGATTAGTTATGTGGATTGATTATCTATTATTGACTATGAATATTTATGATTGGTTATGACTGATTGGTTATGTGATTATGTGTTTGTGTATGTGCTTGGTTGTTAAGTTTGGGGATTGGTTGGATTATCTCATACAGGTATTATTGTGGATTTTCTCAGGAAATCATAAGCATTTATACTCATTTTATCTAAACCTTTTATAAAACCATTTTAAACTTAAAATCTTGAATCCATTTTATAAAACCTTTTAAGTATAACAACTTATGATTACTCACCAACTACTTTGTAGTTGACACTTGATTTCTTACATGTTTCAGGTGATGGAGACAAGTAGGATGAAGAGGGTGATCTCTTCTATTTTGGACATCATCATATAGGGTCTTGGACTTAGCTAAATAACTAAATATCTGGCGACTAGAATTTAGTTAGATAGCTAAATCTCTTTTGTATTTGTTGTAACTATTTCATGATGAACATGATTTTTGTGTAATTATTGTGGTTGATTGATATATGATGATTGGATTTAGATGCCCACGAGCTTTTGAACAATCTACACATCCCTCGTGGCATCCCGACGTTTCCGCCATCGGTCGGGGTGTTACAATTGTGGATATTGTTGCTGCATGATTCACAAGGTGTGTGAACATGCCGTTATCATGATTGTGGATATTGTTGCTGCATGATTCACAAGGTGTGTATGCCGTTATCATGATTGTGGTTATTGTCACAAGGTGTGTGAACATGCCGTTATCATGATTGTGGTTATTGTTGCTGAATGATTCACAAGGTGTGTGAACATGCCGTTATCTACGAATGTGTATATGTTGGATTGGTAAGGTGTATGTTTGGTATAGACATTTGAAATTCAAGTGTCAAATTTGTGAATTACGATCTTTGTGAAACATGATGCACAATTGGTGTGTTGGGTATTAATGTACGTGTTATATTAGATTATAATAATTGTGCATGAGTGGGGGATATATTGAGGTTTTGGTTGAAAACGAACCGTTAGTAAATCGTTTTGTATGTGGTTAAATGTTGTTGTCAACATTTTATGTGGAACCTCATTAGTATATCCATATGGTGTTATGGAATATACTTGGTGAATGATGAGGTAATCTTACTTAGTTCTAACGAACTAATGGTGAATTTAAATGTGGTGTTACAGGTACAAAAGAGTAGGGTGGGCGGTGAAGGTGATCGGGAATCGAACATGGAGGCTAGCATGGTGGTTTAATAATAAAATAATCGAATATGGGGTGAAGCTTTTGTGTAATAAATGTTTTGTGATGTTTGTAAACATACTTAAACTTGTTTTAACAGGTGTTGGTAATAGTATGTTTAAAGGTGTGTAAAACACAAAAGTTTTTTTTTACAGGGACCTAATGTAGTTTATTAAATAAGGTTGTAAAATGTTCGGATGGGACATGGAAGTGACTGGGGTGTCACATTAAACAGCTCATCCTATTGATTCAGCCCAATAGCGTACATACGGTCCACGAGATTTGCCCATGACCACTATTTCGGCTCACTTTATTTAGTTGGGGTCCATAATCATTTAATTCGACCCAAGATGCATGCGTTGGACCCATGCTTATTTTATGGGCTCATGTATAACCAAATTGGTCTAGATTTGTGACATTCGGCCCACATGGGTGATGGTGTAGCCTAACACATAAACGAATCGATAACCACGAGTAACATGCATTAAATTACATCCTAAGTATAATTACAACAAGGTTGATAATCTTGTACGTAAAACATAAGTGTTATACTTGGAATTTTTAATAACGATTCACTGAGTTAAGATGAGCATAAAATCAATAACAAGTACACTGGGCCGAATGAAGAACAAAGATCAAGACACATGAGTATTGACCAACCTTAGGGTTAACACATACACTCACACGAATTACAATAACTTATACTTATAAGTTAAATACAACGTGAAATCAATACAGGATCGTGAAAACTACCACAAGTACAGACAAGAGCGCGTGCATTCTTCTTTTAAGCTAAGTCAACCACTACAATCTAAGATGAGTTCATATGCCCCTTTTCTTTAATCTTAACTGATTTTAAACTCATGGGGCTGAGAAACATGCTTTACTTTTATTTATTTAAAGGTTTTGCTTAACATATTGCTTATACTTTGATTTAGATAATATCAAATTGTTTATTATCGCTTATCATTGTATGCATGCTTGTATGATCATGATATGACAGGGACAATCAGATGAATATGATAATATAAATTCATAATTCATCAACACACTAGAATAACATAGTTGTAAGATGTTATTTTATAACACTTAGTTATTCATACATGAGTAAACATTGAGAAAATTCATACACAAACAAACATTGA
The DNA here is from genome assembly GCA_009363875.1 of Mikania micrantha. Classification (NCBI taxonomy): domain Eukaryota; kingdom Viridiplantae; phylum Streptophyta; class Magnoliopsida; order Asterales; family Asteraceae; genus Mikania; species Mikania micrantha. Next base: position 118,922,213 of record CM018680.1, read on the forward strand.
GAACATTTACAGAGAAACATAATGACAATACAAGACACAAGAATGATTAGAAGATAATACATCTTCTTAATACCATTCAACATTAAAATTAACTAAGTGTGATAAGTCAAGTACTTATAACGCTTAGTTTACACCTTAAAACATTTATGTGATAACATGGAGCATTGAGTATCCACCACCTGCGTCACTTAAGGGTAGTAAGACTAGTTCTTACTACGGCTTAAGGATTACATGGTGAACATATGGATTACATGGAATGATAATCATGATAACGTAACTTCATGATAACAACATCATTCACACAATGATTAACATAACGTAATAAGAAAAGTTATTATTCGACTTTGTTAATCACATGAGGACATCCCACAATGAGAACAACAACAACGTCGATGTACATCATCCATCGTTACCAGTGGACTAGTAGACTGAGGAATTTATTTTCTCTCATGTCACATTATTAGTAACAGTTTCGATGAAGGCAATGGGATCACAAAGTGGTAGAGGTAAATCGGATGCATTGAAATCTGATTACGTGAGGATTGCAATGGATTCCTTTTACGCTATATGCACTTCGCATTGAGAACAAATGTCAAATAGTTAACTAACACTTTTAATATTTAAAAGTGAATCAACAGTTAACCCCACAAGCAATAGAATACTACAAGGAGCAGATTAAGTAAATCTAATATCCTTACTACATATAATGGTTATCAATACTTCAGTTTGATAACTACAATTCTATCATTATATTATTCTATACATGATATCACAGGTGATCAATAATGAGATGAACATGTGGAATGTGAATGGAAATCAATAGTTGTATTGCAAGTAATGTGGAGTTCTAGTAGTGATGTGGTGGGATGTTGGCTAGGGCTTAGTTCCCTTACATATGCCCTATATATAAGAATCACTACTAGGATGATATATTACTTGTGAATATAACTATTGAGAAGCCATTGGGCGAACAGGTGAAACGAATAACATACAAGTAACATGATCATTAACATTGTGATTGTGCATGTGAATGAATCAATGTTTTCAATTAACATACTTATGAACTCACCAACCTAGTGTTGACTTTGTTTAAATGCATGTTTTCTCAGGTGATGAACATGTGTAGCTACTTATATGCATGGACTAAGCTAGTGGACTTTAGAAGACCTAGCTTCATTTTGTGTTGCATGCTTTTGATGACAAAAACAATGAATCATCTTTTGTATATCTTGTACAGATACAAGATATAGTTTCATTGATTCTTTTGATAGACTTACTTGGTTAAATTAAGAACGATACATTGTAATTTAATCTTGTAATTCTATATCATTGATGTGTTAGCATTTCTCATTTATTTATCATGTGCTATGTAAACAATCTGATCATTTCGATTATCACTCATGATATCGCGCCCCAGGAACCTTCCGCCCGGCGGGAAAGTCGATCCAGCCCGCCGGCTCGGGGTGTGACAACTGTAGATACAAAATGCAAAAGCAATCATAATATACGAACAATATAAATAATTAATTACTATATATACAAAGGGTTGCGTTAAATATACCCCCTTTGTGTTGTTAAAGTTGTCGTACCCTCTTTCTAAGTTTTTTAGATATATACAAGTGAACCTTATGTTTTTAGTTGGTAACTAAAAAGATCTGAAAGCTTTTAAACAAATAAGTGAGGGATTGTTCTTGCTAATGTTCCAAACTTCATTTTCTTCCCCACCAACCTCTACTCATAATCAACCATAAATCCATAGATACCCACCTTCGATCCGATCGTTTTATAGCTCGTGTTAACGGATAAAATTAATCAAAATTTGAAATTGAAACAACCACAAACATCATGGAATTGTTATTAATACGAAATCTAAGCATAAATAACCGTAGTCGAACAGAAACTCAAACTTTATAAAAACGAGTAGAAAATTCAAAATTAATTGACAAATTTATATTTTATATTTTGGAGAGAGGGTATGATAAGTAAGAAGGAAATACGTTTAGTGTAATTTAAGGTGGAAATAATGTTTGGTGCATTATTGTTTTGTTATAAACCTGAAGGGCTGATTTTGACAATTTTATATTTTAGAGAGGGGGTTATGACAAGTAATAAGAATGTTTGCTAGAATTTAAGTTGAAACTTCATTTGTATACTTCTCATCGTTATCAGTGACAAAAATGTATGCATGGTGCTTTAAAGGATATTATCAATTTAAAGTACAGTTATTCATATCATTTTGTTTGAAAACATCTTTTTCTCGGCATGTGATTTTCTGGGCATTCGGTCGCTTGAAGTGGAAGACAAATTGGTTCATAAGAAGACAAAATTCTCAAAATACAGAGAGTAAATTAACATAGCAATTAATTGAAACCTTAGAAAAAACTTCATAAAATAGTTATAGCTAGAAGAGAGAAACGATGGTTATGAAGAATTGTATTTTTTTTTACTATATTATTTAGGATAGCATAAAAAAATATAAATCTAGCATATAAAAAAACAATACAATAAAAAAATAGATACTTTTAGATAAAAACTTGTTTTTATATAATGAATAATAACGATTATAAATCATGTACAAAGTAGTACAATATGTAAATGAAATGAAAACATGTTGTAATAATATATTTTCATATGTTATACCAACAATGTAATGTAATCAATAAAAAACACAGTATAAAATAAAAATGAATCTAGCATAAAAAAGACATGCAATACAAAAAAAAAAACTTGTTTTCATATAATCATATCTTATTTAATGAATAATAGGGTCTTTATAAACAATACAAAAAAAACTTTTTACAGCAACAGGTTATAAGGGATGCTAAAACCCATAACATTAAAGGAAGTGTCATCACTTTTAGAGTTTTTTTGTTAGACCCATCACCCGCAGTCCCCCACCTTGCCTAGTGGTTGTATATACTAATCTATTAATGATGAGACACTTAAGTTTCTCGCTTTGAAAGGGACAAATGAATGAAAAAGAAAAAGCGTAAGAAGAATGATCAACTCAAGTTGGTCGATCTATTAATTTGGAGATATAAGGATTATATGTGTTACAAATGTCAAAAGTTTGGGAACATATATGTAATTTTTGAAACTTATGAAACAAAAGTGAAATATTAGCAAAACACATGGACCATCACGAAAATTTACTAGGTTGTTTTATGAATACAAGAAGATAGTTGTTGGACTTGATGGAGATTGAAGACAAGGGAGGCTGTTTTGTAACCCGAGTTTACTCTCTTTATAAATAAATCATTAAATCATGTACACGTATTTCCACGCTACAAGTCTACAACCGTGAGAACAATAATAACTTTTTTTTAACAACTAAGCTTACTCCCACCTAAATTACACCTTACACCTTAATTACACCTTTGTATGGGATTGAACCCATGACCTCTCAATCTAAGAGGCAAGCCTCTACCAAATGGGCTAGTCCCACATTGGCAGAACAATAATAACTAGAGGATCTAAACAAACTGAATATGAAAAAAACTTTTGTTCGTTTTTATTTTTTAACATTTAACTTGTTTATGAACGGTTCATTAACACTTACCGAACGAAAAAAATCTTTATGTGTTCATTAAGGAATTGAACATCTTCACGAACGGTTCACGAACATAAACGAACACATATTATTTTAAAAATAAAAATTAACATTTTTAATCTTAAATATTAGACATAATCATAAGCTAAACATTATCATATGTATTAATTTGCAAATTAAGTTTTCCTCACAAAAACATTGTTCCCTCTTTGACTCTTTGTAATGCATCATGTACAAGCTACTACAGCAGTGATATATAGATACATTATAGGTATTTACGGCCATCATATGTGTTTGGGGAAAAAGAGAAATTATCTCAGTGAAAACCCTCGATTAGGTACCTTCTACTCTTTCTTTCCTCTTTCAACTTCATGGTTTTGTTTCTTTGTTTCTTATGATGTCGAGTGAAAGTTGTGTTTAAGAATTTGTGGTTTCATTCTTATGATTTCGTTGAACTTTTCTCTATTCATTTTGTCCTTTCTTGCGATGGATTCTTTTTGAAGACTAACAAGTGCAGATGTCGATATTTACTTTTGATATTAGTTTGCTTTCAAATAATTGTTATCATTTTGTTTTCACGTATGTGATTTCGTAGATTTAGGGGATTATTTGTTGCCTTGATTTTATTATTTATTGGGGAAATATATCCCTCTTTTGCTTTGGTCGTCCATTGAATAATACAGACAAAAAGAGACATATGAGATTGAAAGGATTGCTAGGGTATGCATATTTACAACTAACTTTTCATTGATGAACATGTCTTGATCCGTTCAAGATGATGAACCATTCGTGGACCTTATTTGTAATGAGATCGGTTGCTAAAACAAGTTTTCTACACCTCAAAATTTTCTATGCGATATTCTTGTATTTTTCGTCTGAGTTATTAGCTGGTTTCAAGTTAAGATGATATGTTCTTTTTTAATTGTATTTTATTATGTGGTTGCTTCTTCGGTCAAATTAAGTCTTCATACAAAACAATTTATTTTTTTTTTCAAATTTATAGAAATTGTTTCTGGTAACAAGAAAAGGTAAACTGACAAAGTGACGGTAAGTTTAGTCTGAATGGATAGAGACATCGCCCATATGTCTTACTCTCAACGTTAGATATATAAGTATAATTGTCCTAAAATGTCAGATATATAAGTATAATCATCCCCAAACACTAAGTCTATAATTGAAAGAACATGTTTGCTTATACCACTTTTTTGTTTCTATCAGATATGCGGTTGTTTGTTGTTTGCCATGTCTGTTGCTGACCGGTTGTTATGCCTCTCCAATTTTTGCGTTTGACCGAATACATAGGTTTGTCGTTGTGCTTTGCCCTTCTTTTTTTTCTTTTTTTCATATACAGTATCAACAAATATATGTTGCAATTACTTCTGAAACACTGTAAAAACACAAAGTATTAGGTCATTTTGACTTTTCTACACCACGATGGAACATGAATGAAAACCTTCATCGATGAACAAAAAACAATTAGACTTTTATATGCTAACAATAAACTGTATTTAGGTAATTTATATAATTTTGTGTGCATCAAGTTAGCACTAAATATTGCTGCATGTTTGACTATTTCAAAAACTAGGAAGATGATATTTAATTTTTTACATCATCTTTTTCAGCTATTTGTACATTCCATGCATTCTCTTTGTATTTAAGTTGTTTTCAGATAAGGTTAGTTCTCTGTTGTTTAACGTACTGATAATTATATAGCTCATAGGACTAAACGTAAACAACCAAAACCCGTAGCGAAGCGCTGGTCCTCATTTCTAGTTTAATATAAAAATCAAATATAAATTTCTTTAAATACAGCAAAAAGTAAAAATAATAATCGTAATTAAAATTACTTTAAACGAATATTTCAAAGATTTGAGTTTCAAATTAATATATTTTTAACTTTTTATCAAAAGAGAAATTTTAAATGACTAGATTTTCAATTTCAATATTATAATATTAACCTAAAAATATAAAATTAAGGATATGAAGCATATTTAACAAATACAAATAATAAATGAACATAAACGAACACCTTACCGAACGTTCACGAACACAAATGAACCTACACATCATTTGTTCATGTTCGTTCTTTTAATTAAACGAAAATGAATTTGTTGTTGTGTTCATTCATTTATTAAACAAACAAATATAAATAAACTTTTCGTTAAACGGTTCATGAACTGTTCGCTGAACATTTGTTTCATTTACGGCTCCCTAATAATAATGCTTCCTGCTTACAGGTCCATACTTCATATATGTATGTCCCCATAAATTATAGTGTTCTTCTTTTTCTGGAGTTTATACGTATGTGATTTTACAACCTGATTCCAACACTTATGTGGTTATATATGTTTTTGTGACCATGTTATAAAATTTGGGCAAGTGGATGGAAAAAATAAACAAAAATTGATAAAATCCAAAACCAAACGGTATATGTAACTGAAGAAATTAAACTGAATTGTAATCCTAATTTATGATTTTTGTTGAACTTGAATTGTGAATTTATTTTTCAGTTCGATTAATATATATATACATACATTTTTTTTGAATTTGATTAGCTGAATAAGTGAGAACTATATATTTTGATTAGGTAAACATTTGTTTGAATTCGGTTTATCAAAATGCAAATAAACTAATAAATAAATAAATAACCCAGAAAAGGATTTTTCAAACATCCTGCTAAAAATAAAGATCCTAAAAATAACTATAGGAGGCACTTTTGCACCGTGAAGGCGAGAACCTTGTGTGAGACGGCAACAAAACTTCATTTACCACAATGCCATGGCATCATGTTATTCACTGTTCATTTTCTTTGTCCACTGGTCATTTCTTGTTCAATTAATACTATTATATATATACAAAATGCAAAAGAAATCATTATGTATGAACAATATAAATAATTAATACTATATACACAAAATGCAAATGCAATCGTGATATATGAACATCGTAAATAATTAATTAATAATTATTCTTAAAACATAGCGACTTTTTTATTTTTTTTCTTCTTTTTTCTAATTTGCCTTTGATTTATTAATAACTAGTTTAGTACCCCATGTATTACACGGGATGATTAAAGAAATATAATACATGATTATTAATAAAAATTTAAACAATATAAGTCGATTTTTAATATAAAATAATTATATTATTTTTTAAACACTATAGTTTTTTCAAATTTTGTTTCTTCAAATTTTTTGTTTTAATTTTATTTTTGAAAATCCAGTATTTTATAATAATTTGTTTTTTTTTTAAAAAAAGTGTGTTTTTTGATATTAATATATTTTTAATGTATTAAAAAATCTTTTTTTTCTTAATTCAAAACATGTATTTAATAGAAGAGAGAATAGAGAAAACAAAATTGAGGTAAGCTATAAACATTTATTTATCAAAATAGATAGATTAAATTAATAATAGTTATTATTTTATAAATGTTATAAAATAAAATAAATGATAATAAAACAATGTTTATTCTATTTTATTTGTCAGCACTATATTTGTATTTCTTTACGTTAAATTTTGCGAATATAAAACCTCTTTTACGATCAGTTTTTGGTTCTATGGTATGATATCCATGCTATTCTTATCGTTGTAATGACATAATCCTTATACTGGCAAAGCAGTATACTCAACCTTTTTTTAATTAGGTGAAATTGTGTGCGACACATTTTAGGTCATTATTATTTTTTCATTTTGTTTGTTTTTTAAAACTAGATTATACAACTGAACGCAACCTTTTTTTGGTATGATGGCCACACTTAGACCAATATGCTTTAGGGTTATATTTTGAAGTAACAACCAGTGTGATGTGTTTTTATATCTGCATTCCTAGAGGCGCTTGATTAAGATGAAAATAAAAAGTAAAAACACCCAAGTAATAGAAAAATCAAGTTTCAATTAATTTCAAATGTTTTAATTGTAACCCTAAACTTTTAGTTTTATTTATAAATTACCTTTCATTTTACTTGCATATTTTTAATGTTTACATGATTTTAACACGTTGTTACATTATTGGATAATAGTTATAATTATATTCATTTAACCGCATTTACCTCGTGAACGTTTATATAGATTTTGAACTCAAATAGTTACAAAAATTTTGCATGTTATTCACAAATATATAAAGTACTCGTACATTATCAAGTATTTATATCATTTATATCTTTTTGATTGTAATTAGTTCTTGAAATATTTAGATTTGTGAAATGTAATCTTTAAAAGTGAACAATAATAAAAGTTAAATATTGATTTTTAGATACAATTTTTAGTTATTTATGTTTTTTAGAGTAAATTACGGTTTTGGCCCTTGTGAATTAAATGTTTCAACTATTTAGCCCATGTAATTTATACAACTATCGGTTTTGGCCTCCAACCATAGCTAGATTTTGGGGCAAAACCGTTATAATAGTTAAGTTTGAGGGGCCAAAAACGTTGGTTGTCTAAACCACACGGGTTGAATTGATAAAAGATTATATTTTGAGCCGAAATAAAATTAAAAATCTATCCAAGAAGGAAATTAAAAAGGATGATGAGAATGATTATTAAATATATCTCTTTCACAGCTTTAAAAAAAAATTGAAAACACAAATTTTATTAAGGTTGTTTTATATTTTTTTTTATTAGTTCTTTCATTTCTCTTCTTGAAAATACTCTCATAAAAGAGTACTTACTTGTGACCAATTTTTTTATTATTATTTTTTATGAATGATCCTAAGAATATACACAGGTTAGAGTTGTGAGTCTTAGTTTTTAGTAGAATTATTAATCATAATTTTATGTTGGTCCATGATATGAGGGTTTCTGCAACTTGAAAGGTGGTGCACCCATATTACGGTGGTGATTATTGAAAAGAGAAGCTATACACGGACACCTATATGTGTGGGGAACATGAAAACCAACCGAAGTGTAGAATCCCAATGGTTCATCTTTTTTTGAACGGTTTGGTACAACGATACCCAAGACGGGATTACAACCGTCCCCTCAGATTTGACGCTCTGGGGCGTATGCCCGAGCCCACCCCAGGAGGAACCCCACAATTGGGTAAACCCCCTGACCTTGCTTCAGCAAATATGCCTCAGCTCGGATTCGAACCCAAGACCTTCCATAGAGAAGTCAAGGGGGTAAACATTAGGCTAGAAGCCCTTGGTTATCCCAATGGTTCATGAATGCTGGTGGCGCGTGGTTTGAATTCACCCATGACAACTTGACTATATCCTGTAAACTGCTTTCAAATACAGTCAGTCATGTTTTGCCATGCCATCAAGTACCCCTTCACAACTTCAACCATAACAACTTTACCACATAAATTAAAGTGTTCTTACATTTCTGGAGATTATATGTTTGTGATTTTACAACATGATCCTAACACTTATGTGGTCATGTTTGTGACCATGTAAAATTTGGCCGGTGGAGGGAAATAATAAACAAAAATTGATAAAATCCAAAACCCAAACCGTATATGTAACTGAAGAAATCAAACTGGATTGTGATTCTCGTTTTTTATTTTGGTTGCACCTGAATTGTGAATTTATTTTTCGGTTTGATTAATAGATATATATTTTTTTTTGAATTTGATATACTCGGTTAACTGAACAAGAGAGAACTATATATGTTGATTCGGCAAACATTTGTTTGAATTCGGTTTATTAAAACACAAATATGCTAGACATTAAATAAAGAAATAAACAAACCCAAAATATAATTTTTCAAAGGAAAATCACCAAAGTGGCATTTTAGCAAATAATTTTCAATTTTTCTCCAATTTTGGGCCAATCAGAAAGCGTCATTTGTCAAAATATCGCTGACGTGTATTGTCATCGCCTAGTCAGCTATATTATTCCATAATATATCTCTGAGCTGTAAAAATATCTCTCTGTCTCCCGTAAAAAAAATTACATGTCAGCAAGGCCACGTCGGAGATATTCAAGTTACATGTCAGCGATATATTATGTGTAAATATCTCTGAGATTCATTTATTTATTTATAAATAATTTTTTAAAGCAATAAAATTTAGAAAAATGTAATAAAAAATATATTGGAACAAAAATTGCTTTCAACAAATATTCATAAGAATAAATTTATAGCAAAATTTTTTAAAAAATTAAATTATATATAAACTTTTTTAAATAATTTTAAGAATTTTCAAAAAATTTTAGTTACAAACGTTTATAGATATTGAGTTATATACAAATGTTTTTAAATATTTTTAAGAATTGTTTAAAACAATTTAATTACAATCGTTTAACTATTTAAATTAGATACCAACGTTTTTAAATATTTATAAGAATTGTCTAAAAAATTTTATGAAGAAACGTTTATAAATATTAAATTAGATACAAAAGTTTTTATTTATTTAATAATTATTTTAAAAATATTAAGAACAACGTTTATAGATATTAAATAATATACAAAGTTTTTAAATATTTATAAGAATTTTTTTTAAATTTTATGAAAAACGTTAATAAATATTAAATTAGATATTTTTTATATTTATTTAATAATTGTTTTAAAATTTTTAAGAACACATAGATATTAATAATATACAAATGTTTTTAAATATTTTCTTTTATTAATTACATTTTTTATATATAAATAATTTATTTTATCTTATAAATGTGATTTATCATCATTTGTTCTTATAAAAAATGTTAACTTTTATTATTTATTAATATGGTTTTGATGAAGAGATATTATTATTTATAGTGAAGATATTACCACATAATATATCGCTGACATGGCGATATCTACCATCAAAAATATCTCTGACTCATTGAATATATCGCTGATGTCAGTGTACACGAAATTTCCTATTTTTTTATTAAATCCACGTAAGAGATATATTTATGTGATAATATCACTAACCGGGATATATTATTACGGTCAAAGGCTATTTTGATGGTAGGTTATTTTGGGAAAGTGTTATTGTGAAATCGCTGCTAAAATGGTGATTTTTCATTTTTCAAACATCCATGCTAAAAATAAGGAGCCTAAAAATAACCGTAGACATGCATTTTTGCACTGTGAAGGCGATAAACTTGTGTAAGGCGGCAAAAAAAAAAATTCAATCAAACAACACAATCAAAGGTTGAATATTCAGAAACCACAGTATGAGGTTTTCCTGCTTGTTATATCTTACAATCTTCATTCTCACTGGATTTAGGGTTTCATCATCTTTCATGGTCGCGGTTATCGGACTTGTTGCCTCACTTTTGGTTGTACTCTTGGCCCTAGTGTTTGTACCATACTTGACGGAATTGTTCTTGTTTTCTAATCACCGACCGCCGGTGGTCGGATCAATAACCAATCAACTCATATACTTCCACCAGTTTTACGATTATATGACGTCAATTGCTAGAATACGTCCCACTTTTCGTCTCATTACACCTTTACGCTGTGAAGTATACACTGCTGATCCTGTTAATGTTGAGTACATACTCAAGACCAATTT